>VZTN01006438.1:57949-80263 GCA_013400515.1 Erpornis zantholeuca
CCTTAGAAAAGATAGAAATGTGCAACTCTATTGTCAACAACTACCTCTTACTAGAGGAATAACCTTTCATGTTTTATAATGTCTCACAGTAGCCTTAAATACTGCAGTGAGGTCGTTGCCCCACTTGAAGGCTCTGAGAAATGACATGCCTTGCTAAAGGCTGTAAAAAGCATCGAGAAATCCTTTTTCCCAGCTCAGAGTAGAGCTGGGAATTTGACCATGTGCTAGCTGACTTATGCATTGTGAGCCTTCATTGAACAGTAATTTGTCCCTCCACTGCCCCCAAAAAAAGTGCAAAGTGCAGACCCTTTCATTTTAGGCAGGCCGTCTGTGCCTTCCCCTTGCTTCCCCTTGCTGGTGTAGGACCAGTCAGAACCCCGAGCTATGTGGGGCTTGGAGTAATCTGGAAAAATGATGAAAATACTTCTGGTGGCCCAAGGAAATAGCATAGGATCAAGTGACATAGGAAAAAGGGACTGTACCTTAAAGTGAGCATACAGCTGTAATATCAGGAATAGCATTATTTCCTTTTGTCACAGATCTTTCTGAATCTAACCCAGAACGTGCCAGCTGTATGGTCCAAGCTTTGCTGTGGGTTATGGATCCTGCTCAAGCAGGTGTGTGGCATATTTATGCAATGCTGGGGCGCAACTGCCAGAAGGTCTTTTGTGTAATTTGTCCTCCCAGTGTCTCTGACTGTCTCTGGCTGGGTGTCTGCTTGAACCTTGTAGCTCTTAGTGCTGGCATACTTCCATTATTGAGCCGATTTCTAATTTTAGATTGGTGTAATGTATTCCTTGAATTCCTTTCCTCCTTTCCTCCTTTCTGCCAGCTGACAAAGCTTTGACAAATGAAGATGGTGGTTCTCTGCAGTTAGCCTGCTGGTAGTTCATTTTCCTGTCACCTGAAGTCAGTAAAGTTTGGCTGTCTGACAGCAGTAATATTTTTGTTCTTATTTGTGAAAAAAAGACTTGGACAGGGTGTGCTTATGGTTTTTATCAAAACTTGTAGATTTAGAAGTATTTGTTTTAGTCATCATTCTTTACTTGCAGATATTTTTGATACTTTGACTCAATGAAATTTAGACAGTACTGGAACCACATGACTTCTGCTGAGACCCCAAAGGGTCTTGATCCATGTGTGCTCTGAATGATGTGAACAGCTTTGTTCAGGGGAGGGAACAAAGTCAAACATAACTTGTACTTGCTTTGAACTAGGTATGGATGTTAAAGCTGAATTGATGTGTCTCTTTATTTCACATAAATGCCTTTTACTGGGGATTCACAACTGACACTTATTAGCAAGACAGAGTTGGCAGCTCCTGCACTGAGCTTTGAACACAAGTGATGACTCGTGTACATGTGTATGTTCTTTTGCTACGTGCAATCCATGTTTTGTTTTCTTTCAGGTTTCTGAGCTTCTTGATCTGAAGCTCTCCTGTTTATTTCGGAAACCTTGCTGGAAACCACATAAAATTTTCATGGATCCTCTACCTTGTCTTGCTCACAAAGGCCATTTATGAGTCCAAGAGGGAACCTGGGATAAGGAAGGTTCTTTGTCAGACTTAGGGCCTGTTTTGGTCTCACTCTGAATTGCTTTAAGTGAGCTTTGACAGGTCTTCAGATGATTTAGAATGTGGCTGGTTGAGTTCTTGATTGACTTCTCAGTTCATGCCTGTTTTACCTGATTTTGTTTCCTTTGGGATCAGATCCAGTTGTCTTAAGCAAGTTGAATGGACTCTGGAGAGTTTGATGAACGTAGGTCAACTCTTCTTCAGCTGTTAGGTCAGATGAGGCCTACTGGCCATTTCTGGATCAAGTAGCCCCTTGAGTTGGGCTGCAGGAGTTGCAGTCTTGACTATACAAGTGCTCCTAGAAGACNGTACACATTCCTGTTCCTTGATACTGCCACCAATCCTGACACTGAACCACTCCTGCCTTCGTCCTGGAATGTTATCCTGGGAAGGTCTAGTCTTTATGTAATATCCTTGGAAGGCAGACTTTGTTAGAGCAGTGGTGTCATATATGCTTCTGGAATAAAAGATTAAATTTGTATTCAAGCCTATTTTTGTCTGGGGTTGTGTGTTGCCTTGGTTTTTTGAACTGTGTCTGAAATTACTGATTTTTGCTTAGTGAAAAGGCTGTGTGTTGCTGTTGTTGTTTTGGGGTTTTTTTTAGTAGGCTTTAGAAGACTGTGCTACAAGAGTCTTTTTCAGGATAAATCCAAAATATTTCAGAATATTTAAAGGAGACTTCAAAGGGAGCCATCTGTGTGCTGTGTAGCTACTGATTGTGCAAGTCCAGATACGTCCCTGTTTGATCAGATGAACTGTTCCCTTGATTCCACGGCCTGGAATAGACACCTGGACACCCAGCTGACACAGGGGCTCATGCAGCTGGGTGGAATGAATCCCACTGGTGTTGCCAGCCTGTATCCCAGTCTTAACAGTAAGTGGGCTGGTAGAAGGTAGGAAACAGGACCAGAAGAGAATATCCCCAGGGCAGTGAGGCTTAGCAAGGGCTAATGGCTCATGATTACCGCTTACATGATTCTAGTTAGATGCTTCATTCTCTTTCTTGACTTTGTGTTTGCAGTTTCATTAATGGTTTGGGGTTTTTTGAATGGCATGTGCCCATCTCTCCTTTGTGTCCAACAGAAGGCTGTGCCGAGTTCACCTTAGAAAGTGAACTCCCACAGAGTACCCAGACAGTGAGGCAATGGATGTGTCATAAACCCCTGACCTCAGCCAAGACCTTAAAACAACTTGCTCTGGAACAAAGGAAAGGAAATGGCTGCTGATGGCCTCTGGATGTTGCCGAAAAATCAAGAAGTATAGCAGTGCTAGTGGTAATGTTGAGTATATGGTACCATCTGGTGTGCTGGAAAAAGTATGCCAGAGAATAATTTCCATAAGAGTGTGAGCAAGAATGCAAGGAAGCAAAGGCAGCTTTGACAGCCTTCTATTGGCTGAAATGTGATTCAGCAGAACCTCTGATCTTGATCTTGTGTCATCTCACATATGTTTCTCTGTAGACCTTTATATGTCCTCCAGTTTGGCTGTTTTGCCAGGTGTGCAGTCTCAATATTGTACTTTTTTCCTGAACCTGCTTCTCTGATGGACACATTCCTTTGCTTTTTCTGAGGTAGCAGTCCTAGCCTGTCCATAGTTTTTCCAGACTCCTGATTATTCTTTTACTCCTATGAACGACTCCTAATTCAGGGAGAGCCTCTAGAGCTAGGTGTTCAACACTGTGCATCATACATGACTGGACCTTCTTACAGATCCTATCCTAGTCATATCACTGTGTTGTTCCATTTGTGTTGTAGCACTTGACAACTGTGTTGGACCATCAGAGCTGTTCCTGTTAGGGCCCATGAGTGGAAAAGGATCATTATGTATGTCTGTGCTGGCTCAGCAATATTTCTCCCCAGATCTAGTTCTTGAATTAATCTACACAGTGAGATGTTTGGGTAGCCTATGTTTTTTCTCCATCCCAGCTATGCTGTGTTATATCTTTTGCTGTTGACTTTTGCTTGTTATGTTATCAGTTTTCTGACTGAGAGTTTTTTAATCTTCCTCAAAGTCCCTTCAGATCCAAGCTTACCTTTTTGCCTTCTGTAGCTTTTGCTGTCCCTCTTCCTTTCTCATTAATATATCAGACAACAGAAGATCTTTTGTACTGAATCCTGAGGTATTAGCTGATGTGTTGTTGCTATGCTGAAGGCAGCACTGTTTTGAAATAAAGATTTTTTAGTAGCCAGCCCACTTAGTGTGGATTTCCAAGTGGATGTAGGGCTGCACTGTAATAATTTATGAATAATCTGTGTTGACCTAGTTATTGGGCTGTTTACTGTGTGAATATGCCTGTTTAGCCCCGTGGAAGGTCATAAGGAAAAATGAGAAGAGGTTGCTCTGGACAGTGACTTTGAATGGGTTATCAAGTAATAGCTTCAGAGACAATAGTCAGGCTGTTAATATGGAAAATACTTCCTTCTTCATGCAGAACGGTTTTTCTTAACCTGGGAGCCAGAAAAGCAAATCATTTGGGTCACCTTTGGGAGGAAAAAACCCTGCCCTTGGTAGGCAGGGCCGTTTTTTCAGTGAACTGGACATCTTGAACATTGTATAAGATCTGTTTGACTATCTGTCTGACCAAAACTTCTTTTCCTCTGTAAAGTGTTACTGCTGCTGTTGGAAAGAAGCAGCACTCAGGGCTTCCAGAGCAGTTGTTAACAGAGGGAACACAAAATGCTGGAGGGAAGGGCTACAGCATGCTTCAATGAACAAGTGCTAAGCAAATCAAGGGAGCCCTGATCGATCTCTGCTGTAAACCTGAATTTCCTCCTGGGCAGCACAGTAGGCTTTAAATATATCTAAGAGACACAAATATAAAACTATTTTCCTGGCGTAGACATTTACACTTGCAACACATGATGAGTCTGTATTATACATGATTATATATAACTATATGCACATATGCTGTCAAGTCTCAGCAGAAGGAGGATCAAGGAATCACCTTCCAGGAAAGGCAGAGGATCCTGACTTGCTCTCTGAATGGGAGGCTACTCCAGAACAGGCAGACAATCTATCTCTAGAAGGTACATAACAAATATGCTGAAACTTAGACATCTTTAGCTTTGAGTTTATGTCAGGTGAAGTGACAGAATCCTATTGTGAAACAGTCTTTAATTTTGCTCAGAGACACAAAAAGCATTATTTGGTTGGGTTTCAATCTAAAAAGAAAAAGACAGAGACCAAGAAAGAATGAAGCTGTACTGGTGGCTTGTACACAACTGTTTTGAGCTAATGCAGTTGGCAGTTTTTCGAAATGTGACACTTCACTACCAAGCAGGTAAAACATCTTGTAAAAGATTCCAGTGGATGTTTTGTTCTGTTTTTAAAATCCTTTGAATGAGATGTAAACTGCATTTAATTTACTTCTTGAAAGCATTAATTCCACCTACCATGGTTATGGATTTGTTGGGGGTGAATGACAGTTGGCATCTACCATGGTCTGGACAGTGGTTCTGCTATCTCCTTGAAGGGTCTTTCCTTGAATTTTGGCAAGAACATCATGGAGGCAATAGACATTATCATTTGCTTTTAAAAGTATCACCTGTCATTGCTTGCCAGGCTTGTTCGTTGTTGTTACAGCAAAGAATTTATACATAGCACAGTCAAGTGGGTAGCTGGACTTATGCCAAGCTGTGCAGTGAAGGGATTCAGGCACAGCACAGATTGGGAGCTGAGCTTGTTCTCCCTACGCAGTCAAGGAGCTGGCTCTGTGAGAGCCAGTTTGATGTTCCCTCTTGTGTACGTTGTACCAAACCACTTTGTACTTTTCCAGCTGAAGAAGATCGGTGGAGGTGGCTTTGGGGAGATCTATGAGGCAATGGATTTGCTGACCCGTGAGAATGTGGCCTTGAAGGTAGAATCAGCTCAGCAGCCCAAGCAAGTTCTCAAGATGGAAGTAGCTGTCCTGAAAAAGCTGCAAGGTAAGGCAAAAAGCCCTTTGGAAGTGCTACAAGTCACTGTGAATGTTAACAATTAGAATCCGAAGTTGCAAATGGTTTTTATAATTTTCTCTTCAGCTTCCATCTATATGTGATGTCACATTAAGTCATCCAGCTCAGAAAGTTGTTACATTTTGCAACGCGAGTGAGATCCAACAACAGAGACTATTTTGTCTGTCAGGATATAAGGACAGTGAGGAGACTTAAGCTGAACTATTGATACACTGGTCTGTGCAATCTAGTGATACTGATTAGAAAATAAGGAATAGAGGAAGCAGCATCTGACTAAAAAATGAGGTTGCCTCCCAAAGGATCCGGAACACTTTAAGCATGACAGAGTCTCCAAGTAAAATGGTCGACTAGTAGAGGAGTGCAAAAAGTGGATAACAGGAAGTGTAGGGAAATGATTAGATCATTTTTCATGTACCTTGCTGTCCTGAAGGCAAAGTGTGAAGTGATGTGCCTATTCTTAATTAGACTGCAAGGAAGCTGTTTTGATGCAGTTGCTCCTGGCTGAAGGAGGGGATTGCCATGGAGGGGTGTAGACAAGGAATTTCCAAATCTGCCTTTGAGGAATTGAGAACTGCTGTTTTCTGAAGGGCATTGTGCACAGATTTCATTGTTAAGGCAAAGCCAGCTATTGCCAGGTACAGTTTATGTGTTACAGTATAATACATTTGAAGGGATGTCCCTTTATGCAGGATTCCCACTTGGGCTGAGGAAACACCTTTTGCTGAATCAGTGAGTAGAATCCTTATCACCAGGACTCATGCTTCAGCGATGGTGTTGTGGCCCTATGTTTGAGTCTATACCTTTGCCTTTGTACAAAATCTCCAGAGAGATTGGGTTCAAGGGTGAGACTGTTGAAGGCCTTGTAAAATGAGTTACTCAATGTTTGTGACAGATTGCCTCTAGGTAAAAGCCAGTGAATTATTTTTGAAGGTCAAGTTGTTTTCCACATTTCTGCTCTCCCAAGAGGAGGACTGATAAAGCCTCTTTTGAATACTCTGGATTGTTCTAGATGCAGCTGACCAGTGTAAAGGAGAAATCAGCCCCGGTCATTATGAGGACTCTTGTTGATCTGTGAAAGACCTGGATACACAAGCTCCCAGAGAACAGCAGAGTGCATGCCTGCGATCTAAAAACACTGCAGTGAGGGCAATTAAGGGTGTGATTGAGATTTTTGGATTTTGTTGTACACTTGAAACTACTCTGAATTGAGTGAGGGTATGACTGTGTAGAATGACGGACTTCAGAGTACTAAGAGATAATGCTGTCATGCTGGCCCGTGTCAACAGGTGCTGCATCCAGGGCAGGGAATGCTTGAAAAGCATGACCTGAAATCACCAAACCAGGACTAGCATCACAAAATGTGCAAGATGTTGACTAATACATGTGTTTATTTCTGGAAGATTGTTGAGAATACCAAATGCTTGAAAACACACCCACATTTGTACGCACCTAGGTGCTGGTGACTGGGGACAGGGAGTGGGTACTGTGTGGAACTAGGAAAAGCCCCTTGGCAAAGCAGTAAATATTCAGGGAAGGGACAGAAAAGACAGAAGAAGCAGAACTGGCTGTGCATCAGCTACCTTGCACATAAGAATGACACTTTACTTCAGCCATGTTTTTACGAATCAAGCTGTTCTGTGAGGAATTTAGCTTTTTTTGGTTGAAGGTTAATCCCCAAATGCTTTACTGAAATAAATGATAAAGTTAAAATAAGAAAATGGGTTGAGAGCATGGGGAATCCTGTATTGTGTATGTTTTCACTGTGAGTGTTGCAAAAAGGTGAGAAACATTTCAGAAAGGGAGATGCTGCCTTTTTCCAACAGTTGGTGGGTGGACTAAGTTGGTGGTATTACCCTAGGTGATACAATCAGTTCATGGGTTTCCAGATGAAAAGCAAGGGAACAATGTTGTCTAAAATTCCTCTGTACATTTCTGGAAGAATTGAAAATTGCAGTTCCTCTTAAATAGTGCATCTTTATTGTTTTTTATTTAGGTGTCACACCAGCCTTAAAGGACTAATGAGCTGCTGCTCTTTCCAGAGCTTGTGATCAGTCTTGCAAGTTGCTAGAGTTTGGCAGAGTTTGGGATAGAGAAGGTTGGCCGTTGGCCCATACTGCAGACCTGGTTTGGGTACACCCTGACCTTTGAGTGCAGTAGCTCCTGATTGGTGTGGACTGCATGCTGTTCCCAGCAGTTAGGCTTTCTTGGACAGTTTGTGGGATAGCCACATAGGGAACATAGCTGCAGGCAGGTCCCTCACAATGTCCTTCCTGCACTGGCAATCCACACAGAACAGCTGGGAAACCAATCAGGTAATGACTCTTCTACAGAGTCTCTGTACCTTCTAATAAACACCACGTGTGGTTTTCTGCTGTGAAGGTAGTCATGTGCTGGAATAGGTACCCAGAGAGATGATTGTATCTCTGTCCTTGGAGATATAAAAGCCCAGCTGGACGTGACCTTGGACAACATGCCTTAGCTGTCTCTGCTTGAACAGAGCCATGGACTAGATGGTCTCAAGACATAAATGGTTCTGAGATGCTTCAGCTTGGGTGTGTGAGATCACTGCCCCTTCAGTATCTCTCACCTACTCTGTAGAGTCATTCCGTTCTGCTCACTCTTGATTTAATTTTTCTTCCTGCATAGTGCTTTTTCTGTATCTGTTTAGTTATTAATATGTTTTCCAAAGGCAAAGTTCTTTCTAACTTGCATTGTTACTTCTCACCAAACTTCCAAATCTATTCGCTGTCTTGGGTCTGCAAAACACCAGCCATGGTGCCCTTTTATGCTTTGGGTGAAACACAATTGAGAAGTCAGCTTATGGAGTTTCTTGCTCAAGCACGTGATGAGCTGATGCTCTCAGTTGTCCTGTTGTTGCACCTTTACCCAAGAAGTTTTTAGCAACATTTTTGTATTTTTCTTGCCTTCCACGGACTGTGTTAATCAAAATCAAATAATTTTTACCTTTTTTTGCCTTCCATAGACTTTTTTAGTAAAAATCAAAACCTTCTGGTCCCACAAAATTGCTGTAGAATATTTCCTTGTTCAGGCTGGACTTGCAGGGCTCAGGACATTCTGTCTGGTGCTACTCTATTCAGAGCCAATTCTATTCAGAGCACCACAAGATAGCTTTTTATTGTAATCCTTGTGAAGCATGGTTTGGCTTACATTGTCTTGTTGTTCCTAGAGAAGCTAGTAGAGAATTACCCTACTAGGGTTGAAAGTATTCCCAATAACAAATTCAGAAACTGTTTCAGGGATAGTTTGGGCACATCTGCACAGTGAACTTGTGAACGAATACAGCTTCTCTGTCAGTGCCAACACTTCTATGTTAGTGCCAAGCCCTCATTTTATTACCTTAGTCATTGCTGTAAAACTATCTTTAAGTGAAATCTATGTGATTTTACCATTTGCACACAATTTTAACCTATTGGGATTTTCTACTTTGCAATCAAGCATTTTGAAACCAAGCCTAAGCTGCACTGGCAAAACACTTCCTGCAGATTGTTGATGGTTTAGTTGTGTTTGCCAGTGTTTTGCTGTGTGGACAAGCCTTTGGATGGTGTACATTAAAAAGTAAATGGAGATAAGATCTGTATGGCTAAGTGAATTAGTAACTTGCATATCCAGAGAGCAAGAAAGGCTTTGGCTGGGTTTTCTGTGTTTCAGCCTCTTAAGCAATGTCTCCATTAGTGAGCAGTACAGTGCCTGCAGATCAGTGGGTAGTAGCAGCTGCTCAGGCCTGTACGTCTCCAGCAGATATGGCTTGGGGGTTTTACTCTATAAACTTCATGGATTCAGGGCATTTTTCTTTGGGTTAGTTTGCTCTGTGTTTTTTTAATCTGCCCTCCTGTCTGAGGGTCCACTTTTTAGTTTGCACTCTGCTTTAGGATTTGGGGATTACTTGGTGTGCTCCTGAAACAGAACTTCATGGTCTGTTTGCTCAGAAAACCTTACATGACCCAAAGCCACTCCTGGGATGCCAACACGTGGTATTTGTGATGATTTAAAGGAGTATGGGGGCTTTCTTTAAAACCTCACTGCTTTTATAAACCAGGACTCTGAGGCTTCTGGCTTTTTGAATCAGGAGGAGAAAAAGTGGGATGGTTTCCTATCACTGAACACATGGAAGGAAGAGTGCTACCACGTCTGGATAAGCAGATGTTTTTCCATCTCTTCAATGCTTTTCTAACCCTTTGAAATACAAATGGACAGCAACCTGCCTGCTGTGTCTGTGATTTATTTCCCAACCCTGAATTTGCTGTGGAGCAATATTCAGGTGGCAAAGGAGCATCAGTACTGTCTGGACTCAGTTTCCTGTCTATGAGATCTTTGAAGTTAATCAAAATGCCACATCTCTCTGAGAACAGCTTTGGCATAGCTTTTGAGGTGTTTGGCTTGGGCTGTCTCTGTCAGTCTGCCTTTCTAACAGCAACCTTAATTGCAGAAATTGTAAACCAGTATCCCTGATTAAACCCAGTGGGCTGCTGCAGGGAGGGGTGTAGAAACTACTTTAGGTGGCAAACCAGGAATTGTGTTCTCTCTTAATGCTCAACTGGAGCTGTGTGAGGCTCAGAGGCAGATGCTTTGAATTCAAAAGTATCCTCCCTGTCCTTACCCACACTGATGGGTGTCTCTGTGAGCACCCTTGGGACTTGTGAGAACAGGGCACTGCAAAAGGATCTCTCACAAGGAGTGTGCTTTGTATGCCTTCTGGTCCATAGGCTCTCTAAAATATGGATGTGGCCACAACATTCAGTCTCTTGTGATGGGATTCTCTTTGGAGCAGCCTAGCAGATTGTAATTTAAAATGGCCAGATTATTCTCATGCTGAGCACTGTTTTCTGTTCATCTGCAGTGGCAATGTTGCCCTGGTGTGAGGCTACAAGGCCCAAAGTATTTGCTTTTGATCTCACTCTGCTGCCAGATATTGCTAAGCTCGGTTCAGTGTGTTGTTTTCTTTATAAATGCCTTCTTTTCAGTGTAACCAGTTCCATTGTGTAGGACTCTGATTAATTTTATTCTGCAGTGCAGAGATCTTCTGCATATTGAGTAGTTGTGCAAGATGCAGCCTGGTCACAGGCAGTGTAGTTTCTGAGTACCTGATTTTGTTACAGCAGATAGGTAAAGCAACTCTGTGCTGCTCCTTTGCTCTTTCTTGCCAGGGGTTGGACAGATAAGAGTTTCCTAGCAAAATAATGGAAGAAAAGGCACCTTGCTTTTCTTACTCACCAGTCCTAGGGGTTTTTGCTTTTCTTGCATAGGTGAGATTTTCATGTTAAAGTGCTGCCTTAACTCTCTGTGATTCAGTTTCTGTTACTTTTGTAGACACAGTTTATGTATTTCTACAATATTTTGCTAGGTTGATATAACCAAGCTATCTGCAAAGGCTAGAAAGCAGAGTAAATTACCCTTGGCAGGCTTTTAGGCCATCACAGGGTGGCAGATTCACAGACTTGCTGTAACTTGAGCATCTCTACCCTGCACTGCATTTTTCCATGTGGAAGAATGTTTGAATGAACTGGCATTTGGGACACATGATTTCTGTGCTAACTGTGGTGCCATTGGGTGTGGGAATGTCGTGGGATGGCTGAAAGAGGATTTAAACCACACTTTTTTTGAGACTTGCTGTGCTTTGACCTGTGTGGGATCTATTATCAGTTACTACTTTTAAAGTTGTTAGTCTTGGGAGACAACTAGAGGAAGTTATGCCATGCAAGTGAGGTCAGTTTTACCTTTTACTGTTTGATTAGGGGACAATGACAAGCCTTTTGGGTTTTGTGTCCATTAGTTCATTGATTTATTACAGAAGCACTAGCAAGTTTAACCCAGTTGGTTAAATCCTAGCTGGTTACTATTGGGCAATGAAGTTATTTAAGCCTTACTTCCAGCACAGAATTTGTTTTCTTTCGTGTGCAAAACTGTTTGTCCAGCTGAGTTGACAAGTCCCTGAAGTCAGCTGGTTTGTCTGGCCAGAGATGAAACTTGGTAACTGCAGAGGAAAGAAGCCTATGTGAGCCAGCTCTGTCAAGCTAAAGGCAGCATTTCCAAGTAAAGTTAGAATATGATGAAAATAACTCTAATTTCATTTTCTAGTCCTGATGAATCCTCCATTTCTTTACAATATCTGTACAGAAGTGAATTCAACATCCCCACAATACAAAATCTGTGATAAGTTGATAAACCTGACACTGACAGACAAATAAAGAAGAGAATAGCTGTAAAATGTACATGATAATGTAGAGCATTGAGAAACAACTGCAGCTTTCCACATACCAGTGAGAGCGATTGTACAGATACGTGTGACTAGCTGGGCATATCATAGAGACTCCAGCAGTGCCAAGTGCTTGAGCAAGTATTGTTGTGCTTAGTGACCTAAGCACGTGGGCTTTTCCAAGTGAGTGTGACACAGATCCAGAAGAAAATTTAGGCTGGCAGGGAGGACCTCTGGAAGTCTCTAGTACAGCTTCATGCTCCGAGCAGAAAAGAAGTAGATCTGGTTGCTCTGGGCTTTTATAGTGAAATCTTGAATAACCTCCAGAGATGGAGATCCTAACAGCCTCTCTGGGCCCCTGTTCCAGGGTTTCACCATCTTCATGGAGGAAAAAGAAATCACACCTAATAGGAACTTCCCATGTTGCAGCTCATGCCCAGTACCTATCTGTGTGCCTCTGTCATGGGTTAACCCCAGCTGGCACTAAGTACCACACAGCTGCTCAACTCAGCACCCCTGCCCCCATGGTGGGAGAGGAGTGGAAAAATGTAAAACCCATGGGCTGAGATGAGAACAGTTTATTAAGTGAAATAAGAATGATAACAGTAGTAATGAGAATGGAGATAGGAAAATGAAAGGGGGGAATAAAACCCAAGAAGTACAAGTGATGCACCACCCTCTGAGCAATGCCCAGCATGTTCCCAAGCAGCCATTTGTGCCTCCTAGTGAATCTGCCCCAGTTTTCATACTGGGCATGACATCCCATGGTAAGCAGTATTTCTTTGTCCCACTCAGGTCAGCTGTTCCAGCTGTGCTCCTGCAAGGCCCCCGAAAACTCTCTCAATGAGGCTTTTAACAGTGCTTAGGGTTGTTCATGCACCCTTGAGTTAGACACATGGGAGAAATACAGACAAGATCTTCTCAAGAGGTCAAAACAACTAAACAGCTTTTACTGGCAGCTTTAGAAAATCAGAGAACTTTGGCAAAAGGTTTAGAGCAGCATTCAGTCAAAGCACAACACTTCTCAAAGCATTAACTTAGCCCACTCAACTTCACAAACTCTAGGCCTGTTTGATTTTAAGTTACTCAAAAAGAGGGAATTAGAAAAGAAGGACAGAAAAGGTACAGAAGAGGACCCATAGAGCTACCAGCTCCTGGATTCCAGTGATGTTCAGCTGATAAAAACTCCAAGAGGAGGTAGAGTCAAGATGTGCTCATCTTGTGTTCGGCCTTAAAAACCCTTTGGCCTTCCTGGGCCCTTCCCCCAGCAGGGACTTCTCGTAATTTGGACACTCAGGAGCTTGGATAGGGGCTCCAGGGATGGGGTGTGGGGCATTTTCTCCAGTGTGACAATGATTGGCAGCTCTGCCAGGTTGGCATACTGGTTCTAGGGCTGCACTGCCAGGGCAAGGCCCAGCCTGCCCTTGTCCCATACACATGCACCCCAAAATGTCTTAAGACATCAACCTTTCCAATCTCTCACAGCTCCTTCCTGGCTTCTTGTGCAGCTCCTCACTGGCAGAGCAGGGGAATACTGAAAACTTGAGTTAGGGTAGGCATTACTAAGCAACAGCCAAAACATTCCTGTTTTATCAACATTATTTTCATCCTAAATACAACACACAGCACTGTACCAGCTATTAGGAATAAAATGAACTCTAGCTCAGCTGAAACCACTGAGAAAAGTCAGACTCATCTTCTTGGAACTCTTGTGTTAGATAGCTCTGACCAGCACATAGTTTCCCTTCTGTTGCCTTTCTAAAGGCTGAACAAACACAGTTGTCTGGCACATTTTATTAATGTTACATTCTCCTTTCCCTGCCATCATCCTGATGGGCATTGCTGAACTCGTGCCGTTGTGTCAGTGTTGGTCTTGTGCAGGAGAAAATGCAGGAATTGGTAAGGTAACAGTAATAAGGGTAACAATTGCTATGAGATTTATGATAATTCATGCAGTAGAAATTACTTGAGTGTTTTGGGTGAACTGATAGGAATGAGACAGCTACTCTATGGAGATGAATCACAGAATTTGAGCATAAAATTAAAAGATTAGATTTTTTAACTTCTTTATGGAGAAGAGTGGTTACTGGTATTCTGGTGAAAACAGGGGAAAACACAGGAAATATGGAGGCTGTTACAAAAAAACCAACTTCAAGTTGCAACTATAATCTCACATATTTCCTTCTTAGTATTTATTTGATTCATTTCATTGCTGCATTGAAAATACATTAGGAATGTTTAAGAATTTAAATGAGTAAAAGATTGGAATGAATATTGGTGTCTACCAGTTTGAAATTGATCCATGTGAAAAAATAGTCTCAAAAAAGGAACATAATTTAGGTTCTTTTAGGGGCTGTGTAATGAAAGCTTTTCATGTAATGAAAGTTTTAAAGTATTCAAATGGGGACTTTAATCATATCTCTACAAGGTGATGAATATCTCTCCAAGGGTAGAAGGGGTTTTTATACATGAGAACATAATTATTGACTGTAATATTTAAGTTTCTTCAGAACAAGGATGGTGAAGACTATTTCAGTGACTGAAATATTTCTTACCCCGTATTATATAGGACATTATTATATTCATTGTAGTTAAAAGATTGCAGTAGAAAGAATATTTTTCTTTGGCTGAACATTAAAATTTTGCCTTAACTAAATGCTTGTGAGCAAAATAAAACACTCTGAAACTTTCTTCAAGTCTGTGCTTACGAACATCGGGCTGATGTGTTCCTCCAATGGTAGTTAATTAACAGGCCAAAACTCTTTATATCTATTGCCCTGTGCTTTGCTTTGTTTTAGTAACAAACAAATACAGATACAGAGCATATTTTCTATTGTATAACTTGTGACCCTCTGGAATATCTGGGCAGCTGTTGAGCAGAGCAGTCTAGCATCTGGCAGTCAGTGCAGTAAAATGGTTGTGAGGCTTCCCGTACTAAATATACCTTGAAAAAAAACATTTTTCCCTCCCTCTTTTTTTATTTCTGGTTTAAAATATGCTTTGTTGCTCTCTGTGCTATGATCTCCATGCTTGAGGAGGGCATGTATGAGAAGAGAGAGCTATTTCCTGCTGCCTTAAAGGGGAGTTCATGGATAGAATGACAGTTCCATCATCCTGTCTGCACAGGAGGTTATTAACATGATTGTTCTTGTGTGCTTCATAATTCTGATCTGCCTCAGGACTGAGCTGCAGGAATCCCAAAGTCACACCTGACTGTCAGCCTCCATCTGCTACTTCAGCATGGCATGAACTGTTCCAAGAGAGCAAACAGTTGTAATCTGGTGCCTCCTTTAGATGACAAATGAGTGAAAGCCTCCGGGACCCAGAGGGTTTGATGCTGCAGGCATTTATCCCACCAGTATGACTGTCTGGCTGTACATGCACCACTTCTAACTGTGGCCTGCTTTCTCTACACTCTGTTACATTCTTTTTGTTCTGTGCAGAAATGGGAACAGTTTTCCCTTACCCCTTTTCTTCTATTTTTCTGGTGTTGCTTGTGTTGCAAAACAACATGCATGGCAGAGCTGTGCCAGGAGAGCCTAAATTCCCAAGATAACAGGTCAGGTCCAAGGCCATTTTAGGCTGGAAAGGAGGATTCAATGTAAAATCAAGTCAGTTTGGGGATGCAGGTCATCAAGAACTGTCAGTCAATTAATTATTTTCAAAAAAATATAGTAAGCAGAAACAGGTTGTCATCCTAAATAGGCAAACAGTTCTCAAGAAAAATAAATAAAAAACTTAAATACTTTTTCTTCCTGTAAAATATTGTGATCCAGAAAACAATAGTATATGGAGGAAATTGACTTAAAAAAAAACAACTCAGAACTACACTCAAAATCAGAAGAGGCAGTAAGAAATTAGTAAGGATATGTCTTAAATCATATCATTGGACACTACTCTTCCTGTTTCACTGAAATTAGTGATTTAGGTGGGAAGGTTCTCCCTGTCAGAGGGTTGGTTTTTAATGTTCTTGTCTGTAGTTTTGCTGCAACAAAAAGCACATGGTGTCCGTGCCTTGCAATTATTTAAAACAATAAAAGCAAGTACAAAAAATGAGTAATTTACCCTTTCTAGCACACAATAGCTCACATTGTCACTAGAAACAGTCACTGTTTTCTGGCTTTTGCCTCAATATCCATCCCTCGGTGCTCTGAAAGGCAAACAAAGGAAAGTGAGACTCTCAGTGTGTCTGTGCACATCTGTGAATCATGGCTGGGATGAGTGTGGGCTTGCCCCTGTCCATCCTCTCCATGACCTGTGTAGGTGGCCAGTTTGCTGAAGCACAGGAGTACTGTGAGCTCCTAAAGAAACAGAACTGGTTCTTTCTGAGGTTATCCAGATGTGTTGACTTTGTAGCCACAACTCTGGCTCTGAGGGTCCCTTTGCACTGGCAAGCAGCACAGCCATCCCTATTGGGACACGTGGCAGGAAGGTGGGTGGGACAGTTGAGGTTTCCTGGTGGTTCCTTCTTGGTAATACCCACACCAGGACATGTTCTATATCTACACAGTATCTCAAGAGGTTTCCTCAGAAAACCAAAAATCTGTCTGTCAAAATCAACACTGAATTTGCAATGAGGCTGTCAACAGTGAAAAAACAGTGGTACCCAGTATCCATAGGCACACACAGATTGTGGGCCTGGTATGTGAGAAAGAGGATCAAGGAAGAGTGTGTGCCCAGTGGTAGCAAGGCCAGGTGCCATGGGGAAAATACAGAGATGCTGCGTGCCACTGTAGGAAGAAAATCCATTCAGCCAAAGCTCAGCTGGAGTTGAAGCTGGCCAGAATTGCAGGGGACAATAAAAAAGATTTTTTTCCAAATGTATTAATGGCAATAGGCAGTGTAAAAATAACGTCAGCCCATAACAGGTTGGGGATGGTCACCTCACAGACAGGGGCATGGACAAGGCACAGGTGTTTAATGCATTCTTTGCCTCTGTCTTCGACAAGGATGGTGGACCAAGGGGGTCTCAGTGCCGTAAGCTTGGAGGACCATGACTGTGAGAATGTCGGATTCTCAGTCGACTCTGAAATTGTGTGGTCTGCTGCTCCAGCTGGATCCCTACAAATCTATGAGGCTTAATACAGGATTCATCCAGGAATCCTCAAAGAGATGGCTGATGTCATTGCAAAACCTCTCTCAATGATTTTTCAGTGGTCTTGGGAATCCAGAGAGGTCCCAGCTGACTGGAAGCTGGTGAATGTCATCCTGATTTTCTAGAAGGGAAAGAAGAAGGATCCAGAAACTACAGGCCTGACAGGCTCACTTCAGTGCTGGTAAAGTTATGGAGGAGAGGATTCTGGGAGGTATTGAAAAACACCGGAAAGACAATGCAGTCACTGGTCACAGCCAGCACAGCTTCATGCGAGGGAAGTCCTGTTTATCAAACCTGATTTCCTTTATGACAGAATAACCCACCCAGTTGATCAAGGGAAGACAGTCAATGTAATATTTTTGGATTTCAGTAAAGGTTTTGATCCTCTCTCTCATAGTATCCTCTGGACAAAATGTCCATCCCCCAGCTGGATCAACGTATCCTGGGATGGGTGGTTCATGGGTTGAGCACAAAGGGTTACAGTGAATGGGGGGACATCAGACTGGGGACCTGTCACTGGTGGGGTTCCACAAGACTTCATTCTTGGCCCTGTGCTTTTCAGTATCTTCATCAATGACCTGGACACAGGACTGGAGGGGATACTAAGCAAGTTCACAGATGATACAAAACTGGGAGGAGCTGTTGGTTCCCTCAAGGGCAGGGAGGCCCTGCAGAGAGACCTGGACAAATGAGAGGATTGGGCAATCACCAACCATAGGAAGTTTAACAAGGGGAGGTGCCAGATTCTGCACCTGGGATGGTGCAACCCTAGATATACAGACTGGGGAATGAGAGGCTGGAGAACAGTGCTGTGGAAAGGGACCTGGTCAATGGCAAGTTGGATATGGGTCAGCAGTGCACTGGCAGCCAGGAGGACCAAGTGTGTCCTGGGAGGCATCCAGCACAGCATCGCCAGCTGGGCAAAGGAGGGGATTGTCCTGCTCTTCTCTGCAGTGGGGCAGTGTCACCTCGAGTCCTGGGGGCAGTTTTGGGCACTGTAATAGAAAAAAGATATAAACCTGTTAGGGAGTGTCCAAAGGCAGGCAGTGAGCGTGGTGAAGGGTCTTGAGAGGAGGAGCGGCTGAGGTCACTTGTTCTCTCAGCCTGGAGAAAACTGAGGGGAGACTTCATTGCAGTTACAACTTCCTTATGAGGGGCAGGCACTGATCTCTATTCTCTGGTGACCAGTGACAAGACCCAAGGGAATGGCCTGGAGTTGTGTCAGGGGAGGTTTAGGTTGGATATTAGGAAAAGATTTTTCACCCAGAGAATGTTTGGGCCCTGGAACAGGCTCCCCAGGGCAGTGGTCACAGCACCAAGCCTGACAGAGTCCAAGAAGTGTTTGTGCAATGCTCTCAGGCACAAGGTGTGACTCTTGAGGATGGTCCCATGCAGGGCCAGGAGTTGGGCTCAATGATCCTTGTGAGTCCCTTCCAACTCAGAAGTTTCTGTGATATACTGAAGAGAGTACTTTCCTAATCTCTGAATATCTTCTGAAATATGGTGGTTTGTGACACTTGGTGATGGTTTCAGCATGGTCTTGCACATTCAGTCCTGAGACTGGATAATGTCCAAGCCAGAGACATGAAGGATCTGCAGATACATAACCTAATATCTGGTTCATCTAACCAGATATAGGTGGATACTAGGACTGGGGTTTGTTTGTTTGTTTGTTTGTTTGTTTGATTGATTGATTGCTTGATTGAAACCTGTTTTTCCAGAGGGATTAAAGAGTAGTTAGGGTCTCTTTTCCTCCAGTTCTGGTTGCAAACAGCTTTGTTATCTCCTTGTGGTAGGAGAGAGAGTGTGGTTGTTCTGTCGTGGGATGCTGCTGGGCCCTAAAGGGCAGGCTCTTGATGCTCTTACTGAGGGTCCTGAAATGGAGCTCGATATTCCACAGTTGTGTGTACTGTTCTGGTCAAAGCTCTGGTTCACCAGTGAGAAAGCCACTCCTTTGTCTCCTGCTGCCCTCCATGTCCCTATTCTGCCATGTCTTGCTGTCCCCAGTGGTTTCTGATGCCCCAGGCCTGTGGTACACACAGTGACAGCAATAGCAGGGCCCTGAGGGTGCTAAAAGTAGTGCAGTTACGCTACATGTTCATGTTCTTCCCTTTTTTTCTTTAAAACTGGGAATTATCAAACAATAAGCTTTGGTTTAAAAACTAATTCAAATCACCGTTGCTCAAGTGCTATAAAGAAACATAAGGCAAAGTTATGCGATGATAATCACCCCCTTCCCTGCTTAGAAACCTCCCCAGGAACCAAGAGTTCACCATTGTGGTGTACATCAACCTTTACTCTGTCATCAGCAGTCTGCTGTTAGGGGAACTCAAGCCTCATCCTTCCCCTTCCGAGAATCCAGAGAGCTAAGCATCACAAATCCATTACAGGTCAGGGTCTGAAACCACAGCCTCCGCTCCCCCCCAAGGACCAGCTGAGTATTGTGGGGTGGCTGAGTTAGTTTGATTTTGCCTGAATAGCTGTATTTTACACTAATGTCATGCCAGAACTTGACGAAGAATGGCCCCTGTTTTTTTTTTCCTTCTGTTATTATGAAATTGCTTTAATGTTTCAATGGAGTATTTCCATAAGCACCTTTCTTTTCCAGGTGTCTCTGACTATTAAAATCAGGGTTTGTTCATGTCAAGGTATTGTTAGATTAGCTGTTTCAGGGTAAGCAGTGGTAGTAGGTAAGTGTGGTGGTGGTGTGTACAAGTCAGCCTGTACTGAGTAAAGTTGGTGTAATGAGCTGAGCTCAGTTTGTTATGCAAAACTCTTGACTTGATACTGCTTTATGGGTACCAGCCCTGAATCAGAAACCATTTTTCTAAACATCATGATCACAGGGTTGTTATCTTATGTTCTATTCTGTTCATTTCTGTTTCTTTTCAGGGAAGGATCATGTTTGCAGATTTATTGGCTGTGGAAGAAATGAAAAGTTTAATTATGTGGTCATGCAGCTTCAGGTGAGTTCTGTTCTTCACCTCTCCCATCTGTCCAGTAGAGATGGCATCACTGGGAAGGATTTACACTGAGAGAATTGGTCCAAGCAGTGGTGTAAAGACTTCGTTGTACACAGAAAGAGGATGGAATGGAAGACACTGAGAAGGGGTGGTTGTTGCTCTGGTATCCCTTGCAATGGCTCCAGTCATCAGTATGTGCTAAAATATTTCATGGTTCTGCTTTTCTGTTTATGATGGCTTTCTGTCAATTTTCTGGGGAAAGCACTCTGTTCAGAACACTCACAGGAGCAACCCACAGCGTTGTGCAGCAGTGGCAGCTCTTTGAAATACCTCCTGCTGAGCTGTGATGCAGCATTCAAAATATGTCTTGTATCAGAGCTCAGTGAGAGCAGTGGTGTCACAGCAGCAGTTTCTCTGTGAAAGGCCGTGATCTCTGGCTCTCCTGTCTCTCCCAAACTCAGCAGTAACTCAGCTCCTGCTGTGGAAGTGTTTACTCCTGTTTGAACATTGCTGATATCAAGTCAATAAGGGCAAATACTTGGGTAGCTACCACATGGTGACTGCACTGCTAGAGAGTAGATTAAGTAAAACAGGTACCAGCAGATCCCAGTACTTCTTTGAAATAAACTTGTGATTCTTTTGTAGATCTGCTTTGCAAGACAGTTGTATAAAAGCAGTAAACTCCTGGTGCTTGTGTTTGCCTTTTATGTACCTCTGGCATTCCAGCTGCTGTTATGGACAGAAAAAAATCCTTTTGCTCTCTAAACAACCCTGGCTATTGCTGCTGCTGCAGTGTGAATGTGAATATGAATTGTGAAAGGGCTGGCTTGGAGCTTGTGGAAGAACAGGGCTTCTGCCCTCCCAATCCTGTCCTTACCAAACCTGATAAAAGGGACTTCACCTTGGAAAAAAATTTCTCTGCATGGATTCTCTTACTTTCTAGTTTGTTCTTGACTATGTAACTGAACTCATAGAGTAGGCAGAGCTAAAAATAATTTCATTATTTGCAGATGAAGATGTTGATACATAAAGCATTAGCTAGTTTTGCACCATCACTCTTCAGGCTAAAATTTTCCTTCAAGACCTGCTGAGACATGGTTTGTCACGTGTCCCTTGACTGTTGTGTGCTCCAGTTCTCCGTTTCTCTTCAGTCACCAGGATTGAGGCTTCCTTCCACTCTAAGCTTTGCAACTGGTTGCATCTGCTCTGTTCCGTAATCAAGTGTTTATTGGGAAAATAATGCTCATTTTGTGTCTTTTCCTGGTAGCAGTAGCAGCTGGGGAATCTTATGGCACATTTCAGTGTGCAGCCCTGAAAAAAATGAGCCTTGCTTTCCATGTTACACACAGAATTACTAGGTTGGAAGAGACCTTCAAGATCATTGAGTCCAATCCATGCCCTAATACCTCAACTAAACCATGGCACTGAGTGCCACATCGAGTCGTTTTTTGAACACCTCCAGGGATGGTGACTCCACCACCTCCCCAGGCAGACCATTCCAGTACCTTGTCACTCTTTCTGTGAAAAACTTCTTCCTAATATCCACTTGTATTTCCCTTGACGTAGCTTGAGACTGTGCCCTCTCGTTCTGTCAGCTGTTGCCTGGAGAAAGAGACCAACCTCCACCTGACTACAACCACCTTTCAGGAAGTTGTAGAGAACAATAAGGTCACCTCTGAGTCTCCTTTTATTCCAGCCTAAACAACCTAACTCCCTCAGCCGTTCCTCATAGGGCTTGTGTTCCAAGCCCCTCACCAGCCTTGTTGCCCTTCTCTGGATGCGCTCAAGCGTCTCGATGTCCTTCCTGAACTGAGGTGCCCAGAACTGGACACAGTACTCAAGATGCCTCACCATTGCCGAGTACAGGGGAAGAATGACCTCTCTGCTCCTGCTGGCCACACTGTTCCTGATACAAGCCAGGGTGCCCTTGGCCTTCTTGGGCCCACTGCTGGCTCATGTTCAGCCGGCTGTCGACCAGTACCCCCAGGTCCTTTTCTGTCTGGGCATTGTCCAACCACACCACCCCCAACCTCTAACGTTACAGGGGGTTACTGTGGCCAAAATGCAGGACTCAGCACTTGGACTTACTAAGCTTCATCACATTGGGCTCTGCCCATCTATCCAACCGTTCCAGGTCTCTCTGCAGAATCATTCCTTCCAACAGATCAACACAAGCTCCCAGCTTAGTCTGAAAATTTACTAATAAAAGACTCAATACCCTCATCCATATCATTAATATTGAACAAAACAGGCCCTAGGACAGATCCCTGAGGGACACCAATGGTGACCGGCCGCCAGCTGGATGCAGCACCGTTCACCACCACTCTCTGGGCCCGGCCATCCAGCCAGTTCCTGATCCAGCAGGGAGTGCTCCTATCCAAACCACGTGCTGCTAGCTTTTCCAGGAGTATGCTGTGGGAGGCAGTGTCAAAGGCCTTGCTGAAGTCCAAATAGACAACATCCACAGCCTTTCCTGCATCCACCAGGTGGGTCACCTGATCATAAAAGGAGACCAG
>VZTN01006440.1:5646-86489 GCA_013400515.1 Erpornis zantholeuca
CAAAACTCCTCACTGGTGTGGGAGCATGAGAGGGCCTTGAGGCTCTGCAAAAGCCACTCAGCAATGACAAACCTGTATTATCAACACCATTTTCAGCACAAATCCAAAACACAGTCCCATCCTGGCTGCTGTGGAGGAAATTAACTCTGCACCAGCCCAAACCAGCACAGACATCTATGTTATAAACTGCCACTGAAATATATTNAGAAATGGGTGTGCACCCATGCACACTCAGATGCACCGCTGCTAAATGATGGTTAATGCAATGTTAACAAATGGAAATAGCTGAAAACACCTCCTATTTTTTTTTAATCACCAAGGTAACACCTCCCTGGAGGATAGGAAAGAGCAGTGAAGAACAGTAGTCACCCTAAGTGGCTGTAGTTAAGTCACAGAGACAAAGAGGTCAACACAGAATGGTCCCAATTCAGAGCCAACAAAATTGCTGTAATTCCTCAGCAAGGCACCTAATTGGAATCATGCACATTGACAGTTTTAACAATTTTACTTCATGCTCTGGAGCAATATAAAACTGCCTTGATTGTTTATCTGTCCCAAGTGCCCATGATGGCAAGCACTAAATCCCAGAAATGGTCATTGATGCACATGAAGGCACCAGCACAAGTGACAGAGCCACCCTGCTCAGTGGGAGCTATAGCTAGGGCTCTTGCCAAAGACATCTGATTCCAGACACAGATCTACTGTGTGTATTGCTATCAAAACATACATAAGCCTGTTTGTCTGACATGGGAATAGATGTGAAGCTGCTCAGGCTATCCTTTTATTAGATGGAGACTGAGCCTACCCTTGCTACTACAAATAAAGCATTTGGGCACACTAGCAAGTTAATTCACTTGGTATTGGTTCATGATCTGAAGGGTTGCTTAGGTTTCAGCAACATCAAGGCCTGTTGTGGGATTTTTCAGAAGGTTAGAAGACTTTTCACATGAGTTGAAGCTAGTCTCAGCATAGGTAGTACTAGTCAGATTAAGTAAGATGACCACGCTCTGATTCTTAAAAATGTAATACCTGAGGAAAAAGGTTTGAAGCAGCTCTGTTCTTTCTCCTTCCCTTTTCCATCTTACAAGGAACATCTGATTTGAGGGCAAATGCATAAGGAGCACAAAACTAACATATGCCTGAACACATGAGGTGTATTAACCACAGAGATTTTGCCATCCCTTGCTGACACAGTCATGCAGGACCACCTCTACAGACTACCTCTAGTGTGCTCAAATTCACATAGCTACAGAGACAGGGAAGCCCAGCTGAGAAGCCTTCATGTTAGCAGCTCTAAAACTAACTGTAGTTTACAAGGAAATGTAGTCACTGTGTAGAGAACTATAGCATATTACCAGTGAGTACAGGAAAGAAGATGGGTAATTAGATATAATCGGTCTTTTCATATCTAATTGCTATTGACTGTTTTATCAAAGCTTTAATCTCCTATCTTTATTTTCCCATCACCATCTCTTCTTTTTAATCTCATTTCCTTTGTGGATGAAGAACCATTTAAACAGCATTTAAGGACTATACACATCATTCTATTGATTGAATGAATGAATATTTCTGAGGAAGCAGAGCAAGACTCGGGTGATTCTTTTCTAAGGAAAGTTCACCATTTCTTTCTGGTTAGTCAAAGCCTTGCAGCCTTGTCCTCCTCTCTAGAGACCCACAGCAGTAGGTTATAGCTATATGGGACTGATGACTAGGCAAGAACATATCAAAGAGTACCACTGTGCTTTGACACAGAACATTTGAGTTGGGGCAGAAATATGAGCAGGGGAGGAGCTCGTTCTGTGTAAGCCTCTGTAGACTCTGGAAACAAGCATGTTGTCTTGGAGTGATTTTTATGGTGTATGATATATCCTATATCGTCTGTTTTATGCCCAGAAAATGAATTTTATGCCTTTCTGTGCCTGAGAGGGGAAAAAAAACAGCCCAGAGGAATCTTTGTTCAAGGTCAAGTGTGGGGGACGCTTGCTGGCAAGAGTTTTTTTTCCTTTTTTTTCACGTCTCGGTTCTTCTTTTTCCTTTGAGCGGAAGAGAGAGAAGAAGTTTTTTTCTTCCTTTTTGGGACTTTGGTTTCTTTTTTCTTCTGGACTTGGAGCATCAGAACCTTGGGAGACCTTATTGGGAGATTCGGTTTTGCTCTGTGGATCTTCCCTATTGATTCGAGGGGGAAATTCCCCAGGTCGACTCAGTGAGAAAGATCAAAGCTGGAAGGACTTCTCCAAGTTTTTTTCTTCCCTCTCCCAAGCGGGAGATTTTATTGTTTAGCATTGTTTTGTTTAGCATAGTATTGTTTTCTTGTTTTTATTTCTTTTCCCTGTGTGTGTTTTGTTAAATAAATAGTTTCTCCCTCTTCATTTTCCTCCGAGGAAGTATTTCTTCTTTCCAAACCTGGTGGGGGGAGGGGTGATTGAAATCCTGCTTTCTATGGGGGATGCTTCTCCCCTGGGTTTTGTCTCAAACCAGGACACATGTAAATACCTGTTTCAAACACTGTTTATGGAGATATTTGTTTAAAATGGTAAATCAGTCTGGTTCTATGAGAAGACCATCATTATGCAAATTGTCTCTGAGGGAGCTTAAAATAAGCAAGTTCCTTCTTTCAGGAGAAACATGACTGAACTGTCAAATATTACTTAGTAAGAAGATTATATTGGATTTGGTTTTACTTAAGACTGTTTCAAATAGAACAGTTTCTCTCTCTTCATTTTTAGCAAGCCAGTTCCTTTTGAGATATTGGTTTGGATTCAACATTAGTCTTAATTGACACAGGTTTAGATATTTCACTTGAGTCCTTTACCACAAAGCTCCATATATCATATAATTATGTATAAATAGAAGGATCCAGGCATGCTATAATCCATGTACTGAGATGGAAGGCAGAGTAATAAATAGAGAAGCCTGTTTTGTGACTTTACGCCCATGAAATATATAGGTTGAAATATAAGATTCTGCAGTGGCAGACTTAACCTGATTCAGGTGTGTGATTAGTTTTCATTTTAATTCTCTTTCTAATGATTTCCAAAATGCATCAGTATGTGATCCACAAAATGGACACTTTTGCAAGAAGTTGGGTGAATTTAATACTAAGAAAAAAGAAATATAAGTAAAATCACGAACACAAAACAAAAGAAATCAGGGGGAGAGGAGCAGCTTCAGTCACGTAATTCAATCACATGAGGTGAGCTTAATGCTATGGTCATTAACAGAGATCCTCAATTCTAATGAAATGTTACATCAGACCTTTGCAGAATCTAACCTCAGAAAAACTGTACACACTGGAATTTTCTCAGAGCATTTTAGAGCAAGACAACCACAAATACGTAATTCGTTAATTTTCTTCTGCAGTTTGGATCAATTACATTTACAGCTGGCTGATGGATAAGAGGCAGGTACAGAAGAAGATGCAGTTAGATGGTCTGGAACACACCCAGGAGGGAAGGAGAATGGGTCTGAGGTAACAATTAACTTGTCCCTGGGAAAATGTTTTTTTGGCAACAGTGAGACAGCATCCAGAAACAATAAAACAGGTCACTGCCTACTCTATTCCTTTATCCCTCTGCATTAGTACAAGAGCCTGCTGTATGTTTCACAGGGCTAAGGGGATGAAGAAAAGAAGAAAACCATTTGCTTGTGATATGTATTTGCTTACCACAGTAATACTGAGGTACCTGTTCAGGCCATCATGGAAGTATTTCATGTATTTCCTAACAGCAGCCATTTAGCTAAAACCCAAAACCACAGCTGAGTTAAAAGAAGTTCTAAGAAGTCAACTGGAAGAAAGTATTCAAAATTTATTTTGACTAATTCTGTAGCATCGTGCTTTGCTTGTCTGACTTTTACTTGCCTGAACTTCAAAGAATTTCAAGCAGCATTAGAACAAATTCATCCCTGTTACTCAGCAATTTCACCCTTCATACATGTCTTTGAAAATCTGTACTTCAGATCCAAAGAAATAGATGTTATGCAAATTAAAACAGTGTAATTCCTTTGGAATTGCTAGATACGTTCAGTTTAAACCATTGGGAGTTGCACAGAGACAGAAGGGATAAAGCTCCCAGCCCTTTGATCCCAGGAGCATTACCTCCCTCTGCCTGAGCTAGAGAAGTGCTTGTTCAATGTGTACCCACCCTGTGGCCCTGTCTGCAAAGGTCCTGCTAATAGAGAGCACAGGCTGTGCAACCTGCAGCCAGGGGGCTGTGTGAGGGGAGGAAATGCGCTGCAAGGATGGCCTTGGTGCACGGGAGGATAAGAACAGGGCAGAGGTGAGGCAAGGCAAGAGAATTTATTGTTAGACCTTCATTTCATATAAAAGAACAGAGCTTACATCTCTGCGGTGTCTAAGCAAGGGTTCTGCTTCTCCCTTTCAGTCAAGTCTAGTTAAGTGCATCTACCCTGACAGGACAGGAGTGTGCTGGGCTCAGATATGTCTCTACCCTTTTGGGAGACAACTGTCTAACTCCGAGCTTAAGCCAGAGTATGAGCTGGCCCGAGTGCATGATGGATGATCAAGGAGTTTGTCATAAAGAATGAGATCCAGCTTTAAGCTGACACAACATGAAAAACACATTACAACCCTTAGAAGAAACAAATGCTTCTCAGTGCAGAGCAGACTCTATATAACTCATACTAAGAAGAGGTCAATCTTTTTCTCAGTCATGTGGTTGTTTTTGATAATGCCTGACTTCAGTGCTGAGGGATCCCCCAGTGAGCAGCTACACCTAGACCGATTTGCTTTTTAAGAGCAACCCACACCTTGCTGGTATACTAGGCAATAAAGAAATAGTGACTTAGCCCCTGTCTGTAGCAGAGAAGTCCCACACTCACTATTGGCTGTAAGAACACCAATCTGCAAAATACGAATAACTCTTTACATGGAAGTCACTGTTTCTTGACTAGATTATAGACACTTGGAGCTGTGATGTAAGAAAAGACAGCAAAGGCACTCACCTCCTCAGTGGCCATGCTCTGGTCATGCTCAAATACCTGTTAATAGACTAAGAGAGTCAAGAATTTATTACTAGCATAATTGAAGCCTTAACAGTCTATTATGCAATGTATCATTGTTAGTTCAGGTGTAAATACTATACATGGAGAAAAAAAAATACAGAAAACGTTACAACTGCAATGATAATAATAGTGATCAAATACAGCAATTTGTAATTGCTATACACCCCTTTTTCCTGGTATTATTTCTGTTGTTCCTCCAAGTATTAAGTTTAGTGGTTTCATTTGGGAGTGGGGTGAGGGAGTTGCCAGCACCTGTATTTTTTCACCAGGAGGAAATATTTCATGTTTGTGCTTTTTCACTCTACAATCAATTTTAGTTTATTTTTATTTTTGTTAACATATTTTTATACCTGGCTCTTTTTACATTATTCTGTAATTCCACATCTGAATTAACTATAGATGTTGCCTTTTAGATGCACTAGAGACTATTTAGTTTTTTATTATCCCTAAAGCATATTATCGATCAACCTCAGGACTGCATTTTTTTAACTGATAATTTGGATGATTTTTTATAACCATGGGGTATGCAGTGCCAGGCTGTGCCCCATCTATTATCCCATGTCTGCACTCCTCTGTGCCGTATTCCACATCTCTGCTTCTCAAGACATCCTCTTTCACACCAAGCCTGTACTTCTCTAAACATCTTTGATAATTGCTTCTTTCTGCTATCTGTATAAAACTGTAATCATACTTTACAAAGATAACAAAACCAAAACAAAATATCCTCAGACACCCATAAATTAAACAAATTGCCATGACAGCTAAACTAATAGTGTTGCAGGCTGGCCAGAGCAAGTCTGGTAGGCTTCACTATTGAGGCCTTGCAAACTCGGTAAAAAACCTATAACTTGTTACTAGCAATAGCAATAGTGTATCATGGGACTACACAAAAACACACAGCACATGGCTTTCTCCTGAGTGATCTTCATTTAGGCTACCAAAAGCAGAGTCCAGAATACCCAAAGGAGGTAGCCCAAACCATCCCAGCTTCCACTGATCCCATGATTTCCTTTGAGTGTAATTCCTGGTCTCCCTTTCTACAGGCCTGTTCCCAGCTCGTCTGAGGACCTGGCTTTATGCAATGAAATGTGTCAATAAGCCTCACTCAGGATAACCAAGACAACCTCTTTGCAGAAGCCCAATACACAGCAAATACCTGTGTTGGAAATCAAACCACATCAGCCTGCAGAGACTGCAAATCATTGCTTTCAGAAGAGGAAGTTGGGACAGAGCAGTATTTTGGGGCAGGACAGTTCAAGACGATGCAGTACAGGTGCTGCTGGCCCGTGTGCCTTTCCGTTCATGCCAGTAGTTGACAGTGTGCATTACAGTGACTTAATGGTATATTTATCACAAACAGCGTTGTCTAATGAATGAATACTTAATGAACCTCCATTAAGCATAGAAGTGCCCTGTTTTAAACCATTAGCTCATTACAGTAATAAGGTATTTTCTACTGCAGAGGAGTTAAAGCAAACACAGCAGTTCTTTGAAGCCAGATGACTGCTTAAGGCAAAATGAAAGAGAAAGAAGAATTATTAATTCAAAGAAATATAAACCAAATCTACTATACAGGGGGAAAAAAGCAGCTTTGAATTTTGTTTTTTTTTTTTCTTTTTCTTGGTAGCATTTCTGGTTTGGAAAAAAACAGTTTATATTGGCAAGTGAAGAGCTTTGACTTTCACTGCTGAGGGTGGAATAGATTGTCAGTCATGAATTTTGTGTTCTATTAGTCTCTTTTCCCTGCCTTTGGATTGCATTGGAATTAGCTAAAATCACAGTGTATGAGACTTTTAATATGGAATTTCCCTTACTTGTCTTGAATTGTTTGGTCTCTTATTGCAGGCCTTTTAATACCTTAGTTTGGGAAGAAAATTTGTTTCAGTGCCTAAGGCAATAGAAGCTGAGAGCTTGCAGAACATGTATAGTGTGACAGGATTTAGAGTTATTTGAAGAATTATGTAAGAGAGATATTTAGGGGCCTAAATAGATTAAAAATGGCCAAATGGCATCTTTAAAAACATTTGAGTCATGTAAAGCTAAATGTGAGGCTGGATGTCCACAGTATATCTGTTTCCCCAGGTGCATATCTGTTTCCCTAGGTGCATATCCAAACAAAGCAATGAAAGATTTCCAGTCAAAAGAATTAGAAAATTATGACTGCAGGTACTTTTATTGAACTTCTGCTTTATCTACAGACTAATAATTGTAGGTCTAATCTAGAGTTCATAGAATTCAATGAAGTACTTTTTACTAATTTAATATACTTTATATCAGGTTTCTGTAATTATAGTAAGTTATTCTGAATGAGGAATTCATGTCAAAGAATTAAAATGTATTTGTGGATAATATGTGAGTAGAAAGTGGGCACAAATTTTAAATTATTTGCTATAAATTTTTCACCCAATTATATTACATCTAGATAGATACGGGAATTACTCATTAATAATTATGTATTCCACATAAGCATTGGCAACATGATGAAACAGATTTATCATGAAGGATCTGTTCATCAGTAGAAAGATTCATGAAAAGTACTTCAAAGACTCCCATTTGACTCCAAATCACCAATTATTAAACAAAGAATGGCTGGAAGCTGCCACTGTTCGGAAATAAGATCGGTGAGGGAAATGCTGTGTGGCAGGAGCAGTATTTTTAGCATATTCCTCTTCTCCTAGCTCCTGTTGTAAAGGCTATGTCAGTGTGGTTATTCTTTTAGGAAACAGAATGAGAAGAGATGAATGGAGAACGTGTAGGCATAGGACACAGCCTTCAGCTATTCTATTCTCATAATTTCCTGCAGGGAAATTTTAAACCTAACGATGTCACATATTAAATCCTTGTTGAAATTAATGATTTGAATATTTCATCATTTCATCCATCTGTATCTTTAGTGTGAGCTTAGGTCACTTGCAATTTCCCTTCATCTGGCTTGACTTCAGTTTGAAAAAAAATAAGTTTAGGAACAGTTATTTCCGACCCATAAAATGAATTCTTACTAGATATAAAAGAGAAAGCAATGAATTTTAAATTTAGGAGTGCCTGCTACCCTTCTTTTAATTTGATGGTTTGCTGTGCCTGCAGTCTGCAGTGTGTGCATGGCTGGGTGCAGGACACAGCTCTGTGTCACGGCTCAGCGTGCGTGCACAGGGCTCTCCGTGCGTTCATGCACCACGGGAGATCACAGCTCTGTGCACCCACGGCTCTCTGAGATCCTGGGGCTCTCTGTGTGCACACTGCTGGGCACGTGTGTGTATAGAACCATAGAACATCCTGACAGGGAAGGCTCCCACAGAGACCATCGACAAAGTCCAGCTCCTGACCCTCCCCAAAAGTCACACCGTGTGCCTGAAAGCATCGTCCAAACACTTCTTGATTTCTGTCAGCCTTGGTGCTGTGACCACTTCCCTGGGGAGCCTGTTCTAGTGCCCAGCCACCCTCTGAGGTGAAGGAAGAAATGGACTTCTTGCTGTGGACATATGCCCAAAATACAAACATTCTGTTTGTCCTTTCCCAGCTAAATTGTGGTGCAGCTATTTCCTTGTGGCTTAGCCCATTTTAGTGACCTAAAGAGTTATCTTTAAATGGACATGAGATAATTCAATCTTCATGCTGCATTAATTCTCAGCAGAAATGCAAGAAAATTTCAGTTATAGGATTTAATAGTGTGGTAAGGAGGCAATTAGAGTGCATTGTATGGACTGTTTTATTGTAGTGATTTCACATAATATCATGAAAATAACTCCAAATCATCACCCCCAGGATTGTACAGCTTGTCACTGTCGTTTTCAATCTTGGATAACGCCACCCCACAATGTGTGAGTGCACATCTGAAGAGATAAAAATAATTAAAATGGAAATTCAGAATTTTCAGTGTGGATATACAAAACGTGGCAGAAGAAAAGAAAAAAAACCCAACCCAAAAACCCCCCACATTCTGACATGGTTCTGTTCTGCTCCCTTTTCCTGCCTGTGTCATTTGGTATGTGTGCATGTCTGTAAGTATCCACAGCCATGTCAGAAACAAGGCTAGTGAGCCAGGCAGAAAAAGTATAATTCTCACAGCAAATCTGCAGGACGTAATTGGCTCTGTTAGCAGTGTTACTGGGCCTGCCATTCATCCCAGATCCATGCTTCACTGTGAACAAATTTGGTGAACCCTCATCTTGCAGAGAGCTAGGAACAAAATCTTCATTAACAATCCAGATGAAGAGATCAAGCGCACCCTCAGTAATTTTGATTATGACATCAAGTTGGTCTGGAGTGTTCCTCTACTGGAGGGCTCTGCAGAGGGCTCAGGACAGGCTGGATTGATAGGCCAAGACCAATTGTGTGAGGTTCAACAAGGCCAAGAGCTGGGTCCTACCCTTGTGTGACAACAACCCCAGGCAGTGGTACCAGCTTGGGTCAGAATGGCTGGAAAACTGGCTGGTGGAAAAGGTCCTGGGAGTGCTGGTCAACAGCCATGAGCCAGAGTGTGCCCAGGTGGCCAGGGGCACCCTGGCCTGTATCAGCAATGGTGTGGCCAGCAGGATCAGGACAGTGATTGTCCCTCTGTACTCAGCACTGGTGAGGTCACACCTCAATTCCTGTGTTCAGTTCTGGGCCCCTCACTGCAAAAAGGACATTGAGAGGCTGGAGCATGTCCAGAGAAGGGCAATGGAGCTGGGGAAGGGTCTGGAGCATAAAACTGATGAGGAGTGACTGAGGGAGCTGGAGGTGTTTAGCTTGGGAAAAACGGAGTGTATGGGGTGGCTTTCTCACTCTCTACAGCAACCTGAAAGGAGGTTGTAACAAGGTGGGTGTTGATCTCTTCTCCAAGTAACAAGTGACAAACAAGAGAAAATGGCCTCAAGTTGTGCCAGGGTAGATTTAGATTGGATATTAGAAAGAATTCTTTACAGAAAGCATTGTCAAAAATTGGAACAGGCTGCTCAGGGAAGTGGTTGAGTAGCCCTTCCTGGAGGGATTTAGAAGATGTGTAGATGTGTCACTCAGGGACATGTTAGTGGTGGACCTGGCTGTGCTGGGTAATAGTTGGGCCTGACGACCTAGAAGGTCTGTTTCAACATAAGTGATTCTGTCATTCTATGATTCTAAATTTATTTCATGCAGAGAGACACTGCCAATAGATTCACAAACACATCATATGCTTAAAGCAAGGTAGTGTCTACACCTTTTCAGTGTTAGTGAGTTAGTTCATTAACTTCTCGATGCTAGAAGCAGGGAACTGTGCCTTAGTGTAGCTTCATACCAGTCTCAGAATAACAGAGCTGCAAAGTCAAATCGAGTTTTTAGCTGCTGCTCAGGATATTGAGGATGAAAATACACAGGGAAGGACACAGAAGTGGTGCTCAGAAGTAGCATTAAATAAATACCATGCTACTGGCATTTACTGCCTCCTCAGTCTGCAAAGAGTGTCCTGGGAAGAGATGGCATCACTTTTTTCCAATTCCTCCATGATTTCTTGTCCTGCAATGTCTCACCTGTGTGGGGAAGGACAGCAGCTTTTAGTTAACAGTTGCTCTCTTCCCTCGGAGGGATCTGGCAGTGAGGGCAGTCCACACGGGAAACTAATGAGACTTCTCACGGACCATTACTCCCAGAGCGGGCATGTGGAAGGACTCACAGCTGAGCCTGTAATTAATAAAGTAGAAGGCTGTGGCTGACTGGCAGGATATAAGGAATCATTTCTGGGAAAGAACAGAAGGCCTGTGGTTGGATCCAATACAGTGATCGAGCAACGCTGCTGCTGCTCACTAATGGGTGACGATTGCAGCTGGAGGAGCTGCTGGGAACAGTGCTCCTCAGCTGCTGCTGCACATCTGCTCAGCTGAGTGGCCTCAAACCTTTCCCCAAGGCTCTCACAACTGCCAGGAAGTGAAGCTTTGTCTCCTGAAAACTGTGAGGCAAGACACACCTGCATTTGTTCCTGTTGCTCTGCTTACCAAGGACACTGGAAAGGTGAGAATGATCTGACAGCTGTTACTAATAATAATGACAGAGAAAGGAAACAAAGGAAAGTAAATGATAGGAACAATGATCAATACTCACTGCTGAGTGTGTACTATCGTGAAGAGTGGGTCTCAACTTGTTTTCTGCTGCAAATCTCTGTACTGCCCAGATTGCTGTCTTGTAAAGACATGACCTGGAGCAAACTGCAAAGCCCCAACCCAGAAATCACCTGGGAATATGAGTGCTCAGTTTCCTGATACAGTCATCAGCTTCTGTTTGGTTTGTCTTGTTTGATACAAGACTGGTTGGTAAGAAAGAGGTAGCTCAGCATCAGAATGCAATTCCCTGAATTTTAATTCCACCAAATCAAGAATAACCAAAAAGGATAGGTAGAAATCACAGATCTGGAGTGTCCTAGGAAGCTCAGGTTCCACAGATCAGCTCTCATAGAAAAGAGTGCCCCAACAGTGGGGCTGTTGTTTGTCCCTTCCAGATATGGAAACCACTGATAAGGAAAGGGTCTGATCTCTTCAGATTCACTGGAACAGCAGTATTGCAGGAAGATCAGCTTCCACACTACTCCAATGATAGGAATGGTTTTGCATTAAACAAAAACCTTGAAGGCTTGTGTGACAAAATCAAACTCTTTGTGACTGATTTCTTCTACCTTATTATTTACTGGCTGTACACAGCAATGAAGGTCACATTATGCAGAGACATATCTGCAAGTGTATGAACTCTGGGAGAACAGCTGAGCTTCACTTCTCTGGAAATTAGCTCAGCGACTCACAGAACTGCTGAAAGAAATGCAGGTCTGTAACCATCACAGAGCCTTCTTTACTATTTTGATTAAATTTCTGCTGCCTGCAAGAAAAAGAATTTTAAGGTAAACCTTAAAAAAATTAGTTTCCGAGAAAAAAAAAAACTTATTTCTACTCATTCTTATTGTAGGAATAAAGGTTTTGTGTTTGTGTTGTTCAATACTTGAGCAGGAGCATGTATCTGGAAGTGAGTGTGCGTTGCCACCGAGACCCTCACAAGGAGAGAAGGAGATTAACAATGGAGTTGACAAAAAAAAGAATGTATAGTTCTGTATACAACAGTAAATCAAATGCTGTTTTTCTTTTTTCTTTGAGGATAAAACTTCAATTTAAGGAGAATTACACTCCCCGTTTCCCTTCACCTTTGCATGTAATTTATGGAAAGAATGCGACCAGCAGTGGAGGGCAGGAGTAAAAGGGAAACCCCAACTTTGCTACAGGTGAGAAGATTACTGAAAATGTATAGCTCCCATCTTAATTACAAATGACACAATCTGCATGTTGCTTAATTCTACCGGTGACTTGCTTTAAGCACAATGGCTGAATTGTCTTTGGAAGGTCTTTCTGTATTTGCACAAAATCCCAACTGTGACATAAATTATTAAAAGCAGAAATTTCTGTTTCTATTGTCATCTCTTAGAGGCTTCTTTTTGATTAAAACCCATTATATTGCCCCATAAAAATTCAGCTGCACCGAAGAAATGAGTAGTGCAGTAAATGAGTTTTAAGTTGACCAGAGTTGGCTTCCTGAGAGTGCAGAGAAACTTAAAGAATCTTTATAGGGCAGGGAAAGTAATTCTTGGCTTTTAGGACTATCTGTGTGAATCAGCACTGCTAGGCAGACTGACATCAGACTTGGATCAGAGCAGGGTAGGCATTGCTTCACAGGAGTGTTGTCAGCTAAAAAAAACCAAACCAAAAAAAGACAAATAAAATGTCAACAAAGATCCTTGTAGAGTGCTATTGATCAAACATAGTGCCTGCTATGTCTTCATCTCCTAATTATCAGTTAATTTGTTTTTGTAGTTACTACAAAAACAAATCTACAGTTTTGTAGATCGGTTGTATGAAGTGTGGCCCCTCTCATGATGACAGCTGGGTTTTCCATTTCCTCACAACAGAGCAGATCTGAGTAATTTGGTATTACAGAGTGCCTTGCACTCTTCCACACTCATGAAAAATATTTTATTAGATTGTAAATGAAGTTGTCTTGTTCTCTGAGGTTATTTTCTACAGCAGTTTCATTTCTTCTGTCTTTTTCTCTTATTTTGTTTTTATTGGATGCTATAGGGCAAAAATGTAAAACAGCATCAGTAAAAGGAACTACAAAATCCCAAAAAGCTTTAATGTACTTGGAGAAAGAAATTAAACTGTATTTCCAACTCCTCAGCCTAATAGCTTATACAATATGAAATGGAACGGGGTAAGCTCTTTTACTATTTCAGCTTCCAGCAGTGTAGTTATAGGTAAAGATGTTTCATGCTTCCCATTATAAATACTCATTTACACAGCTTTACAAAACATCACAAAAATTCACTCTTGATTGAAACTTACTCAATGAGGTCATAACCTAAGAACAATTTCAGAGAAATGTTGGGTGAAATTGGGTTGATGGAGAGTCAGGTAGCTCATTTAAGCACACTGAGTTACCTGGGAATCTAATACCGAGAATTTTATCGATATTCAAAATACTGAGGTGTAGAAAGATAACTTGCTGGGGCTGATGGGATCAGCACAATCACAGGGCTCATCTGAGCCAATTAAAGCATCGTTAATGCACTGTCAATAGGGCACATCAAATGCACCAGTAGTTTTAATGACACTGAGCTAAGAAATACCTGAAGTTTATATAGGAGGGAGGGATGAGAAAGAGCTGGAAATGAGCAGTTAGTGAGTGTGACTGCTTGTCTCACCTAGCTCCTGTTTCCAAGACATCTTTGTCTTTCAGCCTGTCTACACACCTTTTCTTAACACAACTATTTTTTTCTAGAGTATTTTTTTTTAAGTTAACAGGAAGAGTAACATCATGGGCAAAACTCATCTAAGGACCTTCACCTGCTTCCACTTCATGTCAGTTCTGCAAACAGAATCACAGTACTATAAAAACACACACACACATACACATATACATATTATATATACATATACATACAAATGTATACAATATGTACACATACACAGATATAGTACTTATACAATGGCAATTTTTCTGTCTCATTAAAATCTTTTTAGAATGGTGGATTTCACCCTCAAAAACAGAATTTCTGAAGCTCCATCTCTCCCATCCATCCCCTTTATCAAAATCCCTGAAATAGTGATGCAAGACACGAGTGACCCACAACCTATGTCTGCTCTCATTCAAGGAGATTTTAGCCTTGTACCTTGGTAAGTCAGGTCTATATCCAGCTATTGGGTTCTGGTACCAGTTCTTTGTCTCAGGAAGTACTTATTTGATTGTATATTGTGGAGCAGGTAAAAAGAAGAGACTAAGGATATACATTACAATTAAGTGGTTAAGGAACTAAATTAGGGCACAGCAGGATCAAGGTAAATGATGATGATGTAGAAACCCCTAAGGAACTAATGCAGTTTCTGTGCTTCCCTGCTTTTGCACTCTGGGTTTGCAGGCATACAGTAGGTCTCTTCCTCGTAGCTTGATGGTTTATAGGCTGAGCCCAACATGACCTTAAGAACTAAAGCACATTTTCTTTTTTCAGTGATTTTCCATACGTCACTAGTATAGCACATACAGAGGCCAGTGACCATTGGTTATACCTGCCTGTTTCTGTGGTCAAAGTAGATCAGAGATGGTTCTTTCAAAACTATCTAGCTTAGGAATCTTAGTTCCATTTTCACAAAGGCCTTACACACAGAAGCTGAAAGAGGGGATTTTTTAGGGCTTCAGTGATGAATACCTACCTCCTCTTGCCTTCCATTGGGATTTGATATCTGTATGCATCACTTAGTCATCTGTCTTTACCATGATGCAATCTCTGGTTATGTTTCATCCAGTACTTACCACTAACAGCAGCATGGTACCTACAAAGTGAAATGGACTTCAGCTGATTCCATTCTTTGCAGTTGCTGTAGGAAGAGGCTGCATCCAGACAGTCCCCACTGTTTGGATGACTTACAGCATACTCGAAGTACAATGCTATTAACATAGATGAAATAATCTGAGCAAATAAACCTGAGAAAAAGATGCATAATTAAGGTCTTCATTTGGTAGTCTGATTTCACATATCCTGAGGAAGAATTAAGTCCACTCTGCTGGCTTTGCTTCAGGATTTCTTTGCCCATATTAGCTTTTATATTTTTTCTTTTATGTTCTAGTTGATAAAATTACAAGTGGAAATATCACCATGGGGGTTATGGAAAAGAAAAAGGATACTCAGTGACTGATGTCTTCTTGCGTTCTGTGGTCTCAATGAAGCCCTCCACAGCTTATTTATTTTTTCAGGCAAGGTCATTTTCTCTAAATTATAGACACAAATAGCAACTTTAAAATTCCTCCTTTCCAATAATACCCACTCACTTCTTACATGAAAATGAAGTACATCAGCCTGTAAAGAGCACCGACTGTAAAAATAATTGCATTCATTCTTATTAAAATGACCAGTCATTTGCTGCAAAAGTACAATTTGTGGTGGCAGAAGAAAGTAATTTTTTAAATAAGATATTCATCCAACTATTCATAATATGATTTAATCAGTAGATTGTATGCAGACTTTAAATATAAAATGTCCAAAATCATCACAGTGAATTATTAACAGCTGATATCTTTGGGAAGAGAGAATTACACTCCTTATTTGCAATGCTGGGAGAAAGAGGAAAAGACGAATTAGATCAACCAATGTGCCACATTTTTCACTCTCTAAAAAGTTTTTCATTTTCCTGCTGAGCTTGGAGGATGATGTCCTAACAAGCATACTGTTTAATTCTCACAAGTTCCTCAGCAAGCCTGGACTTTAAAACTTATCAGCTTTTAATAAAGCATCATATTTTGGTGCTTTTGAAGATGTCACTTAAACATAGTTGTTATTCTAATCTATAGCACATATGTTTTCCAGAAGCGTGGCCAAGGCCTACCAAATTTCATACATATTGCATTAAAGCATATTTTCTGCCCTGTGGTTCCCTCATTTGTTCTTATAGCCCTTAGTCTGCAAAAACACATGCTTTGCTGTTCTGTATTGGACAAATTTGCTAGAGGCTACTCATTCAATCCCATTGGCTTACGAGATGAAAAATTCATGTATGATGTATTTACCCCTTTTCAAAATCTGGCACTTTTTATGTGTGTGCGGGAAGATTACCTGAAGCGTATTTGGCAGTTTTGCAGAGTTCTAATACATGCTACCTGTATATGTAAGCAATTTTCTAACAACATATGGTGGGCAGAAGGAAACCTTTAGAAGTACTTTGTTTTTCAAAGTGCATTATTTTAATGGCCTGTAGAGATCTACAGATTTTTTTAGGAAAATATGTAGCAGACAATGTATAACTTTATTAAACAAAAAGGAATGCACAACAGCCACAACATATTGTTGCTATATTTTCATATGATTTCTGGCATTTCCAGTCTGTAATTCTCAGGATTAGAACCTTATAATATGTCTCGTTCACTGAGATTCTTAGTTCATTGGGAAAAAAATTGCAAGTTTAATTCTGTGCTTGTTTAAAAATAGCACAAATAAATAGAAGCTATTATAATATGTGACAAGAAAGTACATCAATTGCATTTACTAATCTTTTATGTCTCAAAGCATGTCCCTTACACAAAGAAATCCTTTCATTCCTTTGGATCTGATTCTCCAGGGCATGACACCTATTTTAACCTAAGGTAATTTTATCTCTTTTAGTAGCATTATACTTCAATAACACTGGTGTGGTGAGTTAGAGAATTATTGCTCTTTCTATAGGGTAGCTTACAACCCTTCCTGCAAAACAGGCCAAGGAGTCAGAGCTCATCCCAGTTCTATTGCTCGTGTTCTGCAGTCAGTCAGGCGCAGGAAGTCAGGTACCTGCTCCACTCCCTCTCTGAGATGGCATCTCTGGCCTCTCATTTGTGCTCTTTGGCCCCTCCTGAGCACAGAGGTCACAAAGACCCTTAGCTCTGGACTCAGTGGTGGCAGCTACTCGGGGCATGGACATAGCAGACTGCCAGAACCTGAACCCTCCTTCATGCTCTGCGTGTCCTTGAGGAACACCCTCTGAGGCGAAGGATTGTCACTGAACCTCCTCACTTCCCATGGCCATTTCAGGCAGGAGTGAGCAAGGAAATAATGAGCACAGGGTACAATGCACAGTCCCCCTGCCTTCAGCAGCCCATGCCACTCTCCACAATCTCATTTATTGGCACCAATGAAATGCATTTATAAATTAAATAATAAGAGAATAGTGGTGTTTAACCATTACTTTTGCCATTACTTAGAAGCGGATTATTTGTGGCGGAGAATAAAATAGACTCAAAGCAAAGGACAGGCAGTGCAGTGTGTTGTTGTGGCTGGCCATAGGGCTCCTGAATTAAAAAACATCACTGAAGGACACCAGAAATGCAGTGATGTTGCTGAATATAGTAGTACCTTCCTTCTATGGAAATTCACCAGAATAAATATCGTATGTAATTCTGCTAAATCAGATACAAAAGTAACATGCTAATCTGCTAAATACAGATTATAATTAAATTTCTTCTGTGCTTTCATGAACTCATAATCAAAGAACAGCATTAATTTACATGGCATAGAAAAATGACAAAGACCCCATATAAACAAAATTACAAGACACCCAGAGAGTAGCCTAGACAATTGCTCAGTTTCTTAGTGCTGGGGACTTAGTATTTGATTTGAGTTAGTAAAATATTCAAAATAGTTCAGTATGTTATCACAGAGTGGAGCTGTGTGAAATTATTTATGCTGGCACATCTGGTAGTTCCTAACAGCTACAAAAATACAGCTCTTTGGGTTAGATTTACTTACATTTTGTATCAGCCTGGAAGCCAAATATAGCACTATTAACTTAAGTGCTGGTGATTTTACTAATTTGAAATGAATGATTTAAGAAGTCAGGATTATTTCGTTTTAAAAAGCACTGGCTACATGTCATAATTTAGGTAGACTTTTTTTTACTATTATTCATGAAAGATTTTTCTTATACTGTGCTTCAAAAAAATCCCTCAGGTGTGTTCAGGCAATTGGTTATGTTTGGGAAAGGTGATTATCCTCATGAAAGAACAAAAAGACTGATGATGAGATGTTAAATTTCCAACTTGCATCCTAAATTGCATTCTCATTTTTATTAAGAGAAGTTTGATTCTGGCATTCAGTTTGATGTCTAAGTAACAGTGAAGACTACAGTTTGCATGGTTTGGGTGCTAGCAAATCCACTTTTTAAAGTGAACAGAGTTTCTGTTTTCTCTAGGTACAGAAAGGTGCAGTTAAACTATATAAGATTTTTGGGACAACGTCTATAATTTTCAGCCTACCTTTCCCTATATCTGTGTCATACCTATGTGTTTGCACACAGGTTTTCTCCTGAAGACTGTGTGACTCTTCCTCCTCCTGCTGTTCATTCTCCAGAAACATTTTCAGAAAAAGATCTTATAATCTTTTGAGGTTTTATTTTATGGTTTTTATCAAAGAAAACTCTTCAATTCTTCTTCTTCTCGACCACTTCAGAAGGCCTCTTCTACTTTTTTTAAGTTTGAAATTATCTTATCTGAACATCAGAGACTGGGATGGTACTGGAGGAGGTGTCCATTTCTTGAGGTATTTTAAGAATAAACTCTTTTCTCTACATGAAAAGACCCTCGGTGTTTTATTGTAATCCTACAAACCATTTGTCATAAAATCGTTTAATACAACCACTTTCTCCTTTCTCTCGGATATTTCCAGCTGATAATCACCCCACTGATGGTAATGTACAGAAGTTTCCTCCTTATGTTTGTGTTCCTACTTTTTCTTGTCTTGGAGTTTCCCTGCATCTTTTGATGTGACATTCTGACATCATTGTATATTAATATGAAACTGAGCCATGAGCACATTTAATTAGCAGACAACTTTCCATTTTGTTTCAAGGTACCTGGCTATTTTTTTTAATAGCCTTGCAAAGATGAGCACATCCCATGTTTGGACAATTTCCTCTTCAATTATATTCTTCTTGATAGCTAAGATACAATCTTTTCTTATGATGACTCCTTTATTTTTCTATCTTGTTTATGTACCTTCCTTACTTGCTAGCATCTTTTTTGGTTGAATAGTCAACAATTTAGGAGTGAAGTCCCTTCCAACAAGATTTCCCCTTGTTAGGGGATTTCGCCTGCTAAGTACAGGATCTTCACAATTCAGTTATTTGACCATGAAAAGCATTCAGAAGTCATTGCCTTCTAGAAACCTAGTCTTCTTTCTGTTCTATTCTAAGCTAGCTTCAAAAGCAGGGTCCTCCACTGCAGTTATCTGTTCATTTCTACAGGTAACTGAAAATAACCATGATCCTGGAAAAAAAACAAAAGGAAAAAGAGGCTATTGTTCTACCCTCATTTCCTTTCCAAACTCTGTCTAAAGCAATAGTAATCTGTGCATTTCTCTTGTGATTTCCTGGAAAACACTGTTGACTGCCATCTTCAGAAATAGTAGCACAGTCATTGCCATAATTTCCTGTCTCCTGGCAAAAAAACCCAACAAAAACAAAAACCAAAAAAAACCAAACAAAGAAAACCCAACAAACAAACATGCTTCCTAATGATGTTTTTCTGTAATGTTTGCTTTCCAAATAACACAAAGGAGATCTCTGACCTTGTCCAAAGCCAAGCCTGTAGGAGCTCAATTTCTTCCCTTTTGTTTCACAGCAGCAGTAGACAAATCACTTAAAATTTCTGTTGGAAAGGGGAATAATCATTTTTCCTAATCACTTCGGGAGCCTGGCTACAGTCTTGACTTATATTAATTTTTGCTTCATTTCAGGCATCTAAGTTCATAGTCCTCCTTTATCCATTACAGTAGCAGCTACACTTGTCTATTTTCCCTGGGATCAAGTGTGGAAACACTTCATCTCCCAATCATCTTCTCTTACTCCTACTATAAATCTCTTTTGATGGGTCTCAGTGGCCTTACCCAGACATTTCTCTACTGTAACATGAAGCTGAAGCATGTTCTTTCTATTAATACCTCTATAAAGTAGAATATCCCTGAACTGTCATCATTTAATCGACAAATCTTTCCATCTTCATTATCTTGTCCTCTGACTTTCTTTGTCAACGACCTGAAAAAATTATGTTGATGATCAGCTGTTCCTCAGCACTGCCATCATTTTCTGTGGGCTGGCACAGTGATCCTTGAGATAGGATGCTTCTCAATATGTGAGATTTATGAGAAATTGAAGAAATCAAACTGCCAAAAGTTCTGGAGTGTGTATGGGAAATTTCAGATGAAAATATTGAGAATGGTTCCAGATCAGGATGGTAAAATACCCAAAGTGAAATTTACAGTGTATTACAGATATGATGCGGAGGTTGCAAAAGTTTACCAGAAGATATTGCTGGAAAAAAGGAAGACCTTTTTTTGAGATGTTCTAAATATGGTCTGATAAAAAACCCTGTTATGGTGTCCTGCTCTCCAGCTGGAAATAAAGGTGTGCAAAGGTAGCAATATGCAAGACAAGAAAGGCTTTGAAGCTATTGTTACTTCTAACAAAATGCTCATGCTTTTAAGATAACCGCTGCATTTTACAATTAAGAAATACAATCAGGCAAACTTGTTTTTCCTGTATACAATAAACACTTTCTCATTTTCAATAGTAATCAAAAAAGTCTGAAAAATCAAAATAAAAATCTCCATTTGTTCAATAATAGAAGTCTGCTGTCATTTAGAGATACACAGAATGATCATATATATTTCTAAAAAATTCAGTATAAAAGAATTTTTTATTAAGTTTTTGATGGTATATAAAATATCACATCATTATACAATGATCAATTGTGTTATAAAATTCAATGAACTTCTGCTGTGATTGATTAATAACCAAAACAAAGATGAAATATTGAATTAGTCTCAAAATCTTTTGTTTATACAGAAACAACAGATTAGTCCTACCATGTGCCGTACACTAATAGGTAATGAAAGAAACAAAGGAAGCTGGGCTGGATTCTGCTTTCAGTCCTACAGAGTAGGTTGTGAAGACATCTATTCTCTACACAGAGTGAATGGAATGAGACAGGCTCTTTGGAAAGGTAGTTTATCTACCCTTCCATAAACACCTATCATTTAGACAAATCAAGGAGATGCCTGTCTCCCTCATTGATTTGAGAATGTAGCTAAGTCAAATGAGGCACACACTTCTGGATGAAGATAGTAGGATGCTGAAGTGTCCCCTTCACTTCAAGCCTTTGGGTGAATTCCTACCCTCCTGAGATCAGGAAACTCCAGTGACACATGACCACCATTTAAGTCTAATGAGGAGTGGCTGAGGATGCTAGAGTTGTTCAGTCTGAAGAAAAGAAGGCTCAGGGGAGACCTTATTGCCCTCTACTACTGTATGAAAGGAGGTTGTAGCGAGATGGGGATTGGCCTCTTCTGCCAGGCAGTTAGCAATAGGACAAGGGGAAAATGGCCTCATGTTGTGCCAGGGGAGGCTTAGGTTGGTTATCAGAAAATTTCCTCATTGAAAGAATGTTAAAGCAGTGGAACAGTCTGCATCCCCGGAAGTGTTCCAAAAATTGTGTGGACATGGCACTGCACAGTTGGATTTAGTGGATGTGGTGGTATTCAGTCAAAGGTTGGATTTGATGATCTTGGAGGTGTTTTCCAACCTTAATGATTCTATTATCAGTATTCTTGCATGTTCTTTAAGATAGAACTTTATTACTGTATGTAAAAGTTACTTAAAATATCAAATAATCTTTCCCACTCAGTCATCCTGGTTTTTTATACTGACTTATTTCAGTATGAAATAAGTGAAAAGTATGAAAACAGTATGAAAATTCACTGTTTCATAAGGTACTGTAAAAGCTGCTGTTCCTTCCCAAGGAGTCTCATGTAGCCTGACAATTACAGCTCCTCTCTCAAATATTCAGAGAGCAAACGAGTACAGTGAAAACATGATTATACCCATTCTCTTTTCCTCTCTGAAACAATTCTTATTTACAAATTCTTGTGCACAAATTCTTACGCACAAGTTCTTGCTCCTCATGACTTTCTAGTCTATTCATTCCCTCTGAACTGGAGGGTGGAACCAAACCAGAGTCTAAAACTCTCTCTCATTTGGTCAGTATTATACAGATCCATAAGGCGGTCCCAGGGATTTTTTCTTTTGCATGGTTTGCTCATGATTGTCATGGCTGCAGATTTTAAAAGGTAGGTGCTAAAAGCACACATGAAGGGAGGGCTGAGGTGGGAATAAGCGTGAAATGAGTGTTCCTTTCCAGATCTTGACTGTGTAATCTGAATCAGTTAATCACAGCAAATTAATTGAACCACTCTACAGAATATGACCGAGCAGCCATGTTTTTGCTAGAACTCTAGAGGAAGTGTGTGCTGTGGGGAAGAGAGATTCTTGGAATTAAGCATACAATACACACTTCAAACACACACCACCCCCCACTCCCTGCATCACTGTCATGTTATATTCAGCATATTTATTAAAGGTCATGAGAACCCTTCAAAATGTACAGAATAGGAATTCATATCTGCAAAACCTTCTGAGATTTTACTTGAAGAAAGTAAGTGAAAATATTAACAGCTGATTGAATCTGTTTTATGGGGGGAAGGAGTTCTACATTTTACTGTTTTTCCTAGTATTGGCCCAAGGCCAATCTCCAGTGCAGATATATTGGATCTGAATAAAATCAGACTTGAAAAAATATGAAGCCTAGGATAAATCAAATTTTGTGGAAGTTTTGACATAGCAGATTCACATCAGAGATTTATTCTGGTATAGCTCCCATGAAATCCATCATTGTACTGCACCTGGAAAAACCATATTGTCTAGAAAAGTCACTGGAAAATTGACAGATTCCCTGTTGTATATTAGTGTATATACTAGTGTAACCTTAATTCTGTGAACCTACAGTTCTTTATACCAATGACTGATCAACAACATGTAAAAGATTTCTGTGGACTTTAATGTAATTCTCTATGGCAGTGCCAAAACTGCAGGAAAAGAATGACTGCATGTTAAGGTGTGTAGAAATCTCTGTTTGAAAAGGATGAATGCATACATGACACTGAAAGAGCAGGCTTGGATTTGACAACAGGAGAACATTGTACATTTGGGATACTGCCCCTCACCAGCAAAGCTCCTGTGCTTCTGCACTTCTTGAAAGGTGATGATTACAGCAACATATGCAAGTAAGAGGGGAGAGTTGAAACAGAGGGTTATTACTGTGTAATGAAAACTTTAATTTGATCACCAAATCCTCCATCGTTTCTACCCTATCATCATTCCTGTAGTGAAATGAGGTCTATCTGCTCTGTGCTGGCTTTTGTCTGAGTGACCCCCACTGAACTGAAAAAACTTGTGTGTTCTGCTTTGGCAACACAGTCCCCAAAGAACAGTATGATAATGGACAAGAAACCTGGATTTTCTGGGGCTTATGGAGATCACTTAATCATATAAGATACAGGTAGATGTACCTACCTGAGTACATAGGTGTGTGGGAAGTGGCACAATACTGCTTGGAACTTTCCTGTAATTACTTGCTTGGAGCACTAATAAGAAATAACATCCTACAAAATTATCTCCTTGAAGAGCTGAGTGGTGTAGCAGAGTACTTACATTCCACAGTTAATCTTCTCAGAGCAAAAACTATCAGTAAATATCACACTCTAGGTCAGAGATCTTTAGTGGTTTTTTTTAACTTGTTCACCATTGTGCCCATTTTTGGGTTCTCTGAGTCAGATGCAGCAAAGAAAGAGAATAAAGACCTCTTTCTGCCTTTGGTTGAACTAGAAGCCAGAATAGATGTTCGCCCAAAACCAAAGTAGAGGTTACAACACAGAGGGCTAATAAATATGTGAGTCAGATTTAACCTTTGGTGAGATTAGGAGTATTTTTATTCTGCCTTTTCAAGATACCTGTTTCTGAGGTATGGGTTTCTTTCTGTTCTCTGCTCTTCCAAATTGCTCCCCCAGTAGAGAGTTTAACTAAGTCATACAAAATTCCAAGCACTTTCATCTTGTCCAGGCTGATGTTACCTCTCTGCATTGCCTTCTTATAAGCAGGTATTCCTTACACTTCTTTCTGTTCAAGCCAAAGCTCTGCTGAAACTAGGAGGGGAAACATTGAGGCATGGTTTTGGAATACCTATTTCTGTTCTCAATAGAGGAGCTCAGAATTCAAGTTACTAATTGTATCTTTAGAGAAGAGTCTAACCGATTATGCATATTTCACTGTGGTGAGGCAATGTGCTTTTGTGTGGGATGCCTCAGAGACCAAGACTGTAGGGGTTTTATCTTTTCTTTCCAGTAACTCAGAAGAATAAAGGATCAAAACTGAGTGCTTTATCTAATTGTAACTCAGATAGTGAATTCAATTTAATGTCATCTGGTAAAGGCCAACTATTTCCCTAACTAGTGATGTGGAGCCTGAGGGAGCAGTGGAAGTAAGATGAAAATGTATAGTCAATCAAAATGCATATTAGCAAAGTTTGAATCTATTTTTATAAAAGTATTGTAAATTTTAAATGGCTGGATTATGGTAGTTTTTCTTTTCTTGATCTACTTAATACATATTCTGGTGCCAGAACCTTCAGCTGTTCCATTTCAATAAAGATGAATCTTTGTGTCCTAGTTTTCCTCAACTGTTCTATCCTATTTTTTTTTGGTGGACAATGACCTGACTGTTCTTTTCTTCCTATATGCATTTGTAGACACATGCACAAATGAATGAGGTTGCTCAAAACTCTCCCTGTGTGTTTCTGTCTATCTAAAGACAGCATGTGTGCCCAACTGCAGAAGCATTTATTTTTCTCCCAGTCTTGGCTCCCCAACTCTTCAGCAGTTTTCAGTTTTAATGCACCATATTTCAAGGAGTCCAAGACGTACATGACGTTTTTCCACAAATCAATGATTCTATTTTTCCTAGCTGTTGTTTTATTTCACCTGGATCCACTTGCCCAAATCTCTCCCTAGCACTGAAGCTTAATAGCTTCACAAAAAGTTTCTTCCCTGGAAGAAATATGACCCTGGCAAATAATGATGAATTCCCTATAAACAGAGGTATCACAGCTAGAAGCTGTGCACCGTCAAGATTCTCCTGGATGCACTTACTTGGGGACATAACTTGGCAAGGAGAGTTGAAATATTAAGATGACTAAAGAGACCAAGTATTCTGGGACTGGTGGCATGGTCAGCCACTTTCTCAAGCCTGTAGATGTCAAACTAGCCTTGCACCTAAACATTCTGTGTTTAGATCCCAGAGACATTTCAGATAAATAATCACTGACTTATTGGTAGGGATTGTTAGTCTAAGCCTTTTTAGGATATATCACTTATTTTCCTTACAGGCCAAACTCACATATTACTCAAATCATGTGAAATTCTCTACAAGATTTGGCACAATTATGAACCTCCTGTTTTACACAATAGGTAGCAGTTGGGAGCACTTAGTGCCTTACCTGAAGAAACTTGAACCAGTATTTCCAGCTTCTGCTTATTTGAGTCCTCTGACTTTTAAAGTGCTACATAAATATGTGAAGTGCTAGGAAATTAATTAAGTCATGAGTTGCCTGAGCATCCACCTTCTGAACTCAGGCTAGACTTAGTCCTATTCAGGATGCTACTCTGCCTTCACTTTGATTTTGTCAACCACTTTAGCTGCACTGTACAAATACCATTTTCAGTTATAAGAAAAAAACTTCTGCAACAAAAAATTGATATGTTCAATTAATAAAATAAAGCCAGGCCTCTTTAAAAGTAATGGGGAACAGACAGGTATTCTTCTTGATTTTTAAAAAATCAGGTTTGATTGTACACCTGTAATTTTCAGAAATTCTCAGCCATGAATGAATGCTTTTACTTTGGGAGAAATATTATTGTTGTTCATGACTCTTTGGTCCAATATGTTCCCTCTCCTGCCCTCACTCAACATCTTCTTTAACTTAGGTGTCAGAAACTTAGAGAGTCACCCTTTGCTTCTGTAGCAAGCAAGCTCCTCTGGATGGCAGTTCAGCTAATCTTTAAACAGGCACACATAGTAAACCAGAAAAGAGCCCTCTCCTGTCTATGTCTTCAGTGCAGCATGCATCCAGCTCAGCATTTTGCTACTTTGTGATGAATCATATTGTGTCAAAGCTTTCAGCGTGTTTGCCACAGTTCATTAGGGTTGGAAGGGCTGTCTGCTCAGCATCGCTGGTATGTCTTGGGGAGCTGCTGTGCTGTGAGACTTACACAATGCTGAAAAATCCCTGCTCTGAAAAGTATCTGCTCACCAAAGGTGGAAGATATGGGACATACTATAGGGATATTATGGACATAGAAATTTACATCCTCTTGCTCCAAAGAACATCATATCAAGGCTGCTATGAGGGTTCTTTGGGGTCTCTTTCCCTGATGGAAAATACTTCCGAACCCGACATGTGAATATCACCCTGCCTCGTCTCTTCTAAGCTGCTCAAGGAAGTGTTTTTCTTCTGCTTAATCAAACAGCATCATGATTGCTGCCACAATAACTCTCTTTAAATTAACCATGTTTATGTTCTTACCTTTCTCTACACCTTCCAAGTCACATCTATTCACATGATTTAAATATACGAGTTTTTATTTCAGTGTTGCCAACTTTTATAGGCTCATGTCTTCCTAAACTAGCAATGTAATTATAACTGTCTACCTCCTGGTATTTATTATTAATATGAATATAATGAAGTGGGTGATTAAGCAGTCACTGGTTACTCCTGTAATCACCAGACCAGCCCCCTAAGGAAACTGGGTTCAATAACATGTCACTGGAATGATAAAATCTTAATGAGTCATCAACGATATGCAGAATTGTGAGGCTCAGCGGAGTTCAAGTCCTGTTTATCATAAAAATGAAAGGAGATGAAGCTCAGAGAGGAGAAGAAACAGCACAAAATGGAGGGATAGATACTCAGTGTGATTTGCATCACCTCCATTGGATCTCTGACAAATAAAACCTGCTGCAGATCTGCCCTTCATCATTAGCACAGTAGTTGCAAAACCTTTGTTTTGATATGGAGTTCCATTTCCACATATTTGACTGCTGCCTGAAATCTGCATTAATTCAGAGCACGTCAGAAATGGGACCACCTCCTCCCCATCTGCCCCCTATGCTCACCTCCCCATCTTCCTTTCACGAAGAGTATCTGTGATACAAAGTGATTTACAGAAAAAGAGTTTCCAAACCCTCTGGCATCTAGGATCTGCTTATACAAGCTTGCCCTGATTAATTCAAAATTCTTCTTGTTCTAATAATCTTCTCATTTCAAAGCATCTTTGTAGTTCCTTCACTATCTTTTGTTGGCATGCAAACGAGCAACCTCAGGTATGGATGTTTAACTTTTTTTGTTCTCCCTTTTTTCAAATTCTTATAGGTTTGGCAAGATGTGATATAGCCTGTTTTTTTTTTTTTTTTCCCCTCAATGTATTCTTCATGTTATTAATAATTCATATTCTTGAGAAGGGAGGTAAAAAACCAAATTACTCACAGCCCTGTTAGACATAAAGAAGTGACAATGCTTCCGCAAGAAAGACTTCAGGTCAAGTTCAGACTTGGGAAGAGCAGCAGCAACTCTATTGAATTGCTGCCACATTATTCATAACATCAAGGCAATATGTCAACTGCTCAATAATGTATCCTACTCCAACCTTCAATTAACCTTTTTATTCTTAAGCATTTAGCTTGGTAAGTCACGCAAATTAATTTACTGGGAAGCTAATAAACACTGAGTCAAAAGAATCAGGAGCTGGATGATTAGGTGTTTAGTTATATGGTTTATTATTTATTTAAACTGAATTTTGATGAATTATTGAAGCTTTAACATTAGTCTTTTTTTTCTTTTTTCAAAGTATGTTTTTTCTAAGTGCAGACATGATTTTCTAAGAGCCCCATATGACATGATCTAAGGCACACACATTTGCTTCAGTAATCTCATATTTCCGCACTTTGTGCCCTTGAGGCACAACTGTTATTCCAACTACATGCAATGAATTGATGCAAAAATAAAAATTAAAAAACAAGAGAGCAATTCAAATACACTTCTGGAAGTGTAATACCTTCTCAAACACCTTCATCTGTCCAAAGCATCAACAGACCAGATATCATGACACAGGATCTACAGGAGAGACATATCTTTCTGCAAGTAGGCAAGGTGCAGCAGAATCTCTGCACTGGCACTATACACCTGTGTTTAAACATGTTTCTTGTTCCCTGATAGTCAAATGGCCATATTTGTATCAGCTGGCACACAGTGACTGTGTGTGCCCAGGTGCTCTGCCCTTCCAGCAGGGGAAGGTATTTCAGTTTAACTAATGGGAGAAGCCAATCTGAATGAAACTTCCCAGAAATGGACAGGTAGCCAGCTCCCTCATTGTAGGTAGGGACAGAGAGAAGTTAATAACAGTAGAACTTCAGATTTAACCAAGTGAAACTCTTCCCCCTAAAACTGATATATGTCTCCATCCTGCCAAAAAACCAAATGGCATCTGATGGCAATAGCAAACACTAATTCATGGCAGAAAACAAACATTCCATCATTTAGTTCAGCTCAATTAGAGCTTTCTTTTTATTTTAAATGACAAAAAGCTTTAGTTTTTGTATTTCAAACCTGGCAGCTGAAAGCAAAAAGAAACCTACTGATTCATGATGGTTGAAAGTAGATTTTACAGATCCAAAGTGCCAGGGTGAACTGACAGATTCCTCTCTTTGTTTCCCATCTTCCAGTTTCTCCCTATAGCTCAGGATATGCATGGTCTTGGAAAATAATACATGCATAATATACTTTTGCATGTATAGTTTTTCCAGTGGGTTTGGGAAACTATCTGCTGTAGGATATATGAATAAAGATGAGTGCCTGTGCAATTTCCTTTTATAAAATGTAAGTCTACTAAAAAAGTGGGAAAAGCAAGTAGTTACTGTTCCCTATGAATACTGTTGATCAGTGTCATGAATTATGCATGTATCACTCCTGGGTCCAGTGTCCTCTGGCATTTCTTATGGAGTTGCTCAATATTTTCTACCACTCTGATAAATCATTCAATAGAGAAAGGGTAAGTCCTGATTCTTGAGCCACTGTTCAGAGGCACTGACTGATGTGGTTTGTCAAAGAGTTCAGTTTTACATTCCACAGTTGAAAGTCTGACATCCAAGTCTTTATAGTCCACCAAGGTCACAGGGACACAAGACTTGTGAAGTGTGCTTTCAGCTTCTTGGATGCTGGGAAGTGGCTTTAAATCCAGCAGGAAAATTTCTGCTTCTGTAGAGGCACTGTTTTTTCAGAAGATTTTTATCTATTTCTTTACAGAGATATAACAATGGTGTCCCAAGGAGACAGTATTTCTTTCTTTAAGGAGAATTAGAGGTCAGATATTTCTATAATGTTCACAATATCTACGATAAAAACTGCTCGGTGAAAATAATCTGGGGCTTTCTTTCCAAAAATGAATCTATTCTGTATCTCTCTTCCATATATGTTGTGAAAATGACTGTGTAGAACTGATGGAGGAATTCTGCTGTTTACAGATTATGGGTTAACTAAATAATGCTTTAAAGAAAAATAGTGTGGTTTCATTTCAAAATGAGTGGTTGCAACCCAACCCTGAGCACTAATAGTTTATTCCCTGTTTATTCCCTGCTGTACACTACAACTTCCATTAAGTTCCCAAAGCTAAGTGAAATTACAAAGTAACCATGCTAAAAACATCTTTTCCTCTTACATGAATTTTTCTCCTTGCTCAGCAATATCATGGAGCATATCCCAATTGAACACTAAGGCACATGGAAAAGAAGGAGGTGATTTGTGACAGCCAACTTGACCTCATGAAGAGCAAATTGTGCCTGAAAAATTTGGTGGCCTTCCACAATGGGGTTGCAGCATGGTGGATGAGGGAAGAGCATTTGACACTGTTCAGTGTGACCTCCTCATCTCTAAGCTGGAGAGACCTGGAGAAGGACCACTCAGTGGGTGAAGAATTGGTTGCAGGTTGGTGTGGTCCATGACAGGTGGTCTGAGGGGAGAACAGCCACAAGTGGCATTTCCCAGGGGTTGGTATTTGGGCTGGTGCTGTTTCATGTCTTTGTGGTGACATGGACTGAGGGGTGGAGTGCACTCTTAGAGATGCTGTGGATGGCACACAGCTCTGTGGTGCGTCCAACAGGCTGGTGGCAGGGATGCCATACAGAAGGACCAGGACAGACTGGAGAGGGGGCTCCTGTGTGAACTGCATGAAGTGCAACAAGGCCAAGTGCAAGGTCCTGCACCTCAATTGGAACAATCACAACCACAAATACGGAATGGGCAATGAGTGGATTGAAAGCAAACATGTGATGGTACTGGTGGATTAAATACTCACACAATGGTCACTTGCAGCCCATAAAGTCAGCCATGTCCTGGGCTGCATCCAAAGCAGCCTGGCCAGCAGGGTAAGGGAGGGGATTCTGCCCTTCTGCTCTGCTCTCATGAGACCACACCTTATAGTGCTATGTCCAGCCCTGCTGTCCCCAGCACAGAGAGGACAAGGACCTCCTGGAGAAAGTCAAGAGGAGGAACACAAAAATGATCAGAAGGCAGGAACATCTCTCCAATTGAGACAGGGTGAGAGAGGTCAGCCTGGAGAGAAGAAGATCCAAGGTGACCTTATAGCAGCCTTTCAGTACCTAAAGGGACTACAAGAGAGCTGGAGAGGGACTTTTGACAAGGGCATGTAGTGATAGGACAAGGGAGAATGGCTTTAAACTGAAAGAAGGCAGCTTCAGATTAGATATTAGGAGTAAATTCTTTACCATGAGTGTGGTGAGGCACTGTCACAGGTTGCCCAGAGAGGCTGTGTACCCATCCCTGGAAGTGTTCAACACTGGGGTGCTTGGGGCTCTGAGCAACCTGGTCTAGTGGAAGGTGTAACCAGATCATCTTTAAAGTCCCTTCGAACCTAAAGTATTATATGATTGTACAATTCTACAATATTGAAAACCTTTATGTTCTGTATTTTATTTGAGGTAAGTTTACTACAGAGAGGTGATTTGTAGGATATTCAAAGCACACAATTCAAATGCAGAATAATGAGCATTTGTGGTGGATAGAAGTGGAAGTTTCACCCTTTTACACTCAGGGACCAAAGATGAGTCCTCTGCCCTGTATGTCTATCCAACTGAATATCACAAAGATCATTTGACAGATATGGTTAAAGTGTTCATTAAAACTCTCTGAAAAATATATCTGACGAATATAAAAGCTTTATTTCAAGGTCTCAAAAAGCATAAAACACATTCTGTACTTCAAAAAATTCATGAAGATGGAGAGAAAACAAAAAAATTCAAACCCACGAATCAATGTCAGGATGAAAATCTTGCTCCTTGGACCATTCTGATAAATACAAACAGACCCAAGATTGCTGCAAGAGGATGAAATTAGAAAACAGAAATCATAATTTATGGCTGCAAAGTGTGGAATATGTGTCAATTCTCTCTTGCCTAAAAGAATGGAAATAAGGAACAAGGGAAAAGACTTCCTGTCTTTTTTATGTTGGAAGCATAATGGATGATAAGTTCAATGTCTCCAAAAGGCCATCACTCCATTTCCAACTCCTTGCATGAAAGGTACGAGATTTACTTCAAGACAGCAAGAGCTGCCTATCTAAAAGCAGAGCAGTCCTGCAAGTGTCATGTATCACACATATTTGACAAACCATTCCGGGCCACTGTTACTGATATCTTCGCTACGCTTTTGTCTTGGTGCTTATTTCCTGTTTTTATATCCAACTGGGCAAGGAGCTTGACATGCTCACACCTTCTCAATGTATTACACGGCTGCTTGTTAGTACTCAGCAGGGAGCTGATCATAAAGAATCCCAATTCTATTCCTGGCTCTCCGAGAGACGCATGCTGCGTGCTGCCTGGGGAACTGAATAGTCCAAACTGATGCAGTTATCCTGAAAAACAAGACAGAAAAAGGAAATAAATTGGGGTCTGAAATATTGGCATGTTTTCTCTGAATCCTTGGTCTGACCGTGTGAACTCTCTTTTATATCATCTTCGGTTTGCAAGCTTCCTTCTAAACTGCCATCCATGACCTTATTTAGTAATAATAGCAGAAATAAAAATGAGGATTTTAACAGCAGTTAGGAGTGAGACTTGTTTTCTTCTGTTCTATTTCTGGAGGATATAGGAGTATTTTCTGAAAGTGTGTTTTTTCCTCTTGGATTTCTGTCTTTCTTTACTTGTTTGTTTGACATGAAATTTGTCCTCAGGATTGGATGGTATCATTCACACAGTAACAGAGCTGTCACGAAATTAAAGTTCCACGTATGTGTGTTGTTTGACAATACATTTTCCTCTGTATCTGAGTGGTGCTGAAAACTCTCTGAAGAGTTATTACCAGAATCTGTTACCTTAGGACTGAATAGAAAAAAGGCAATAAGGTCCCAGAATATTTATTTCCTTTCCAAAAGAATACAAAGAGAAACAGTCCAGGGGAAAGCTTGTCAAAAGACCATTATTATCTTCTTTTTCTCCCCTTTTCCATTTCTCAAGTCACTTTAACACATTTTGTTCATGCTCAAAAGTTTTCAAACAGGACACTTGGGCTTGGTTGTCGCACGAGGTCTCAAAGACAGAGCTGTAGTTAAACTGAGCTCTGCAGCACTGCCAGACATGACACAGACCTGTGTCACTGCCCCAGTGCACAGATCATTGCTGCTCACACGAAAGAATGGCAGGGCTGGAGGTAAATGTAGCTCACAGATCAGCAGTGGGCCTTCACAGCATGTAGAACGTGCCAATTCAAGTCGGTTTTGTGACAGGTTGATGCAGAAGGTAGTTAACATGTGGATGTAATGTCACTAAAAGAGTAATATTGCTAAAACAAGGGACAAAGTGTCTCCAGAAAAAAGCCTCAGAGTGAAGAAGGTTGATTTAATGGCTATATGACCTCTGCTGCTCTTAACAAATGAGCTGCTTAGCAGAAACACTTGGTTGTTTCCTAGTTTATTTCAGTGTATCTAGTAAAGAGATTTTGAAAAAATCCCATAGGAGTGATGGATTAGTTACATTTCCTTTGCCATCCATGACCACATGTTTTGTTAAGATAATCCTCTGTCAGCAGGGAAGAGACAGAGGAACAGATAAATACTCCTATCCCATCTAGGATACTCACACCACGACAGAACTACTTGCTTGGTTCTGATTTAATTTATTTAATCCTTTGTACAATATAATTTAATGACCAAAAAAAAAATAACCTTGGCTTTTTATGGAAGTATATTAGCCAGCAATTTTGTATTCACCTGTAGCTTTTTGCTGAGGTTGGAGGGAAGAACATCCACTCCTTATTACCATCAACTATTTTGAATCTCCTATTCTACCTCATCAGAGCAAAGGCAGCTAATAGACAGCAGAAAATTGACTGACAGACAATTAGACAAATGATGAGAATGAAATTTGCCATTGAAAAAAAATGTTTCCTCTTGAAAATAGATTTATTTTCTCTGTCAAAGCACATATTTGTGTAATAAAAAATACCGAAACACTTTCAGAGCAAATGTAACCCTATATGATATTTTTACTGACACTCAAATTCAAGTAAACTTTATACTTAGTAAAGAAAATTTGAAACAGGATATTAAGTCAAAGGTATTTGTAAAAGTACAAGCAAAAACCAGTGTTTAATGATACTACCCCAGGTGTCAGACCAAGAAACCAGTGAATCATATTCTCAGTGTATTCTTTGCTGTAGTGGGCACACAGTAGCACTGAAGATGGCACCTTGCAATTCAGATATGGGGCCAAGGCTTCCCCTGTCACCCTCTGGATCTTTTGTCAATATATGTCTCTATATTGAGAATTGATCAAATGATTTACTGTTTATGAGACATTTTCTAAACAATACACATCACAAAGTCCCACAGAATTAAAGAAAGATAACAGAAGGCTTGGTGACACATTAAATAGTCAGAGGACTGTTGGATAGTATGAGAAAGCACTAGAAGAGTGAGATGAAGGCATTGATTTAGCAACTTGGAGACAGGTAGCAGTGAAAAAAAGAGGACACTGAGTAGATAAGGTATACTGCTGGGGTTAGGAAACCACCCTGCAAAGGTAGGGAAGGAACCTCCTATGATTTGGACTTTCACAAGAAGGGCAGTGAAGACACACCTAGAGAAGCAGTTTTGACTTCTAATTGTGGTTTGAGCACAAATGCACAGAAAGAAGTCACTGCCAATTCCTGAGTAATTGGGCTGTTCGGAGGTTTTCTGATAAAGGAGTTGAGGAGCTATCCCAAACCATTTAGGGGGGTAGTATCCATGAAAGAGGAGAACACAGCGTTTTACAATGTCCTCTTCAAGTCATCATCTGTTAGTCTCTTCAGTCAGACTGGGTGTTTGATACTCATATATGGTAAAATGGCACCATGTGCTTTGCCTGTTTCAGAGCCCTGAAACATGGGGTGAATTGCTGCTGCTGAGTAGCTACTCCTGAGGAAAAAGAGATGAGGAAAGAGAAGAAAGCATCTTTCCTCTAAGATCAGTTGGTCTCTCTTTTCATGACAACTTGTTCAGGTAGAAAAATGAACAAGGCTAACTATCCTCAGAGATCTGCAAGGCTCTCAGTCCCTTTTCTCTGCTTCCTACCTTATGTGGGACAACCAGTTCTAAAGAGAATTGAACCAGCCCTGCTTAAACTAAAACATCCCTTCCTTAGCTCCCTTATTTTGATGCAATGCCAGCACATCTTTCTCTTCCCCCTCCTGCTTTGCAGGGAACCCCGAGCACTCTTGCTAATTAAATACTCTGCAGGAAACATGCAGAGAAGGAACAGACTGGAGCAACAGGAGAGAGGTCTGGCACAGCTTGAAAGCCACCAACTTGCTGCCTGTGTACATCAGGAATTTGAGCAGCCTGCTCCTTGTCTAAGTGAGGGTGACCCATGGAAAAGGGGGGTAGGAGTCAGCTGTTGCCCCATGTGCTGTGTGGGATGTGGGGGATACAGCCTGAACTCAATTTGGAAACTTGTATAACCTAAGAATCAATACTGTTCTCTTTTCTTCCCTTCCCTTCCTTCCCTTTTTTCCCAAACACCACTTTCACCACGGCTTTCTGAAGTGGACAGTAAGTGTTCAGACATTCTAGGAAAGATACGTGTGTATTCAGATCATTTGTGCCATAATCACATGAAGAGTTATACAAAATCTGTTAGCAGAAACTAGTTGACAAAATTCTGTTTTTCATCTGACAAAGCTTTTGGTTTAAAATTCCTTAGTGCTGTAACCCATAATTACTTCATTAAATGAGCCCAGATTTGGGAAAAAAAAAAAAATTAAAATTCACTCCATCTTACACATTTCAGCAGATAAATAAATGGGTTTGATGTCAAACCCCACTCAAAGGTGTTTATCTGAAATTGTTAATCATAACTGCATTGGACTTGTTTTCTACCTTACTCTAAAATGAAATAATGTCTTAACTGGTTGTGTAGAAGACTCAGAAACATCATATTTTAAAATTTATATTACTTTCTTTTTAGTCATGTGTCCTTCTCTCTCCCTTTATCAACCTTGGTTTGTGGATTTTTTTTTCTTACTGGAAATGTAAAATTGAGAAATCATTCTTGTCAGAACTGTTATTTAAATCAATATGCCTCCATAGAATATTTTGGATAGTTAGAGTATTGCTGAAATACTCATACCTTTTGGTCTCAATACAGCACCATGGCTGTTGTTTCTCCTAAAAGGACCCTACTCCCATCATTAGGAAATTTGTCATAAAATTACTGATAATTGTTTGGCAGTGCTTCAAAGTGTCACATCACTCACACAACACACATCCTTAGCACTCTCTTGCTTAGCACTGAAATGAAACCTCACAATTTTCAGTATTTCCCTGCAGGGCTGCACTACATTAGTCCTACACGCAGCAGATGCACTGTTAATATTTGATGCATGGTTGGGTGCAGGCAGGCTTTAACTGTGGAATCTCTTCCCTCCAGGAATTTCACAGCTCCAGTTCTGTCTAAAACCTCTCCTCCTCTGTCACAGAGCATGCACAGCCACTGTGCAGCCTCCTGTGCCCCCACACACTCTGAGCCCGGGTTTGTCACCCTTACCCCCTTCTGTGCTACTGCTGGTATCAACAATTCAATGCAATAGAGATGATCTATCTCTGAATGAGGAGTTATTCAAACCTCAAAGAAAACTATTCAGATTGTACTTGTATTTGGAAGTACTGAAACAGGATTTGTTTCCATGTTCAAACAGTTGAAATATTTAGCCCAAATCACTCTTTCCCATGAGAAAATGCAGTTGCAATGATTTATCAAAAAAACCCAAATGAACAAGGAAAGCACTGACATTTTTCTGAGAAAGTTTCAGCTCTGGAGCTAAGCACAAATTTTAATGACAGAATCAGTGAATTAGACCCCAGACTGCAGTCCTTTGGAGGTCTGACTGGCACTTCTGGAGCAGAATCAGGAAAGATGCAGGAGGAAGTTATTTTCTTCTTATAATTATCTTTTAGGCTTGCACATTATATTTTTGGGTGTTTTGATATTTGGATGAATATCAATAATTCATGCACCTTCTTTTAAATACATCTCAGGTTAGTGCTCTCATTTTGTTGTTCTGGTACAAAAATTATCCTTGGGGATAAAACTGGGAACCCTTAAGGCAGCAGTTTTCTTCTGCACATGGTAGTTACGTGTGTTGTGTCCCCATGTATGCATTTCAAGCTTAAATTGATTGAAAAAATGGACAATGAGTTGGCTTGACAGGGAAGCACCCTCTTGCAGAGCAATCTGTGGCACAGGACCGTGCCATTATCATCCACCTGTCAAATGTGGCAGCTTCTCCATTGGAGCACTCACACTGCAGAAAAATTATCAGCTGAGCCAGCTCTGGCAACTTCCACTGCCTGCTTGAGATCAACCAAAACCATGGTTGAAAGAGATTAATGAGGATTTTTGTAAAGCCTGTCTTTAACCAAACTATCTGAGCACAACTTTCTGACTGCTCAGACAGACACAGAGGAGGGTGTCTGTCTGAGGGTTAATGCACATATGTGTTTGGGGATAAGCTTTGAAATCACTTTCAATTTCTCTTTTCTCACTGGTTTTAGCCTCTAAGGGCATCTTCTCAGCATGGCACAACCTTGGCAGAGCCCTTTCCTGTAGAGGCTGTGTAATTCAGCCAGATCTTTTTCATCAGTACCCTCATACCATGGTTTGAAACAGCATGAGCCAGCAAAAGCAGGTGTCTGTCAACATGCATCCAGGGTTTTGCCAGGATAACTAAAAGGGTTTTAGGCTGCAGGGCTTCTTCTGTGCCTCCCACTAATGTGGCTTTGTGGTTTTGCTGTTAGACCTCTCTGTGGTGACCATGCAGGTGCTGACGGATTGGGCAGCAGGTCTTGGCAGGGAAAAACTACAGGATCTTCCTACCACCCCCAAGGCTGCCCACAGGATTCTTCTTCCAGCTTGTGCCTCAGCTGTTCCTGCAGAAACTGGTGACCTGCTATATGGTTTGCAGCACAGCATGCACAGAAAACTCTCAATCAGTCCTGTGAATTATGATGATTTAAGTAACAGCACGAAACGGCTGAACTTCCTCTATTTTAAGGATGGAGGGGGAGTCAGGCTCCTCCAAGAGAGGGACAAGACCACCAATTTTCAGAGTAAGCATCTGGGATGTAGATGCTTAATTCATATGGGCACACTTGAACTTTTTAACCTGCATACCCACATCTCCTCCCAGCAGAGAGAATGGATTTCAATAGATCTAAAATCAGCCTGTGTAGGAGAAGCGTCCGATTGATTTTTGTGCATTTGCCTGCTTAAATACAAAGGATTTCTGATAAATGTTTGAAATCAATGCACCAGCAAGAACCCAGTAGCCTTTGTACCAATGCAGCTGTGAAGCCCTGAGACAGCATGGAAGCAGGCTGACCTCTCCCTCCTTTTGAGCTGGCCCTTGGATGTGCAGCAGCTGCCCTGACGCTATTCAGCTCTGCACCGACATTTTTTTCCCAAGATGTGTCTGTTCTGTGAACAGAGAAATTCAGCAAAATGAGGGCAAGTGTAACCCATACTTAGCATTATCAATGTGGGGGTGGGGGGGGAAAAGCACGGTAAAAATCTGTGTTCCAACACAGAGCAGGACAAGTAGACAGCTGATCCATAGCTGCCATGTGGTTATCATACTGATTAGTCAAACAGCATGTCCACAGCACTAATGCACACTTAGCTGCAAACATCAGGAGAGATCCAAAGCTTTAGTCTCTAATAAAGTCTTGTGTGTTATGATAGACAGAACAAGGACAAGCTGCTACAGACTCGTCTACATTTTAATCAAGCTCTGAATTAAACAGAAGGCTTCGTCTTATTACTGTAGTCATCTATTTGTAATTTCAGCACAGACGGGAAAGCCACAGAGAGATTTTCAATAACCTCTCCCTCGTTCCTCAAGAGCAAAAGTACTTCCAGCAACACCAAGGCTTTTATACAGGTTTTGTTTGCTGGGCACATTTTCCAAACAAATGGGCTTGGAAGCTAGTGGAATCTGGGTCAGCTGAGATGCTGTGATCCTTGAAGTAGCTTGTTTGTGCAAATAACTTGTGAAATCTGCATTCTCTATAACTCAGTCACATTTTCTCATTTATATGCTCTTATTTTTATTTCCTTTTTTTTTAAACAACATTTATTTCTGCCTTCCTCCAGAGGTTTCTTAAGAGGGAGGCAAAAGTATTTTAATCTTCAAAAAAAAATACGTTGGAAAATTCAATAGTGCTTCACGTCTCTTGCCAAGATTACACAAGCTACAGCAAATATTTAAATTAAAAATATACTTTTTTTCTCATTGCCGTCTTCATTGATGATAATAAAATAGTGAGACAATATTAAAGACTTTGAAATGAGAAATATGTATGACGAAATTAAAAAAATGAATTAGCACACAATTTTCTCCTCTATTTATGGGAAATCTTGCATTTTGGAGGAAAGGTTTTTAGGAATAATTATGGATTAAAGCTGTTTTATTTTTTTTATCTTGTTATCTAAAAAAATCCACCCTAAAATAGGCTGGCAGAACTGAGGGAATGTCTTGGTTACCTTTGTTAGGATTAATTCCCAAGGAATAGAAACACCTTTAATGTGTCACTCTTTTAATTACTTCTCTAAAAATGTTTCCCAGACAACAGCAGAAATTTATCCAGCATTTTGGAAAGTGAGAACACAAATTGATATGCTGAGGATAGTTTTGTGTATTTTTTTTTATTCTTTGGTAAGATATCGTCTCTTCCCCCTCAAAGAATGCCCCTTTGCTGGATAGCCATGTAAGGAAAGTTATATTTATTATTCCCTTCAGGCATTAGGTCGGAAAAAAAGCTTAAATCCAGAGCATTCCCTGACCCATCCCCGCTTTTCCAGACCTCTGCCTGTCTCTGAGTTGTCAATGACTGAATTACCCACTGTCCCTCAGAGGCTGACCTTAAATCCTGTCCTCATCTGCTCAGGACAAGGCTGAGACCTGCTGCAAGGATCCGTGGGACAGGTGGAGGCAGGAATGGCAGGCTGTCTTTCCCTGTCCTACAGCTGTCCCAATAGGTGACAGCCATTGTACAGCCATTTCTGCTGGAGTCCCTTCAATCATCCTAAGGCCTTGAAGGTACATAAGTTTTCATTCAAGTAAAGTCCTCAAGTGAGGGCATTAGATATACAGACGCAGCCGTATCCATTTTTCTCTCTACCTAGCTGTTTTTCAAGGTTGGTCAGAAGGAATTCTACTTATTTGAGCTGACAGATTAGCTGGAGGGGAAAAGCAGGGGTGTGCTAGTGCTTTTTACTATGTTTAGGGACTGTGTGAATCCTCTAAGCATCCACCTTCTCCTTTAACATCTTCATCACTTCTTCACCAACCTCAGCTAACATCCTCCCTAACTGGCATAGATATTAAAACATTTCTTCTAACTCTCATTTTTAATTGCTTTCTTTCCCTCATTTTAGACCATTACTCCTGGTTTAACCACCTTATATATTTTCCTCCTCTCTTTCATATTATTTCCTCTAAATATATTTTCTTTTTGGCATTTATCACAACCCTTCACTGTGATTTTCTTTGAGCCAATATTCCAATAGAAAAGGGCAATCACAGACTCCCTGTCTCAGTGCAATTTACCTCTACCTAAAAATGGCCTTATTTAATTTCTAGTACTATGCACTTTATTCTGTTTTGGTATGGAACTTCTTAAATGGAAAATATGAGTTCCACAAATGAAGGTTTTGTGCATCTTTCAATAAATTTTTAGTGTGCCAATTTAAAAATATTCAAGAAATCCAATCTGTGGCAATGCAGTGTTAAATCTGAATGAAGAAAATGTGACAATTAATAAAAATGAGACACATAATAGAGTTCTGCTCCTCGAGGAACTACTGCATGTCAGCTGAGCATCAGTACAGGAAGGAGGCTGCCCAACTCTATCAGCAGGTGGGATCACTTATGCAAACCTCTCAGTGAAGAGAGATCCCCATTTCAGGAATCTCAGGTACCAGAATATTTCTCTTCATGACACTGTAAGTCTCTGATAGACATCAGGTCCTGCCTCAGGAGGCAGAGGTGTCTCTGTTGGCCCTAGATTCCCCTCCTGCAGGTAACACAGCCAGTTGAGGATGAATGTAGTTGCCAAAGCTATCAGGGACTTTTCTCCCTTCCACTACATTTCTCTCTGACATTAACAAACTAGGTAATGTCATAGTTGCCTTTTTTTTGTAACTGTCCCAATATTCAAAAGCTTCAGGCATAGTGATAGGACAAGGGGGAACAGTTTTAATCTAAAAAAGCAGAGATTTAGATTACACATAAGGAAGAAATTTTTGCTGTGAGGGTGGTGAGGCACTGGCACAGGTTGCCCAGAGAAGCTGTGGATGCCCCATCCCCGGAAATGTTCAAGGCCAGGCTGGATGGGGCTCTGAGCAACCTGATCTAGTGGAAGGTGTCCCTGCCCATGGCAGGGGTTTGGAACTGGATGACCTTTAAGATCTCTTCCAAGCCAAACCATTCTATGATTCTATGCTCACATGGATAAATGAATTAGCCTAAGTTTGGCTAAAAAGTTATCATTTATTTCAGTGAAATTTCTATATGTAGCTAAGGATTTTTGTTTGCCATTCCTTCACGGCAATTTTTGGGGCTAGGGGTATAACACACCACAACACAAATAACCCTGAATGGAGCTTATCTTTCTCTGGAAATAAAATATATTTTGTCTTCCTGCAAAATGCAGAACCCTAAAATAGTGTCTTTCACTCCCTGTCTAGATATTGCTTGTCCAGAACAATTATCATTTTAAATTTGGACACAGAAATACTAACAAGATTGTAATTATCAGTTACTCAGCTCATCAATTACTGCTTTTCCTTTTTTTTTCCTTCTCCAAATCTTCAAAAACTCATAAAGGTGTTTCATTATTGTTTCTTTTCCATGAACATTTTGATGAGGTTGTAGCAGATGAAAACATTCCTTAATTAATTTTTCTTTTGCAACAGCAAAAGATGGAAAGCTCTGTCTTTTTTTCTGAGGGTGGAGCTGAGATTTGTAGGCTGGAATTTCTTACCCACTGTCTCCATGGTCCCGGTATAGCATCTCATATCATATGCAACTACTGTTTTCCATTCAAGGTATTCAAGGGTTGGGTTTCAGTCTCTGTTTTCTTCCTCAGGACAGGATTCAGCACAGCAGGAAAAACATCAGTGGGAGCAGGATGCTGCCACTAAACACCCCTGCTCTATTTGCTTTGCCAGCTCTCTTTGCCTTCTCAAAGAGGCGTGAGTGCCACAGTGCAGGCGCACACCTTGGTTGTCTGCATGGTCCTTGGCCACATCCAGACTGCGTCAAGGCACCATCCCACAGGACCAAAACCAAGGTGTGCAGGCACTCTGATGGGTGTCAGTGGGAATGAGAGGGGGGTCAGGACAGACACACTGGGTGGCTCCCAGGTGCCATTGGATTAATCTCTGTGCTATCGATCACTGATCGCCAGGCTGCATCATCCATCTTCCTCTTCTCACCCTTGAGGGAAAATCATTCAGAGGAGACTTATTAAGGCCAAAGAAAATGTATGTTGACTCAAGGAGAGGCAACACAGAATAATTGCTCAGGACCTGCCATTTTAAATGCTTCTTACTCTGTTTTTAATGCTCCTTCATTTGGAGGAGAAGTTGCTATAAAGTGGTTGCATGTGACAGTAATTGGGAGTGCATATAGAGCTCATTAAGGCCTAAACAAGGATGAAGAGCATGATCACCAGGACACATATAATTGATGGCGGTGCATTAAGTATTATAAAGCAATTCTAATTAGAAAACATCCCAGGTCTTCTATAAATCATCCTCCTCTCATTCACCTTTTCTGTTCCGATCCCCACACACATTACTCACACAGCCTGAAGCAGGTCCCTTGCTGCCTCCGCTGCGCAGTGCCCAGGTGGTGATTGGGAATATGCCTCGTGGGGAAAGGAACTGCAGCACAAACACAGCCCAGGCTGCCAAAATATCTTGGTTCTGCAAGGCTCACGGCACACGCTCACCATCTCAATAACTAATACGTGTGGTTCCACCACATTCGCCCATTAATGGATGGGAAAAATGCATTTCAAAAAAAAAAATGTTTTACAATTATATCTCAGGTTACTGTTGGGAATGGGGTTTTAGCTAGCTTTTGAGGTATGACCCTTGTGTGTGTTGGCGTGCATAAGAATAAGGAAACTTGCAAGACATTCAGAAATTCCCCATTCTCTTTTGCTACAAAATTAAAAAAGAAAAGAAGAAAATTCAGTTTTGGGGGAAAAAAAAAGTAATAAAAAGGGAATTTTCATTTTTTTTCCACAAATGAAAGCAAAATAGTTTATACTTAAAGCTTTTTAAAGCTGATTTTTTAATCAAAATATAAAATTCTATATTAATAAAATGGAAAGATGATATTTCTTATTTTCCTAACCAATGTTTTATTATTACTTTATTAACAAATTCTAGATACTTATAAGAAACAACCCTAAAGCAAGCAGGCATAATAAAAAAAATTATTGAGTGTTTTGATGACATTTTTCTATCTAGCTGTGGTTCTGTCATCTTCTGCTAGCAAGCAACAGGAGCTGCCTGAGAAACAATGCAAGCTTTGAGAAAAAGCCTGAGAGCTGCCCTGCACTTCAGAGTGGCTGCTGAGCAGTCACCAAGTATTAGGGAATCTCAGCAGATCCAGAGACTGCTGAAGGATATGAAAAGCTTCCCCAATAATTGCAGCTGGCTTTGATCAAAAGGTAATGCTAAATAAGGAGTAAAATTAAATAACAATATTTAAAAAAAGATAAGAAAAACAAAGTAAAAACTAGATTCGTCAAAGTAGTCAGTCTTAAAGACTTTCCATAAACCTAATTAAATAATTCACACTTTAGCACTGAAATTCCATGACAAAAGAAGACTTAACAAATAAAAATTTTCTATGATGATTGTCAAAAAAGAAAAGATTGGTGTTACTGTAATCAAAATAAAGATATTTAGTTTGCAGTCAGCTTAGCCACAGCTGGCATATTTGGGGAGGGGTGGGCTTCGCTGATCACAGATGAACTGATGCTTCTTTGCAGTTTGCTGCAGTGGACAAAAGTCCTTCAATGATTTTAGGAATGTCTAAGCCATTAACCATTTCAGTCTCTCACAAGATGCCACTGGATTTCAGATGTACCATGGGACAACAGCTGAGTCTGCATTCCAGAACTGGACCATGAGGTACCCCTACTGCATCATCTGTGAAAAACTACTGTGCCAGAGGAAAAAGATTTTTGTTTTAATTAATTAAGATGAAGGCATGATGGTTCAATTCAAAAAATGCAAATGCACTGCTTTAACTTTTCTAAAATCAAAAACTCATGGAAAATAGGCAGTCTTTTGTTCAGATGAGAAGTTTTCAAAACAGACAGCAGTGAAAAAAGTTCTGCATATTTTCCTACTGAAAAGAAGATAAAAATTAATGTGGGTTCACTATTGTATTTGTTATTATTATTAGTTCATTTATGATAATGGTTGTAGCAACATGGGACTGGAATGAAATTCCATGTAGTGTGGTGTCTTGCTCTTTGTCAAGACATGAGATGATCCCTATACTTCAAATCCTCAGCCACCCCAGTTATTCTCTCTTACCCCTCTTAGAAGTGCTTTACTATGCTAAAGCCCATTATGCTCCCTCCAAGGGGAGGAGACCCCCCAGGATTGCCTAAATAAGTCATGCAAACTCCTGAAGCTAGTGGTACATGGGGCTAAGGTAGTTAAAATTTATGCCCAGTGACCTCTAGCTCTAAACTGAAGGAAAAGGATTTCTTCTCTTCACAGCTCAAGCCACTGCCAGTACAGTGTTCTGTGGAAATTGAGAATGCAACCTGGACTTTGATGTCTGAGGCTGACACCTTAACCCTTTTGGTATTGCATTTCTTTCACTGAAGGACGACTACTGTTCTATTTCCCTTAAAGAATGAGAAATTGAACCCATTTTAGTGTTTTGGGAACCTTTACTGAGTATATATGGATTTCATTTCTCTGATTGTGCTATAGTGAGATAGCTGATGATACCTTCCTTTCCCTAACATGCAATCTAGTATTATTATGGGAAGCCATAATCCTGGCAGTGTGGAAATGTTTGATGAGTCATCAGGGTCCAGTAATGCATTTGCCAGCTGTCTTTCTTGCTCTCTTTCTGTCTCTGTTTCTCCTGTTTTATTTTCAGCATCTAAAGAAAGGGGAATGAGGCTTTAAGAATACTGTGTATGACACACGTTGCTTAGAAGAGCTTACAGGGAGATATAAAGTCTCTAAACTGAGAGATGCTGCTATCCTGCCCCAGGCTGCCCTGCAGAAATGGGGGGAATGGGACTAGCACGAGTACTGCTTTGCTCCCAATTTGCAGCTGTGCAGCAGTGCTGTCTCAGAACGAGCTCGCCATCTGCCTAGACATGACCTGTTTTCAGATAACAGTTGCATAATCAAAACTAATCACTATCAGCAGAGTGCTGTGTGTACACGTGCCTTTGTCACCTTCTCTTGGACAGGGTAACATGTTCCATCACTGTGGGGATGGAACTTCCCCATATCTGAAGGTAGACAACAGCCCATGATGAAAGCTGTGGGTAAGCTGAAGGCCTGCTTAGAGGCTTCCTAAGCTGCAATACATGATCAGGGTGTTTAACAGCTACAGATGGATCTGCTCTTTCTGAATTAGATTAATTGTCTGATGCTGCAGTGGTAACTTGTGGGTATCTTCATTCTGTAGAAGTTGGTTACTTCCTGGCCTCGTCGCTGTGTGCTACCTTCTCAATGAAAGGAGAGGAAACTGCTTCTCTTCACTTTCTAGGTTGGAAGAAATCCCAAAATTGTCAACAATGAAGAACAGGGAGTGAGAGACCTAGGAAACTGATGCTGTATCCTTACCAGGTTGAGTGGTCCTCACATAAAATTGCATTTTAAGCATTCCTTATTTCTGAATGCTTGAAAGAAGCTTAAACTTCAGCTCAGTAGCCCAAGGTTGGACATAAGTTTGGAGTTTCAAGATAACTGTCTATGAAATCGCAGGTTACAGGACAGTGCTGCATTACCAATGGGCAATAAGATATTCTAGGATGTTTATGAGACCAAGTCCATTCATGAGATATTCTGTAAATGTCATGTTTCCCTCTGACTGAAAGGGATTTTCTCAAATCAAAATAGCTCCCAGTCTAAACAAAAGCTGGGGTGAGGTTCCCTCCCACAAAAGCTTCCCCATGAGCTGTGGGAAGCTGCACGGGAACAAGAATTAAGCACATACAGCCTCAGTCACTAAGAGGAGTAACTCTGGTGCCAGCCCAAGTGTTCTAGAGTGCTCTAGCATGGTGCACAGGGGTGGTTCCTGAACCAGGGGCACCTCACAGGGTGCCAAGAGCTGCCAGGAACCTGTAACTCACAAGGCAGTGAGCGAAGGGACCTGGGCAGGGCCAGAATCGATGGAGGCCAAGGCTCCTGCTCCTATAAAAGAATCTCCTGGGAGCAGTGGTAACCCAGGGCACTGCCAACAGGGCAGCAAACAGGCCATGGCAGGAAGGGCACTGAAGCCCTCACAGCTCCACCAGGGAGCTCTAGCATCCACTCGGCAGAAATGGTTGCACTTGATTATCTTAGGTGTCTTTTCCACTCTAAAAGATGCTAAGGTTCTCTAATTTACTCCTTTCACATTCTTTAAAAAAAAAGTTTTGATTAGTTTAACATTTTATATGCTCAATTCACTTAGTATTTATTTTTTTTTCTAAAGGTAACTTCATGAAGAAATAGGAGTTATTGTTATATACTTTCAATTTGCAGTAATCACTGAGCTTACTGAGTTCCAACAATAGAGTTTGCAAATCAGCCTGTATCTTACACAGTGGTGAACTCGGATGTGGGAGGAAAAATAACACCTAGTTATTTATATCTAACAAATTTTCTGCTTTTTCACAAATCTACCTAGAGTTTTAAAAAGCTGATCCATGGAGACATTTGGAAGATGGCAGATGAAGGAGGGGAAAGGAAAAGTAGTTTGGTTTTTTGATGACACAGGTGAATCAAATCCTGGCCAAGGTTTAGAATCAAGGTTATAACTGAATTTATTATAATTACCTAATCTTCTTTTCTGATGGTTTTTGTTTCTTGGAGTTTTTTTAATCTCTTTCCTTCCATATATCTAAGCACTTTGGTGTTTGGAGTCTGACTTCTGATTCAAAGACCGGTGGCAAAGGCAGACCAAAGACAGACTAATGGCAAAAGTTCTAGGCAAACAAAAAAACATTTTTTTTCTTTTTTTTTTTCATTTTAATTTAATTTCATGGACACTCATGAGTAATTTTCTATTTACCTAACCAGCTCATGTTTCTGCTGCTAATTAGTGAATTTAGTAAAATGCTTAATTCTCCTTTTCTGAAAAATAAATCATATTCCAGAGTCAGGGAAAGCAAAAGTATTTGAGTAGTTCTTTTATTGAGCACTGCTACTTTTAAAATACTAGACTTAAATCCACTTGAAGATACCTCAAAACCAATCCTTGCATATTCTACTGCGATATCACTCTGGCCAACAGGTGGGTTATATTTTTGTATGTGTGTAGACATCTTAGTTTTCTTGACAGAAAATTATTTGACTTCCACTATTTATTAACCCGCAGCTCATTCTGAAGATAAAAATTTCTCTGTGAGCACAGTTAACATCACTGCTTTTGAAAACTCCACTGTGAGTATTGGTTTTGTTATTTCAGGGAATACGAATTTTAAATACATGTTCCTTAGATTCTCTGACCTTAGTCAAGTTTGGACATCCAAAGAATGCCAACAAAGCTGGTGACAGGAAGAACAAATCACATGGGGAGAAGCTGAGGGAGCTGAAGTTGTTTAGTCTTTAGAAAAGGGAGCTCAAGGGTGACATTCTCACTCTCTACAGCTGCCTGAAAGGAGGCCGTAACAAGGTGGGAGTCGGCCTCTTCCATGTGACAAGTACTAGTACAAAAATAAATTGACTTGAGTTGCTCCAGGGGAGGTTCAGGTTAGAAGAATTTTTTTCCCTCAAAAGCGGTTAAACATTGGAATGGTCTGCATGGGGAAGTGGTTTAGTGGCCATGCCTGGAGGTATTAAAAAGTTGTGTAGATGTGGCACTTAAGGATGTTGGTTTAGTGGTGGACTTGGTAGTGCTGGGTTAACAGCTGGACTCAATGACCTTAGAAGTTTTTTCAAATACCCTAAAATATTCTATGATTCTATAATACATGTCTGGATATCTTTTAATTCAAATGAGAAATCTAAACTACCAAAACTCAATTTTCTCTGCTTTTCTGCATGCTTCTTCTGCCTCCTGAAGGACAGAGTGCTGCATTTCAAGATCCATGTAGTATCAGTTCATCACTTAAAATTGTTTTCATCATATTGGCTGATTGCAAAAATCTGACTAGCTTAATAGAATGAGTTTTAATGATCTTACCTCAATTTGACATAGACATATCTGCAGACATCATTTCTGCATCTATATTTTTCATGAAATCATAAAGAAATGTGGGGTTTATTTAGCCATCTGTTAAAATTTCTTTAATTTAAATTGTGCAAGCTGTTTTTCATTAAAATCGTAAAGGATAGGAAAAAGTAATGAAGACATTGAAAAGCTCTCTTAGAATATGCACACTAAACTTTGCCTGGTGCTAACAGTCACAACTTTGTTATTATGTATGCAAGCAGCATTCAATCAATGTCTAATGAGGTATTTTTTGATCAGTTACTTCTTTGTCACAGTCCATGGTTTTGATCTGTCACGCACAATGAATTACACTCCACTGCAAGAAAAGCCAGTGTAGGCCAAATTTCAGCATTGCCCTCTCTTCACAGTGCTGCCTTCTCTTCTCTTCAGTTAATAAAACACAGTCACATTAAAGAAAGGAAAATTCTAGAACAAAAAGTGAAGGAAGCAATTTCCTCTTCCTTCCTACTTATCACAGATTTTTCTTCAACAGTTCAAATTGATTAGAGGCTAAGATACACTGCTTTTGCATTGGCATCAAAACAATTGGGAGATGTACCTTAAGAGCCTGCCAGAGCCCATTTATATACTCTCCATAATCTCTCCTTCATTGGGCATAAATACAAAAAGTTAATTAATTACAAGCTCTCAGGTTAGAAACTCCCAACTTTCTCCCATGTGATGCCTAACATGTTTGGGAAGAATGTCTGAAGCATCTGCACAGGTGCTTCATTACTGAGTTTCAAGTTCTTCCTTATTTTTTGCTTTGTTGTGTAACCTACACAATACCTCTAGACAGGACAAGAATTGGTCCTCAGTACACTGAGCCTTACTATTTACCACAGTGGTCTTGTTGTAATTTCCTTCTCCTGAGTACCTCCTCTTATCTCCTTTCCTTGTCTGGTCCACTCTTTGTTTCCTCGTACTTTTGGAAGGGGACTTTAAGTTTGCACAGCACTTGAAAAAATAATTTGCAGCTATGAGAGTTTGAATGAGATTCATCTAAACAATAGCATATTCCTGCTGTGGAGACATCTGCATCCAAAACAGTCACCTGGGCTACATTTGCACTTACTACAAATAAACTCCTTTGGGGTTTATAAGACAAGAACATATGTTTTGTAATCAATTAAAATTGCAATTAACTATGGTATTAAATAGTGCAGACACTCACTTGAAATGAATTCTTGAGTTTCAGGGACAACCAGTGCAGTTTCCTCTATCACAGGAGGTGCCTCTTATCCTTGGCTTTCTTATCCTGGATTTCTATAGTGTTACCCTTTAGTATCCACCAGATTCAGCTCTGTGACTGATTCTAATAACTGCCTAGGATGCCTTGTTTCATTATGTACAGGCTGAGTCAGAGCACCTAAAGGTAGATGTGACCCTGGAATTTACCCTGCAACATCTTCTTTCTCTATTCCACCTACTTAGTCTAAGTAGTAATAATAATATTTTAGCAGAGCCTTGGTTTCAAGCTGTTATCCAACATGGCAACATTTCAAAGTTACCTTAAAAATTCTCTGTGCCAGGCTGTTTTCTTTTTAAAGCTACATTTTTCATATAATTAAAGTAAAAGAATAAAATTACCTAAACCTCTAAGCTTTTCCTCTATAAGGCTGGCCTTCTCGCCTAAGGGTCTGAGATCCTCAGTGGGATCAAGTGTAAGACACATTAAGAAAGTTCAGACAAAATTACTGTCCAGAGGAACAATTTCTGACAATCACTAGTAGGTGAAGCAAGAGAATCCACCTCTCCTAACTTCAGACTAAAATGAGTTAGGACTGTGGGTGCTTTCATGTCTTTCTAAATTCATCAAGAGATTGTTTATCCAGGAAATAGGAAATTCCCTAGGATAACTGAGATCTTCGTGGCTGACAAGACCTCTAAAAATGCATAAGATCTTCCTCTGAGTAAGAGATGAGGTCCTAAATTAGGCAATTCTGTTCAGCACCTGAACTGAGGCAGCATAAATCTGGTCAAGAATGAAAGCATCATAAATACTTTACAATTATTTAATCTTTAATTCAGCAAATTCAGGCCTGATATATGGAGTTGCAAGGGGAGTCTTATTTCCCTTTAGAAGTACACTTATTTCTGGAATGTTAAGTTCATGTTTTTCAGAAGGCTCCCCCTTCATTATTGCTCCCTGATTACATTAATTTATAATTATAATAATGCAATTTTCCTATTAACAACTCTTTTGATAATAACATCTGTACCAGATGCTGCTTTATCTTCTTCCTCCTTTGTGGAGCTTTCCTTTGTGCTCTAGCACCTTCTATGGATTGCAGATACATTCTTCTGTAGCCTGAATGTTAAGTATGAAACCTTTAAAAACTGTTCTTCTCACTGGAATTAACATCAATTCCACAATGAATTCTTTCCAGTTCAGTCAAACTGATACTTTCTAAACACATTAAGTTTTCCTTTTAAGGCTCTTTTGCAAGATTCTCTCCTTGTTACTCAGCACAGTCAGGCTGATACCTTTCACAGAAAAAACGACCTGTCAGGGTGTCTTTCTCTTGGGAGGTTTATTTGCTCCCGGAATGCTGTTGTTTCAATTTTGTCTAAACCAAACCTAGGCTGCACTAATAATTTCTGCCTCAAAAGGGAACGAGTAAGATCTTCCAGAAGCACTTCTCAAACAGAAACAACTTAATCCTTGGGGTTTTTTTAACTTTTCTCATCACTCCCACTGGAACAGAGGGGAAGAGCCTATTTACGAGGTATCCAAATATAGACTATAGGCTGATTTTCAGTGTAAATATTTTACCATGATGAAGAAAGCAGCAGCCTCTACTATTCAGAAAACCAGAAGTCCTTATTTTACATCCTGTCTTGCCAGTAACTTTTAATTGATTTTTTTCATCATCAAATACATGTGCTTTATCACTTTTCCCACTCATTATTTTTTTGGGGATTCCTGGCTGCCAGTGTAATACAAATAAAGTTATGTGACCAGACTGTAAGTGCCTTGATTTCAATACAGGTCATTCAGAAACGTTGTTCTTAATTCCAAATACAATTGTGGGGACACAAATTCCTCATGCAATCAAACATCCAAGAGATGGCTTCATCCTCTGGAGGCGTTTGAAGATGGTGTTTTGTTTCTCATTAGCAGTAGACAGATTACATTTATTTTAGAAGCTGGATTTCTGCCATTCCATTACTCTACATCTCTCCCTGGATCTGGTTCCAGAAATCTTTGTAAGGCCCAAGTACCTGCTGTTGTTTTTATAGATACTAACAGAATTTGGAGTATACACAGTGATAAACACCAGGTGAAAATTAAACCAAATCACATGTCCTGAGGGATTCTTCATTATAAAATGTAATATCTTTCTAGCTAAATTAACCAGATAAAGTACACTCCTTCAGCTCAATTTTATTTCAGAGAGGAATTACGAAAAGATTGGTTTGCTAGCATGTGGATCTCAAACCAGCTTGGAATTGTAATGAGCACAAAGAAAAGCACCCTAGCTGAGAAAAGTCATGGGACTGCAGAGCTGGGGCTCTAGATGAGCAATTAATGATTTTGGAAATCATGCAGTGTTCCCTCCTTGCTGGAATCAGGTTAGGATGTTGTTCCTGCAACTTGCATTGCCAGCTACTGGCATGTTGCACCCTGGAAAGCACATATTCCCATTTCATGGAGCCTGAGAATTCCCTGTTCCTTCAGTGCAATTAAGCAATGCTCTGTTGCTCTTGGTCATGGCAAAGTGATTTCTAGGAGAAAAGGAAGAACAACCTGCAATTACATGTGTCCACTGTGTAATTTCACGGTATTTTTCCATACCTAAGTATAACAGCTAAAGACTCAAGTGATAAATCAAAGTGGAATCATGTACTAAGAAATACGTGGTGCTGTTGAAAAGCTAGAGACAGGATGTCAGCTCATTTTTCCCAATCTTTTTTTTTTTTTTTTTAATCTCTCAGTGGAGATTTTCATGGAGGCAGAACAATCAGAACATCCAAATTAGGTGTTCATTTGGATCTTTAATTTTGAAATTACTCCCTTGGTTTGCCTTTGTTTTATTTTTTGAAGTTATTGTGTATTGCAGTAAAAAGCAACTTTTCAGAGTCCGTCTCAAAGCAAAAAACCTTAAGTTCTGTTGGCATTAAATATTTCAAAACACAAGGAAAGGAGTCCTGCTATTTTTGGGGTTTTTTTTCCCTTGGACAAATTTCAAATGTGTTCCAGTTTGGAAGAAAACCAAGCATCAAAATTCTAAAATTCCTTGTGAAGTCCAACAGGCATTGACTGAAATTGCTCTGCTGCTACTTAGGACTACATTCCCTCAGCCAGCACAGGGAAACATCTAGAAATAGTCTCTGGGTCTAAGACATCTGGCATTAGCTATGCCATTGATTTCCTTGGTGAGTGAGACTAGTCACTTGCTCTCTCTCTATTTCACTGTCCTTATCTACAGAAAGGGAATAAATGATACTGACCTTTTTGTTAAGTGTTTTGAGAAGTGTTGAGGAGAAGGGCATGACATTCATCTGCTCTCGGCCTCTCCAGAGATTTTGCAGCACAAATGGAATGCATTCCAAGGGCCTCAGTCAGGAGCAAGGTTTGCTGAAGGAGAGCAAGCCGTTTGGAAAACAGAAACTGAAAGGAATAATAAGAGCACAGCAAAAAAGAAGTAGATGATCCCAAGCAGAAAAGATTTCAAGATGTCCACAGATATTTTAAAAGTTTCAAAGAGGGTTTTCAAAGGCTGCCTAGGAAATCTACTTACATTTAGAAAGCTGAGTATAATAAGATAGAGAAAGAGAAAAGTATCTGAATGACCTATATCAGCATCAGACTGTTACAGCCTGGAACTTTTTCTCTGGAGTTCAGGGTGGAAAGCTTTGACCCAAACAACACCTGGTCCTTTTTGCTGAACATGAAGCTGCTAGTCTCTTCCTACTCTGCATTTCATACAGGCCATGCTAGCTGAGGGGTTGTATATCAATCCCTTTATAAGGACCATCAAATTGTCCTGCATGCTAAAGGTTTCTCCTAGCCCAGGTGAGAATACTAATGAGCATCTGAAAATTCTTAATGATAAAAGCAATAGCAATAATAGCAGTAGTAGTAGCAGCAGTAGTAAGATCTTGAGCCCAGTGAGAGGCAAATTAAATATTAAGAATGAAGTAAACACACACACACACACAAAAAAAAAAGGGTTCTCCACAGCAGATATACTCCCTATACCTCTGTCTATCTACAGATATGCATGAAGTATCTCCTTCTGCAGAAAAAGTAACTACCCTGGCACCTTAAAGCAATAAAGAGGGTTTATTGCTGGTTCTTGTAATACAACAACTAGGAGGGTTCCAGCAAAATTGTTAGAAAACATGTTAAAACCAAATCAGAACTCCCTTCATCACCCCACCAATCACAAAATTAAATGTGAAACTCATTGCCACAGGATGCTGTGGAGATAAGAGATAATAAACAGGCTTTAAAAGGTACAGTTATCTTCCTGAAGGATGAGTCCAGCAGGCACAATTAAATAGGATGGTCCCGGAGTAGGCTTCAGCTCAGAGAGCCAGCAAATCTCCAAAACTTTCATTCTCCTCTACTGTCTGATCTATATTAGGCTATTTGCGTGTTGAATCTGATCCAGTACCTGAGTTGTCACTCAAAGTGAATATAAGTTTGGGGTATTTTTTTTTATTTTAGACCTCATGGGGCAGTATGATCAACAACAAAAGAGAAAATCAGACTGAAAAAGACCCAGGAGTTGCTCATGCTAGACACTGGCACAGTATGTTATGTTGCACAGTACCTATGAATAGCTTCTTATTTTTATAGTCACAGTAAGGTGCAGTATGTGTCACCTCTGCAATTTAATGAACCCAGCATTCCAGGAAATGAAAGCAAAAAGGTAGACCTTAAAAATGTATCTTTAAAGACAGCTCAGGCAATTAATCTCTTCTATTAGGGAAATCACCTTTTCTTAGTTTTTAGTTTCGCTAAAGATATATCCACAATATTATGCTACATAACATGTCTTAAAGAGTGACATATCCTCACATAGATACAGGGAGATGATATTTAATCTGTGGGTAAAGAAAAGGAGTTACTCTGAGGGGGCAAAATCGGTTTTGCCTGTAGGTAACCCTTAACAAGGCAGAGTTCTTCAAGTGTGATACCTCTGTACATGAGGAAGGTTATGGATCCCTTCTGGGTTTTTTTTTGGGGGGTGGAGGCAGGAGGAGGGTTCTGTACTACTTTATAGTGCTCCTGCTTGGCAGAAACTCTGCTTAAATTTCACAGCTGCTCTCTGGCGTTCCTTTTGTCCCTTCCTTGCACATCTTTCTTACACCACCTGTGGGCCTTGGAGAGAGGTTGGGTGACAGTAATATCCTTTCATTTAAATTTAGGGCTTGTGAACCTAACTTACTCAAGTCTTAGCATCAACTGCCAGCTAACCCAGGTGCTAATGTCATCCAGTACCCAGCCACCAGCTCCTAGGTGTGTTCCAGCCATTGTACACACATTGTGCATGGCTGTACAGTGCATTTAAATTGGTTTCCTTACTTCATTTTTCTCTTCAAGCAAATTGACAGTGTTTTCATGCAGCTACAAAAATATGGATGACAATCTGGTCCCAGATTAATATCTTCTATCCCAGAAGAATATCTGGGTTCAAGTATTTGAACCCCATGGAGGTCTACGAAGAGCAGGGAAGTGTTTTGATTAGTTGGGTTGGTTTTCTCCCTGTTTCTTTAGGAAGAAGTGCCTCAGCCTTCATCAGGCAGAGGGAATTTCACACCAGTATATGTCAGGCTTTAGTGTGCTGTAGGATAGACATTAATCCTTCAATCCTTCTGTTGGTCAGACTCACTCCCTCAAATGACGCAGTTCACTCTTTTTCATCCTCACCCCCACTCTCCTTCAGTCCTGAAGGAGACAAGACCAGTAATAAAATAAACCAGCTTAATAAGCAAGATTCATGGTCAGATTGTTACCTGTAAAGCTGCAAACATTACAATCAATGGAATGTAACCACAATCTTCAAGTAAATTTAACAGTTGAATATTTTTCCACTTGCTTAGTTTTTATTAGATTTTATTACCTTTGAATTCCTAAGCTTTTATTACGAATCCATTATGCAACTGCAGAAGTATTCTGCTTTCAGGCTTCCACAGGTCTGACAATTCATCTTAGCACTGGACTCAATTACATTAGCTGGGCTTGTCCCTTATTTTTAAGGCCAAGGAGGTATGGGATCATGTGAACAGCATAAACAGCTCCTAATTTGCTGGTCAAAATATTTCTCAAACATCACACTTCACTGGATGTCTTATGGTGGGGCTTTTCTGGTTGTTTTTTTGGTTTCTGGGTTTTTTTATTATTTTGGATTTTGTTTGGTTGGGGTTTTTTTATGGTTTGTTTTTTCTTTGTTTTGGTTGGCTTTTTTGGTTTTTTTTTATCTATCCTATAGGTGGAGTTAAAAAAAATAATGTGTAGAGTGCATGTAAGAAGATACTCCATTCTTTCAATGTTCAGACTATGTTCATAAAGGCTTCTATGACTTTATCATATTTCATATGTTTCTTCAATTAAAATTAGCTGTTCAGCTATTTTGCTAAGCAAGTATAGAGTGCATGCATATTATATCAATATGGCAGAGACAGATTTAATAACATGACTTTGTCTACAGAATTCTTCCATCCTACACACTAACTCTTCCCTTTAGAGCCTTTAGTGTTACACGTGATTTATGCCAACCTCATGACTGCTGAAACCTAGAGTTAAAAGGATGGACAAGACTATCAGTAAGCCATCAATCGTGGAGTCTGGTGAGCCTGCCACACAAGGGTCCCCAAGGATCCCTGGGAGGGATAGACCCTAGTAGAAGAAACACTGCCTGGGTCAGGGTGAGAAAGAAAGGCTTTTCCCAGGGATATCCTGTTCTGTTATGTTAATGTACCCCAGTTCTGTTTCCCTGGTGGGGCCCGTTGGCCCTCCCTGTCCCTGTTCCAGAGTGTTCTCTCTTCCCTGTTCCCCCCACAGCCTCCTGTCCCTCAGCCACTCCCTCTCTATTTCCCCCCTGGCTCCCATACCCCAGCCCTGCCTGTGCACTGCCCCCTGCCCCCTCATCATCGGTCCCTGGTGCTCTCTCCAATCTTACCACCCTCATACTTAAACCTGGACCCTCCATCACCCTTTGTTCTTTGTCACTGGCTTGCTTTGTGTGCATGTGGCTGTAATGAACCACCATGTGGAATATCACACAAGGACCCTTCCCATCCCTTTGCTGCCAATCCATCTGGGAAGCTATCCAGTGTGTGTGTGAGTGCATTTGGTGTGTGTGGCTCTGACTGAATGGGAGATGCTTTCAGAAAGTATCAGCACCTTACCCCCCCCACCCGCCTGCAACAATCAATTACTAATGAATTGATTCACATCATTTGCAATTATCTAACCACAGGGTATTTATTTGTAGTTCTTCATCACCAGGTCTGCCCTTTTGGTCTGCATCTTCTTCAGATCAATTTCTGCTTCTCAGCCAAGCTCCTAAGTCAGATCCCAGCTGCCACACAAGAAGCAACAAGTGACCTGTGTTCCAAGGTTGGTACTAAATCAATAAGAGCAGTAAACCAGCCCTTGGAAATGCTTTTTCTGGAAAAGGACATTTCTCCTCTGCCATTGCCTCTTTCATATAATATCAGTTTTACAGATGAACACCAGAGGTGCCCACTGAGGTCAATCTTTCTACTATGGAAAAATGCCCAGATATAAAAAGAACAGTGAATTAATCTACATTTTTTTAATTTTATAAAGTGCAACTGGAAAAAAAATGAAATTTTCTTCAGCACTTTAAAATAATGTAACTGTTTTAAAGCTTGTGTAAATTTGCAGTTTGCCTTACAGATGTCTGTCACCAGAAGGACAGTTTCTGTGTCTTTTTCTCCTCTTAAATTCAGCTGAAGGAACAGAAAACCACTCACAGAATTGTCCTTGAATGATGACCAGTTGTGAAAGCCTTGTAGGTCAAAGAGATTTTAGTGCATTTGGAAGCACTTCCATGAACTTCCACAGAGTTCTCCTCGGAAAGAAAGACAGGCTAATGGGGCTATTTTCTTTAAAAAACTCCACTGTGTAAAGTCGAACTTCTTGTGTGCGCTTACAAATCAGGTGTGAGAAACTAGTAGCGGGAGAGATACTGAATTTAGAAAGCTGAATGTTTTCTGCAAGTATTATTTCCACCAACTGAACACCCCCTAAGTAACCACATCATCTTAGAGCAGGTGTAGCAAGCTACTGCTTTAGTATGTTCTGACTGCTATCAAGGAGAAGAAGTGAATCACACTCACTCTTTACTCAGAGGTGTAAGATAGGCATGGTTTCTGCCCAGCAGTGTGGGTACCTCGAAGCTCCTTTCAAGGTGCTGCATTTCACAGTGGTTTCGACCATTTGTCAGTTACAGTCAGGAATATCGAGTCCTTAAACCTTCACAGAGATCAAGGGTGATGCCTGAAGCAAAGCCATGTATTCAGTGAACTCTTAAAGAAAGCTCAAAGCTAAAAAGGGGATGAAATGCATTATTCAAGGTCATTCTGAAGGAAAAGGTTGATGCTAAAGAGAGAGACTATGACTCGTAGCACCACACCCTCTCCTTGGGTCACAGGTTTCCCAGTGCTGTTGAGTGAGGCACCTCTGCATTACATATTGCAAGATATTCCTCTTGTGAATGCTCCTGTGATTATAAAATTGTTTTGTCATATTTTCACAATAAATCTCCCTCCACGCAGGAAAAGATAATATGCTGTTTGCTAAACACAATTCTGCTGCTAACATCAGGGTTGCTGGGGTTTTTCTGCCCACCCATCTCTACCTTCAGACCTCCTCAAGTGCCAGCTGTGTTCTGGAACACAATGCTATGTTCAGGGACTTCAGTCTCTTCAGCTCAGAAGAGAGAAGGTGGTGAGCAGCTAATGTCTCTCAGACTCTACAAGGAGCAGCGTGGTAATAGAGACCTCTTCAGCTTAGCAGGAAGAGAGACAATACTCCAGTGCTTAAAAGCTGTAAAGTAAACAAATTTAGACTCAGAAATAAGGTCCAGAAAGTTATTTCCAATGCTATTTAACTGGAGAAAAGCTCCTTGTATGCTAGGGACTTTTCTAGCCAAAAAGGGATGCTGTTTTAAAATGTACAATAATATTTCAAACAGTCACTAATTCAAAGATAAACTACATGTGTGTTATAAAAAATGTTAAATTCCTACAAAATATAAAATTTATACAAAATATTATATTTGAAGGGTCTCATTTTAAAATCTAGGAACTACTGGAAATAATAGGGATTTACGTCAAGAGGTAGTGGCCTAAGGAGAAATGGCAATAATGCATCTATTTTGGAGGCCAAACAAATTCAGCAGAACACTTGAATGGTGCTTTATTACAAATCCATGAGGAAGAATTTAAAACAGTCTCTAGGATTTGACTATAGTGAGAATCCATTGCACTGTGGAAAAGCTGATTGTGTGGGCCTGTGTCTGCCCACGCTGTGGCTCTGCCTGCTGTGGAGGTGAAAAGCAGCATACCCAGATGAGATCCCTGCAAGGAGCTCTCTGAGGTGAGTGTCTGGCCTTGCCATGCCTGTACTTACCTGGCATCTTCTACCTGGGCATTGGCAAGCTGGACTGAGCAGGCAGCTGTCTTCTCTGATATATCTCCTGCCATGACCAAGAAAAATTCATTCCCGGACAAACAACAATGATTTTGCTCTTATTGATGCTCCTGCTTGGATACAAAGAGGTTCTGCACCAGCTTCTCGAAGCAGAATTCAGCAGCATCCCTCCTGCTCCTCTGCTCTCACTTGCAGTCTGTGGTGTTTTTTCCAAGCCTATATCTACCCAGTGCAGTTCATCCCCTTTCTGCCCAGAGCTCTTTCTACCTCTGCACATATGCACAAGATAGCTTCCACAGAACCTGAGACAGATCTTAACACTTGTCTTTTGGTGGCCTTGTGCCTGGTAAGAGGGTGCACCCAAGGAGTTACACTCCCTTCATCTGCCTGTGTCACTCCTGAGGCACCCCAGGGCTTTCAGAAAGAGAATGACATGTAAATCCAACAGTTGCCATTGATAACAAGTAAAATCTAATCTAGCCAAATCTGGCCTAATCAGGTGTAACTGCTATTGTACATTAATATGTGGTTTAATAAGTGCAGTTTTATATATAACATTATAGTTCTATACTACTCTATACTGGGTTGCAATGTAATTATTGATCTGTTGCATCAGGAAGTCCTTTGATTTGAGGGGGAAAAATGAGATTGGAGTTGAATAAATTATAGATTAGAAGGGAAATAACAAATGGACTGCAATGGCTCAGAGAGCATGGGAATTTGAATTTTTATAAGGATTTATTATGTTTACTGTATCTGCATTAGTAAAAACTGCAACTGCCTGAGCAAAACTTTTTTCAGCTGACATAGCACACAGCATTTATTTTTCTCTTTTTGCTAAAGAAAGGAGAGGCTTTTTTATGAATTAGTGTACTGCAATACTAAGTTTTATATTATCTATAAACTAAGGTAGTAAAAAAAGTCACATCATTTTAACCTTGGAATCCAAGAGGGAATGTGGTGGATGTGTAAAAAATTAATGCTCTCCAGTGTCTGGTTAAGTGGTCAGTGCTGATGAGTGGGAGTTTTAATTTGTCTCACAGTAGTATATTTTCACGTCATTTTCCTCCCAAGGGTTCTCTGAAGTTTGGGCTGCATTTCCAAAGCAGCTAGGCCATGCAACCAGTCTGCTGGGGAGGAGATGAGATCTTTACTGAAGCTTTTTTTGGTAATTTGAAGGTCACCTAAATATTAAGCTCTTCTCCCATATCAGAGTTGTTTTCATTGTTCTGTGTGCCTTGCAACCAAGTTGTTTCAGTCTAACAAAAAAAAAAAAAAAAAGGCATTTATGCAGGGTAGTTGGCATGTGCTACATTTCTCCCTCAGATCCCAGACCTGGAGTTGTTCAGGTGCATTTGGTACCTGAAACCTAAAAAAAGGTCTAAATAATTTTTTTTTTTCCAGTTGCCGCTGTATGATAAACATATAAGACAATAACGCCCTTACTCTAAAAAGACTTACAGCTTTTACAGCATTTCACTTGGCTGCTGCATTCTGGAAAAACAAAGTATAAATAATTCATCACTAACCTATGCTAAAATACATTTTGGTGCAAGATCCCACTTCAGTCAGTGACAGTTCTGGATGAAAAGATGAACTGGTCTGAACAAGTCCAAAAAATTTTCCTTTCTTTTTATCTTCTTGTCTTAGATCAAAGCAAATGAAAAGCAAACACAAACTCTCTGGTTGAATGAAGTAAACAAGGCAGTTTCATAAGCATGGGTTTTCAAGAAAGTTATGCAGATATTTTACTCTTTTAACTGTTTACTAATATGTAAATCCAAGTCAAATGTAACTGAATGGGTTGTTCTGGATACCAAGGTATTTACTATTTTTCAAAAACGTCTATTTTCCTCTGAGTTCCTCCCTGTGCTTGTGTAAAATATTGTCTTGTCTTCTCTCTGACAGTCCTGACAACGAAAGATGATGCAGTAAAAGTCTATGGACTACGTGTTTGTGTAGTTGTGTGTAGTGCTTGCAAATCCTATGGGATAAGAGCTGCCATATGAATTTAAAGATAAATCACAGTGTTCTTTGAACTGATGACCCTTTGTAGCTGTCTTTTTTGACAGGATAAGCAGCATGAATAGCAATTCTCAGAATAAAATGCCACAATAAATCCTGTTCCTTGCTAATTTTTCAAAATCTAGGCTATCTTCATGTATTTAAGGACTTATTGTTGAGTATTTTCTTCAAAGTGAAAAATAAATAAAAGGCAAAGTTTAGACTAGAATAAACTTTGAAAGCAGCTCTAAACTTGTGGGTTTGATTTGCAGTTTCAGAAATGAAATATGTACCTCTGACTGTAACTGTTGCTGAAAGGCAAGAAAATTGGGCTACTTTTTATCTTTTTATTTCTTAGACCTACCATTTTTCTCTTTTTCCTTTTTTTTTTTTTTTTTTTCCCTGCTGGATGTTTTCTATAAGCCAGAATTCTATCACCCACAAAAAGGGTTCTGCTGATTTCTTTGAAACTTTGTGCACTCTCAAACATTGCCTTAAATATTGTGTTTTGTCAGTGTCTGGGCTTGCATTGCAAACCCAATCCTTTACATGAGATACATAAGCCAGGTCTGGCTTGTCTATGAAATGTCATAGTATTTTATCAAAATACTAAATAAATTTTCACATTTAATGACTACGTAGGCAAAGAATCCCTGTTACCATGCTGCTTTCTTTAAGAAAGAGATACAAAGTAGTAGTTCTATAAGTTTAATGATCCTTGCTTTTAAACTTCTCTTTTCACCAACAAAAATAGCATTTACATTACAATTGTCTGAAATATACATTATTTGGAATTTTGGACACCATCAAACCTCACAGATGTCAGTGCAACATTAAAGCAACTGGAAAGAAATGGCTCTGATAATAACTGCAATAGCAATCTCAGGGTTTCCAAAATCAGAATTCTTGTTAAGGTAGTGTTGAAAAGGAAGCTGCCCCATATCTGCTAGGAGTTGGACAAATTATTGCAAAAAATGGTGCTGTTTTTATTTTAGTCTGTGAGCTGATTCACTATATTTCTTTCTGACTCCCTTCCTTTTGGCCCACGGTTTACTGGACCTGAACCAGCAACTCCCCCTGGTTGAGAACACAGAGAGTCCCCTAAACTCATTAGTGGCATGGAAATTTGCCATCCCCATTGTGTACCACTAGCTTGGCAAGCTGATAGGATGACACAGGTTATTCCCACCATAATCCATCTAGTTGTCTCTCTCCAAAGGGAAACATCACTTTTATTAGAGACCAAAAGTGATAGATGGCACTGGGATCACAGGACCTTTTTTTTTTCATTGCCAGAAAAAACTAAGCAGTGCCATGAGTTCAAGTTTCTCAGGTAAGTGATTGTCACCATGGTTATGCATAAAAGTCAATATCCACTTTTAGCTTTTGACCTTTTCATTCAAACTTTTAATATTAATAACAAAAATCCTGAGTGTCTAGAAGGGAATGTGACTCCTATTGAAGAATAAATACTATTGCATAGGACAATTAATATCTAATGACTCATGATTCATCCAAGAACCAGGTTTTGTGATTTCCTACACTCTGTTCTGAAAAAGGAAGTGCATGTTTACCAACATGCATCTATTGCAACTTGGTAAAGAGAATGAGAAGAAGTCAGGTTGGCCTAAAAGGAAACTTAACAGTGAATCAGAAATGCCATATTTTAAGGGAAACAGTATTGCTTCAGGGATGTCTTGCATGCTACACCTCTTCATCCAGTCATGTTAATAAAAGCTCAGGAAAACTTTGCTGAAAGCAGAGGGATTAACTCAGTAGTCATTGCATCATCTGAAAGAGGTTGAATTAGCTTGTGAAGCAGATGATGTGCCTGTTAAAATTTAAAATTCTTGCATTGACATAAGAACACACAGAACTGGTCCTGTCTCTGTGTTGTCAGGCAGGAGATGGACTGTGCAACTCAAAGGACCAATATCTTTCCATGACCACTGTGCCCAAACTCCATGAATTCTGCATCTTAGATTTTCAGCTGTCTGCACATTATCACCACTCATCTTTCCATGAGTGACATCTATCTTGTTTTTGGTGTCTCAGCTAGATGAGATCTACTTCTTGTTCCTATGAGTTCCTTCCTCCTTCAGAAGAAAGAGAATACAAAAGGAATATTATTTTTTAAATTATTTCTTTGAACTTTCTTGCCAGTGTGGCTTTTGAGCATTTATTTCAATTGAATTACTCTTGAAAGCCATGAACAGAAGCCATCTCACCACAATGCTGATATCTGAACCTGAGCCAGGGTGGGCACCTTCAGGGAACATGTCAACTCATCTGTCAATTTTAAACATTGACTATAGGATAAGACTACTCACATCCTAATATACTCATTTCGCTCTTTGGGTTCTGGAGAGAATTTTTTGGGTTCTTGTCCCAGTTTGAGACAAATTCAGTGGAAAATATCCTCTAATAGAAGGCAGGTTACAGCCTGCCCTCCCTCATCGGGTTTGGGAAAAAAAATATTCCTGGGAGGAAAGTGAAGAAGAAACAAAACTATTTATTTAACAAACACACAGGAAAAGAATAATAACACTAAATAATAAAATCTCTTGCTATGGAGAGATACCTGGAAGAGTTTAGAGTCCTTCTGTGGGTGTGGTCTCTCTCTTCCTCCTCGGAGCTGGGTCAGCCTGGACCCCTCTGGGCCTTGGTGGAAGGTTTTCCCAGTGAGTTCTGGTATTCAAAACAGTCCAGAAGAGAAGAAGGAAAAAAACAAAGTCCCAGAAAAAAACCTTAATTCTTCATCTCTCTCCAGAGAAACAGAGACGAAAAGGTGGCTGGAAAGGCAAGAAGGATGCTTCCTCCCGCTCTGCAGCAGCTGCCGCGCACAGAGCAGAGATAGAGTGACCCTGGAGCAAAAAACTGCTTTGAAAAAGTTCGTCTGGCTTTTTTTTTTTCTCTCTCTCCCCTCTCAGGCTCAGTTTAAAGGCACAGAGAGGCACAGGATTCATATCTGGGTGAAATGGGATACACATCATGAAGTCACCCCAAGACAGTTCTGAAAAGAACACAAGATATACAGAACATGTGTGTGCATCCGGTTTGAAGAAAAGTCCTGTGCCATGAACACATCAAAGTAGAATGGATCTTGAGTTTAGTATGATATGACAGAATGTGTTGTCTAAACAATTTACAACCTTTGCTTGCTTTTTTGTTTATTTTTCCTTCTTCCACCTTATTTGTTTCTAATATTATTTCTGTAATTTAGAAAAGAATCTTATTTTCCCACGGGAATTTTTACATTTTTGTGAGTCAAAATGAAAATATTTTCACCACTAACTAAAAGAAAACCAAACTGTTTCATCAGAGGTCGTTTTCTCACCTGTATTTCTGTTTCTTACAGATCCATACTAACTATAGTCCCTACATGGTATTACCAGTTCTTTCTTAAGAGCAGAAGAGAAGACAACATTGAAGGCTGAAAAGTCAATGGAAACTCATCTCAAAGAATTTGTTTCCTAAGCATTTTGTTCAAGGTAACTCAAACTGTGGAAACAAGTTCCAAAAGTTAATTGCAGATTTTACAGTTGGTGAACATGTAAAGTAGCTTTGAGCCCTATACGTTGATCTTTGCATCCCTACTGTGCTCAGATATCCTTCAGGCACTCATACAGAAAGCTCAGCACTGTTTTTTAATTTACTTCAGTTTCACATGATGTGTCTGAATCCTTGTATCTTGTACAAACACAGATCTTGACCGCAAGATTGATTTCTCTGCTGCGCTCCTATTGTTGCTGTACACTGAGAGGAGAGCTTCATCTGCCTCAGCAAAAACTCCTGTCCTGTTTAACATGGTATGGGGGCACTCAAAACACCACTGGGAGCTTTGAAAGTTTTCTGCTGAGGTTGCCACCATCTGCATGGCACCAAAGTCTCCCTTTGAGAATAACTACTGAGTGTGTAGCACTTCTATTTGCAATAACCCAGAAAAGGAAATCGATCCTGATGCACCTAGGGCATAAATTTTTAACACTTTTTATCTTATCTCTTGAAAGTAGTTTTAATTAGAATCTGTGACATTTTTCTTTTTCCTCCTTGTGGAAACCTGTAGAGGGCAGGAATTACGATAATGCAGTGCTAAAATCTTATGTTTGGCATTTTTAGAACAGCATCATATGTTGCTTGCTAATTGCAGCAGAATATTTTTAGAACATCTTAAATTTGTTCTTCTTTCATAATATTCTCCAAAGAAATATAACAAAGGAAAAGGTAAAAGCCAAGTTGTACTTCTAGATCAAGAATCCTTTAGCTCTTCCATAGATCCATTACCATTAAAGACCAAGACCTTTCCTTTTTTAAAGCAATATGTAACCATCTGCTGATCTTGTCTAAGCAGCAGTCAAAATGATTTTGTAGATGGTATCAGATTTTAATTTTTAATGAGGTTTCAAACTGCTGCCATAATTTTTTTTCATATTTATATCAGCAGGCAATTCTATAACCAAGACAGGTTTTATTAAACTCATTCTGTGTTTAACAAAACAAAAAGCAACTGAAAATAACAGCAAGAACTCCAGCTCCTTCAATGCCAGATGCTAACAGATTATTTTTCTTCCAAGAAATGGTTGTGTCAAAATGAAAGAGGAATGGAATTATGTGAAAACCCCTGTTTATATGTGTTAAGAGTTTTTATTGCCATATGAAGACACTTGAAACTGTAAAATCCTAAGGAAAATCAGGGATCTATTTTTGCCTCACTCTGTTCCTATCTCATTGATGGGAAAGCCAATTGTAGATCAAATTGGCTTTGTATAACTTTTTGATAGATAAAGCATGTCTTTGGAGCTATTCTTCCAGGTAATATCTGAATTTTCAAGGATCCATATGCCTTCTGTTGGCAGCAGGTGTTTCAAAAAGAAGTTTATGAACACATTTTTGGGCTGCATTGGAATGCAGACCCAGGAGGCTTCAGGCTACAAACCAGTGTGTGAAATACTCTTCCTTTTTGTTATTTCCTTTTTGCTGTAATGCAGTTTGACTTCACCAAATGAGGTCTTTATATCTGTATTGATCTTGAACTAGCTGATTATTCAATCACAATAAAAACGTATGTATTTGATTGCTTTGCTATGGTTCTTTTTCCTTACTTTGCTTTCCATGCAGAAGTAATTTTTTTTTTCAAAAACTTTCTCAATATTTTTATAGATATTTTTAGCTCCTTTCCCCTCCCCCTACATCTGTTTGTCTCTCACTGTGTTATCCCTCCTTTGATTTAAAATTTTTAACTAGAACACAAACGCTTCCTCTACTGCTGAAATGCATTATTAAAAAAAAAAAAAAAGGCATCTCTTCCAATTACCTTCCTATTCATGGGGCTGTGATTGACTTGAAACAGTTTCCCCAGAGAAAAAGATGCCTTGATTCTGGATTGAAACTCTGTTGCTTGTGATAGAAATACTTGCAAAAGGATCTCTGTGTTTAAATCTTACAATTTCTGCAAATGCTTTCTTTATAACCTGAGGTTCTTTCCTCATTGTAAGGCAGAAATGTGGTACATAAAGCTTTTTCAAATATAGGTAACAAGAATTAGGGCAAAACACTGCTGCAGAACAACACAGCAGGAACCACAAAACAGTAGCACAGATTGATACAAAAAACCCCTTTGTTTAATTATAAGGTACCCACTGCAGTCTGATAAATTATTACTGCTCATTACTGTTGCTTTATAACATGTCCAAGTGGATTCCAAAATTCTGGGAATGGAACTAGGTCTTCTCATGACAAATGCTGTAAAGATGTGTAATAAATGTTTATCTAATCTTCAAAACCTCCTGAAGGCAATTCATCCCATGAACTACAAACAGTTATCTGTTACAAAACTCCTTTTGTTGCACTCTGGAGATGCTTGATCTTCTCTGTCAACTTTGCAGAGAATCCCTTTGACTAGGTTGCAAACACTTTTACAATTAAAATCAGGTGAGATGAGTCCCACATGAAATAAATGCAGATAAATGGGCCATATTTAAATCAAAATATTATGTGCCTAATTAAGCTATAAAATCTATGAAGGAGTTTAGTATCAAAACAGTGGTGAATCATTCAGGTAATCTACTCTCCCAGTGGAGGCAAGAGAAATGCTACAACTGGAAAGTGTATGGCAGATGCTTATGAAGAGGGACCAATGTTAAATATGTTCTCTCAGTGTCACAAGGCCAGAAATGCTTCATTAATGCAAGAATCTGAGGATGCTGAACGGAGTTTCCAGTCACTCTGTGTTTTCAAGCTGGAGAGACGGAGTCAAAAAGGCTCAAAAAGTCAAAAATCCAGTCACACATCTTCTTTAGTCTCCCACTATAGTAAATGGAATGAAATAGGATCCTCCAGACACTATTACTAAGGTGTTGATTTAGGTGTCTACTCTAAATTTCCCTCTCCATCAACTGCAGCAGAAGCTTGCAAGAGATTAGCTAAGGTCACTCAGCTAAGGTCAACCTTCTGCATACCTGCTGTGCAAAAAGCTGGACAAAGCCTTCATCTCAGACAGGAAGCTGTGTAATGGTGTCATCATTTGGTGTCAGCTGCACAGAAATCTGTGTTTCACTGGACACTGGTATTAAAGGTGCCTACAGTTCTCCTAGCTCTCCACTCCTTTTTCCCAAGGAATGTGCATCTTGGTATAGCTGCCATACTTGTTCAGCACATGTACTTTCATGGATAAAATGCCCTGGGTCTAGGCCATGTTCATGAATATACTTTTTTTGCAGTCTAATGACAACATTGGCTCTCCCTGTAGAGCATTTGGCACAATATAAATTCTGCTCAAAGCTTCATAAGCAGAAAAATATTATTTTACTGCTTTGGCTTCAGGAGAAGCACAAGGATGTAAACAGCAGTACTTTGGCAATGACAATAATGCAGTTAACACAGGAGAAGAAAGAAATGCCATCCAGGGATACCCGGAAAAGCTCAAGAAATGAGTGCTTGAGAACCTCATAATGTTCAACCAGGCCAGCTGGAAGGTGCTGCACCTGGGTCAGGGCAATCAGAGACAGGAATAAAGACTGGGAGAAGAACACATTGAAAGCCCTGTGGAGAAGGAGTTGGATGAAAAGCTGAATATGAGCCAACAATGTGTGCTCACAGCCCAGACAGCCAACCTCATCTGGGCTGCATCAGCAGCAGCGTGGGCAGCAGGGAGAGGGAGGGGATTCTGCCCCAATGCTCTGCCCTTGTGAGACCCCGCCTGGAATGCTGTGTCCAGCACTGGGATCTCCAGCAAAAGGAAAATGTGGACCTCCTGGAGTCTGTCCTGAAGATGATCAGAGGGCTGGAGCACCTCTCCTATGAAGACAGGCTGAGACACTTGGGGCTATTAAGACTGGTAAAAAGAAAGGTCTGAGCAGAACTCACTGAGACTTAAAGTACTACAGTACTTAAAGCAGCCTTATGAAAGAGATGCAGTGTGACTCTTTGAATGAGCAGAGTGACAGTGATGCCTTAAATGGCTACCTAGAAACAGAGACCAGACAGGAACAAAGGAAAAATGACGTATTTATTTGAAAGGCCTTCAGGTGCACACTTTGGGCTCCAGAGGGTCCTGCCTCAGTGCATCCTAAAATGGATGACAGGTCACGAGTTCTTCACACTTTTATATCAGCATCAATTCACCAAGCAGAACCCAGCCAATGATGGAATTTCCCCAAGCTTGCCCCTCTCCCCAAGATGATGGTCTACAGTTCTTGGTCTGGGTGTCCTTGGAGAGCAAGCTAGAGAGGCTTTGTTATGTCTATCATAGCATAGAGAACAGCACTTAACAAGCTACAGGAAACTTCAGAGTTGCACTAACAGTACAGGATTTGAAAAATATGAAAGTTAAAACCTGAGGCATAAACAGGACAAGGGAGAATGGTTTTAAACTAAAAGAGCAAAGATTTAGATTAGATGTTAGGATTAAATTATTTACTGTGAGGGTAGTGAGGCATTGGAACAGGTTACCCAGAGAAGTTTTAGATGCTCTGTCCCTGGAAGTGTTCAAGATCATGATGGATGGGGCTCTGAACACCCCAATGTATTGGGTGGCACCCCTGCCCATGGCGGGGGGTTGCAATGAAATGATTGTTAAGGTCTCTTCCAACCCAAGCCATTCTTTGGCTCCATGAATAAATGTGCTCTTGATTGCAAGGCTAGCTTATACGAGAAGGAGATCCTGCTGAAGATGCAGCTTTCAACATTATTTATTGGCAGTTTGGAGTTCAATGGATGGCATCTGAATGAATGATGAATGATTTCTCTTTTTAAAAATGCTTCTATAAGAAAGCAAATCTGAACCATACATATGACCTACATGAACCTCACACTAATTTTTTTTCATTTTCATGCAGCTCAACAGGAAAGAAATTTCTGCTCTCTGCCCCCTCTGGTTTCCCTGTCATCATTCAAGGTCCAGGATCATTGGGAGGTATCAAACTATGTAGTCCAAATGAAATATAAATGGCCCTGCTTCAGTTTTTCTCAGTTTAGAATTATTATTCTAATTTGGAAATGTCTTAGAACATCTAAGCATCTCCACATTACAAGGTTTTGCAAATTTACAGAATACAGTTAGAAATATTTTTGAGATTACTTTTCCTTAATGAACTCTGGCTGTTCCTTTGAATGGCTTACTGGTAGCTCCAACCTTAATGAGATGGGGAGCTTGATCACTTCTAATCACTTCTGCCCAACAAGGATTTTTCCACTTCAGCCCATAGAAGGGCTACCAGCATTGCTAGAGAAAGAAGAGAATTGATTTCTACCCTTCTGTACAGGGAACTATGTAAGAGAAAGGAATTGCTGGGAGTCTGGCTATGGATCTTGTATGTTGCCAGCATGCATGTTCAGCTGAGGCAGAGGGAGGAAAGATCTGCTCCAGAGGACTTTCTGGTCAAAACTTTTGCCACTTCTCAGCTTGCACCCAAGTCTGAGCTTCTGGCAACATTTCCAAATAATGCTCATTAATCCAGCAGGATTGATGCCTCAGAGCAGACCATCGGGGCTGAGTATAAATTACCACAGGAATGTTATGCTAAAAGTACATTAAATAGCAAAATTAAATGGTCAAAACCAAAAAATGGTGCCGAGGTTCATATGAAATGTAAATGGAATGCTTACGTGAATGTTCATTATAAAGCCACAGCTAGTGATGCATTCATCTTCTCTTTCACACAAAGGCAGTAGCTTATCACTGATTTTCCTACAATTTTGCTTTCTATATATAGCATCTCGAAATTGTGTGCACTGTTTCTCTACCTTACTGACAAGCTAATTTGACTGAACCAGAAGCTTCCATAAATAACAATTGTAACTAGGTTACAACACTATGTCCCATTTATCCTCTTTAGCACAGCAATCCAATAAGCCAGAAGAACTCAAAACTTTCCTTACTCTTTCTAAACATGCACAGTTCCTGATTTTTTTAAATGGGCAGGAACTGAAAGAAGAAAATAAAGGAATTGGGCAATGAAAACTATCTAGTTTAGAAACATTAAAAAACTTCAAGAATCCTAATTTATCTCTGATTCTTTTACAGCTTACTAATAACAATTTTTTTCAATGGTTTCAGGAGATGATAACAGAAAAAATTCAATTTGATAGATCAAATTTTGAAATTTCCCTTTGCCCTTGGGGGCTTTGTACTAAGCCCAGAGGTATTCTAAAATACACATATAGCTAATCTAAAAAATTCTGTTAGTGTCTTCATTTGTGATCAAATAACCTTTTTTGCAATAGTGTTCTTGCATTTTGCAGCTGGTGATATCAGAAAGTTTAAGTAAGTTTAGGAGAATTGCATCTTTTCTCCTCTGACTCTCAATAAGACCAAACCTCTAAAACAGAGAATAAAGGTGAATTAAATGAAATGAGGAGAGACCTGATCTCTTTTTTTGTGAAAACCAAAATGAATCTAAACTCTAATGCCCTGTAAGATTGAAACCCATCATCTGAATTTAGACATCTATATCTGTTTGTCTTTCTGTAATCATGTAATTAGTGGGAATATAGGAGCACATTTAGCATACAGTCTGTCTGTTTCACACAGAGATGTTAGAAGTAGATGAATCATGCCCTGAAAATAGCTATTTCTTTTCACTGATTTATAAGAAAGCCCAAAGGGGCTACGGAATATGGAGATACCTACATTCACCCTCTGAGTGTCATTCTTGATTCTATCCAACATAACATATGATTGTAGAAGAATAGGATTAATATTTTGAAGGAAATCAAATTAAAGTACTGTATAACATCCCTCTCCTCCCAAGAACGCAATTCTTAGAAGATGTTAAAACTCATATCCAAACTTTCATGTAACATGAATACTTCCTTTATGTGTCAGGTCTGTCTAAATTTCTTGCTTCACAGATAGAGAAGGGACCTTAAAGCTCCTCCCTTGGAAAGGACCTTAAAGTTCCGCTAGTTCTAACCATTCTAACCCTTCTTTTGCCATGGGCAGATACACCTTCCACTAGACCAGGTTGCTCAGAGCTCCATCCAACAGCCTTGAACACTTCCAGGGACGGGGCATCCACAGCTTCTCTGAGCAACCTGTGCCAATGCCTCACCACCCTCACAGTAAAGAACATTCTCCTAACATCAAATCTAAAATCTCCTTCAGTTTGAAGCCATTCCCTCTTGTCCTGTCAGTATGTGCTGTTGCAAAAAGTTTATCCCTATCTTTCTTGTAGGCTTCCTAGTCATTGGAAGGCCCCAAAATTAGGTTACCCCGAGGCCTCTTCTTCTCCAGGCTGAACAATCCCACTTCTCTCAGTGTTTGCTTAATGGAGAGATGCTCCATCCATCTAGTCATCTTGGTGGCCTCCTCTCGACTCACTCCAACAGGCCAATGTCCTTCCTGTGCTGAGGATCCCAGAGCTGGATGCAATATCAGGTGGGGTCTTACAAGGACACAGTAGAAGGGCAGATTCACCTTCCTCACAGCAGAATTATTCACCTCCCTCACAGCAGAATCACTGCTTTTGAGTCCAATCTAAGTACCTGCATGAATCTTCTCCCTAGCACACGCCATCAAATTATACCCACTAATTCCTGTAATGGTCCAGGCAGTTTCTGCCTGACCTGAAACATATGTCTTAGAAAGACTCAAATGCCTTACTTGGGTCAGAGGTTTCAAGTGGTGAAAAATACATTCTAGGCATGTTGTCCTGACCTCTGTCACTAAACTTGTACAGTGCATTTCTAGTTTAATTTTGTTGAGCTTCCACTTTCAGTCACCGAATCATACCATCTACTTGTCTGGCAGATTAAAGAGCCTTGCACTGTTAGAAGTTGTCTCTCTGTGTAGATATTTATAAATGTGGTCAAGTTACCTCTTAACCTCTTTTTCTCAAATTATTTTTACAACATTAAAGAAGAGAAAAAAAAAGAAAAAAAGAAAGGACAGATGAAAGAAAGTCACATTTAGCAAGTAGACATGTTAGACATCTGGACATGTTCTGTTGAAAATCAATGCTACAAGTTGAGAGGACCTGAACAAGGAGCATGTCTATTAATGATTTGCAGGGTATGGCTTCCAGGAAATTCTGTGATCATCAAATGATCATCCTACTGGTTTTGTTGATCCTAGCTGAGTGAGTATCACCTGCCCTCTACTGCGGGCAGGGCTACTGCTGGCTGAATCAAATGCAGACCAGCAGCTGCCGCTTTTTTAGCCAAAGGAAAGGTGCAATCTGCATTGATTTTTAAAGATAAAGGACTAACAGTGGGATTAACACAGTCCACTTTCTCTTTTATTTTAAAAGCTAACTTTTAGCACCTTTTCTAAGTAATTAAAGATTATTTTCTTTCTTGCTTTATGGTTACTCTGGGTCAAAAATATTTCACTTCCTTTTTTAAAAATAGCATCATAATTAGAAATCAGGCTTTCTCCTCCACTAATTAAAAAATTATGCATCCCAGGAAAACGGTAGCACTTTTAACTTACTGCTGTAAACATTCTTCTAATTAATTAAATTAAAGAAGTTAGTCACCACTGGAACTGCAATACACATGTCCTGTTATCCCAGCCTATCTGTTGTTAGGAATGGTCCTAATCGTTTGTGGCAGCCACAATTCTGCTCAGCTTGCCCTGAATATGAGATCACTCAAAACTCAGGTTAGCTCTGAGCCATTTTCCATCCTAATCAGCTCTTCTGATGGACCTGCTGTCAGCACAGACCTCTGACTCCCAGGAACTTGCTGCTTTTTTTAAATGTCCTGAACTGATTCAAAACAAATGAGCTTGGAAAGAGTGTAAATGTAGTTATTTATGTATTATCTATTTCACTGCTCATGGTACAGCTACTACAGTATCCCAGCTCAAACAGAGCACATCCTAGCCCATGTCAGTCAGAGATATGTATTTAAAGTGCCTGTTGTACTGGTCTGATACAGGTCTTCCTTTAAGTGCCTTGCAGTCATTTGGAAAGAGCTCTGCATTTATTTTAAGTATGCAAACTGCTAAACCAACAAAAACCAAACAGGCCCAAATGATAAATATAGTAAAGTTTACTAGCTGAACATAATGATAAAGGATTTTGGAGTGGTACTCAAAAGCAACTAGGATACATCAGAGAAATTCCACATGGGCAGGATGGGTGGATTTCTCTGCTCACATGGAGACAGCCAGATGTGGGTAAGTTCCTATCCAAAGCTGTTAGTGTGATGGCTTATGTCCCAAATTTCTGCCTCTTCCCAACTCGAATCTGTCCCTTTCTATTTCCCACAAAAACTTGTGCATAATTTCTTGCCCAAAACCCATATTTGTACATTCATTTTCTCTTAGAAAAGATGTTTCTCTTCTGTGTTATAGACCAAGATCTAAAATCATACTGATACCTGCAGTGCTGTTCTCGCCAATTTAAAAAAGTGGTCTGTCATTTTTTATGTTATAGTGAGGAGAATAGAAATGAGCAAGAATTGAAAAATATTGTTGAAGAAATTCCATATGCTTCAAGATCCCCTGAGATTCACAGAGCAGATGTGAGCAGAAATAGGAAGCACTCTGAATTTCTCCCCACCAGACTTTTCCCCTAGAACAAGTAGCCAAGACTTTTAAAACTTTCCAATCTCTTGGGATGCTTTTGTTTTTGATGTCACATAGAAATGCCAGGGAATGGCAAAGGACTAAAGATGAAGGGAAAATGAAAATTTTGTTCCCTGAAAAATTATTTATTACTTGGGTCACATGGGGAGTTTTCAAGAAATAAAACGAGCTTCTGAAAATCAGGAACAAATCTGTCCTGAAAGGAAACATTCACAGGATTTCCGCTTTCTGGGAATTAAGAGGTGATTTTCTAGTCTATCCTGTCTGTCTGAATCTGCTGACTCTCTACCTGAAGCTCCAGGGAGCAGATGTCTGAGGAACCAAGGGAGCCAACCTGACGAGAAATATTAGGCTGCATCAGGTCCCAGTTGATCATCTAATGGAATCCAGCCCTAACCTTTCCAACATGTGCAAAAGTATGAAGACAGGCCTCTACTTGCATTATTGTTTTACCACAGAAAACATCTTTTTTTCTCATTTGAAATAAACTTTTAAGTATGTGAGGTTCAAATGCACTTCCTGAGGAAGTTAGGGATCATTTAAAACCGAGGCTGTTGTGGTCTAACAAGAAACCTGCTAGTGCAGGTTTATACAGCTGCACAAGTTACTGCTGATAAAGTGCTTGTGGGATAAGCTTGGTGTGAACACGCAGGAGAACTGTCCTTCTCCCACACAAAACTTTGCTTTTATCCAGAGATTCTGGACCTATGCTACCAGAAGAGAAGAAAAGACTGATGGCACCCTGGACATACGATGGATATGAGACTTGTCTATGCTAATTCTTTATTTTATGAAAATGAATTAGCTAGACCTACAGACAGGGACTTTATAAGGACCTGAACACTGAGCAGAGCCTGCCCATATGAGTGTATATTTCTGTCAGTGGCTTTCTGTGACTGGAGTGCCTGATTTAGTGGAACAAGACAGTCATTTTCCATCTCCCTTTAAGGTGGTTTTCTATGTGAAAGAATACATGGATCTGCACACACATATTTAACTGCACTCCCGTATGTATCTTTGTGTATATTCGTGTATCATTTTGCATAGGTAAATATTCTTTGTATAAAAGCTTGTGAGAGGTCAAGGTGATCAAATATTTCACTCTTCCCATGTTACACTCAGAGTGTGAAAGTAATCACTTTAAAAAAAAAAAAAAAGTAGGGGAAACAGATAGAATGAAGTAATTCCTGTTCTCTCTCCTTCGTTTCACAGCTGGCATTCCTAACGTCTGTTACCCAGCTCCTGCAGCTCTGTGTGACCAGGGGGAGTTGGAAGGAAATACAGGAATAATGCAACATTTGAGCAGCCCATCTGGGCTGGGGAATATGGGAAACATGCTGTACCCACAAGAATTTCTTGCTCATGATGCTAGAGTGAGTTGGACCCACGCTCTCACAGGATACATGCTTGTATTAGCAAGGCTATTTGCAGAGTAGTTCATAGATTATGGTTAGAAACTGCAAATTACCTCACTCCCTACTTGCAAGTTAAAAGGAAGATTCATCCTTGCTCTTAACCTGCCTACTGCTTCCATGCAAATCCTTTTCCACATGGCCTTTGTGAATGAGAGTAGTGTTGGGCACTATAAGCCTCTACTCTGATGTCTTTCTGCTCAAACCATGTGAGATCAGGCAACCTCAAAAATATTAAATCTATTATGAAGTTTATGTATCGGTTTTTCATAAGCCACTGAACTGGATAAAGCAACTGACAGTTCTGTGGAAGGCTGAGTTTTGCTCTCCCAGTGATTATATATATATTTTTTAAGATATCCAGCAATTTTCCAATCTGCTGTTTGGACTCCAAGCACAGTTTTTCTAATACACCATCTAGCATACACCGGACAAGAGAGATTTCTCTATTTGGTGCCCTTCAGATAATCTCCCTTTTTATCTTTTTTTTTTTTTTAACTACAAAATTCATGCTATCAGTACTATAAATGCTGAAAAAATGTCATTTTTCACCTCTGCTACCCGTTAAAGTGCTGAGTGCACCATTCACCAAGGTGCTTCATTTATGTAACTATGCTAATTTTCTTCTGTCATCCTCCTCTTCATGTTTAAATGCAAAAAGCTAAATTCATTAAGGCTTGTAAGGGGCTTTAATTTTGCTGGCTGGCACAAATTATAGAAATGGGTAAATTTTTCTCCAGTAAAATTTGCAAAGGTGGAGTTTGAATGAAAAATGCTCTTCAGAAAAAGTATTCATGGGGTTTTAGCACATGTTGTATAATTCCATTCCTGTTCACAAAGAATAATGAGAAAACTATCCACTACCCTACCCTGATTAGTGTTTCTCTTTGCCTCAGCCTCGCTGGGGCCAGTGCAGCTCTATCTGTTCTAAAGGTAAACAGGGTCATTCAGTCCTCAATGTTTTCACATGGACCATAAGCCAGTATTCCCTTGAATCACTGCTGAATCACTGAATCACGTGATGAACGAGCAGGGGTTTGGCATTGATGAAAGCTTGAACTCATGGGTTGCAGCTCCATCTATAGTCCCCAGCCCAGGGTGGCTGTGGCTCTCAGGAGCTGGCAGGGCATCTTTCAGGGGAGGATCACTACATGTTTGCCTAGGTTTTGGGTACTGAAAAGGCAGGTGTGGAGGGCTAAGGTGTTTGCTGCCCTCCCTGCCTGGAGCTATTGAAAGGTGCTTGCATTGAGCTTCCCTGGAACACTGCAATTCAGTTAGGGCAAGATGAAATCACTTATTACTTTATATCACTATTCCAAGCTGTACAAAAAACAACTCAGGAGCAGGTCCATAGGTTTATTCTATGGCACACCAATAAGACAGCTTCAGACATTTCAATTTAATTAATTATTATCCTTATACAGTTCTCCTAAGCATCCATTGCTGAGACAAGACTGTCTGAGACAAGATATAGCTAGAAAATTTGCTTAACCCAGTATGAAAGCCCTGAATACTCTGATCTCACAAAAATTGATCTTCACTAGTTTTGCATGAGAATGGAACAGTAGAACCTGATGCCAATTTTGTCTATTTGCAATTGTTTAACTTTTATATGCCCTAGCAACCACACTATTGTGTTGGCCTTCAAATGCTGGAAACCTTATTTAATATGTCCTGCCAAGTATGAGGGCTAAAATCAGACGACTGAAGCCTCAAGTAGTAAAATTGTATTCTAAAAATAAAAATAAAAATGGAATAATAAATAAATAAAAGGGGAAAGTATTTAATTTCTCTGATTATTTTCTTCCAGACAGCAAAAGAGAAGAGCAATTTCAAAAGCAATGAGGATTGCTGAGGCTCATGTGGTTGTTATGTTTTAACCTGCTGCTACTATAATTTTGGTAGAATGTCAGATCCTTCCTGAATATTCCCCACTGGCAAAGTTGAAGTCAAATCGCTGATTTCAAAGAAGCAAACTAAGACTAACGTTACTTTTTTACCAGCAACAGCTATATAATTCTAAATAAGTTGTAAAATATAGTACAGTAACAGTCCCCATCTCTTTGAGTTGTAGAGGTGTCAATACAGAGGTTTTAACTATCTGTACAGACAGTAAAATCATTGCCCCACTCTGGTAAAGGTGGTACCCTACCAATTTAATATCCCCTACACAGAAGAACTCTCCAAGAGAGGTTTTCCACTAAAGATAAAGCTGCAGACTCTCAAAAGCGAGTATGTCAGGGGCTCCTTGTTTCAGTGACTTGCTGCTGAACGTAGTTATTTGTTGGGGGAAGAAGGGTAAAGGCAAGGAGGTAAAGCCTCCTCATTCACAAAAGGATTCCTTCTAAAGGGAATGCCCATAGAAATGGGAGCAATAAAGATCTCCCTCATCGGTAACCACATTAACATCAACTCTCTTAAAATTACAAGAATTTTAATGATCAGGATAGGATCTGTTCAGAGCTTATACATGAACTGAGAATTTGACATTTTGCTAACATAATATCAGGATTTCTAGTATGAATAAATCTGAAAAAAACCCCATGGTCTATCCTGTATCAGACTGTCTGCTATGCCTAAGTCCTGCCTGTATCACAGGCACAGGGAATATGAACAATCCCCGAAGTGCTGGATTTGCCATGTGCCTATAGAACACCTATGTGTGTATGTTTTGTGCAAAGTATTGCTTTTTCCTGATGTTTAGTTCTTCAGACCATGGAATAGACCCAAAACATGCATCTACTGACCTCGGCATTCTTTACATTTAGAAGAAAAAAGTCACTGGATTATTTATGCTGGAAAGAACCTTTAAGAACATCAACTTTAACCTAACACAGCCAAGTCCAACATTAAATATTTTCTTAAGTGCCACATCCACACGTGTCTTAAATACATCCAGGGATGGTGGCTCAACTGCTTCCCTGTGCAGCCTGTTCCAGTGCTTGAAAACCCTTTCAGTGAAGAAATGTGAATAATAGTAACATCATTTGTCTCTGTTATCTACCAATTTCCAAGTAGTGGCATGGCTTCATTTGACCCCTAACAGGATCACATAGGTCAGGGAGTGCTTCCAGCATCCATTACAAGGGAAGGGAGGAGATCACATTTACCTCCACTGCAGGACCAGGATAGATGACACTTGAAGCTGAGCTTAACTAAAACTATAAATCTGGTCAGAGGATGAATCTCAGAGGGAGATACAAAGCGAGGTAGTTTAGCCACAGGAGATCAGGACATTTTGTTTAAACTTACGTTATTGAAGTAGTAAATTAAAGCTGCTATCTGATGGTCCTGGTAGTGTATGTGAAACCAATCAGTTTTCCCACACTGAACACTCTTGTAAACATTTATGGCCAATAAGCCATGGCTTTGGTGAACAAGAGAGTGCAGCTCTCATCACATCAGATTATCTTTCCTGGAAAACATCTATGATGTAGAGAGTTTCTCATACCATACCAAACCTTCAGACAAAGGCCACTGGCAGTATTTCTGGCCAAATCTTTTTGATGGAACTTCTTCCTCCCATCTAAGCATTTTGTACAAAAAATGCACCCATTAGTGGGAAATTAATTTGCATTTATTGAAATATGTCCAAAAATTCTAAGAGAATAAAGCTACAATTTACTTGGAGGAACCCAGTTTATGTTTCCACTATAAGCCAAGTTACCGTGACACCTTGCTGCTATTTTTTACAATCAGGACCTCACTTTTATGAGAGAAAAATGCTCTTTGCCAAAATTAGACTCTGCACCCTTTGCACTGCCCAGTTGCATTGCAAACCAGGAAAGGCAAAGATATATGAGGCTAATGCCTTCTCCACTAGTTACCCACTCTGAAAATTGGCTTGACTTCTTGAAACCCCCTCGAGTGCACAGAGAAATGGCAGTGCACTCAGTGTGAGTGAGATGGGCAGCATTGCAGCAGCTATTGAAATGCAGAGCATGAAATGTTCCTGATGCATTTGGCCAGGGGTTCTGACATCTCCTGGACTCTCTCCCCACAATCACTTTTGGACTCAGGAGCTCAGCAACAAAATTCTTTGCAGATCATTTTGGATCACTGAGCCACTCTAACTTGGCTCTGCTCCCTGGAAAGGTGTTCCAGTATTTTGCTCTGTTCTCATTTCTGAAGGGACGTAGGACAAAATTGGACTCCTCATTCATATACACATCTATAAATTCCAAGGGCTGTAGCAAAACAAGTGTGAAGATGTCATGACAAACAAGGGCAGATACACCAGGCAGAGGGTCACTAAGGTGATATTGAGCCAGTATTTCTCTCTGCACTGTCAGTTCCCTCAGACAACATGAAATTACTTCTTCCAGAATAGATTGGATCAGCTGTCCTCTCTCTTTGGGCTCTTCTAAACATTTCTATTTGCATTCCCTCTGGACACACAAGTCAAAATAGATCATCACAAGTTTGCAATATAGATGCTTAGAAGATTGTCACACATCTGTGCTAAATTCCCTAAGACCAGAACTGACAAGATACCTGTTAGGAATCATTATCCATGAGCCAAGCAAGAGATTTCCATACAGTTCTGAGTGAAGGCTTAGGGCAGTGTGTCAGACTACAGGGAAACTAAGACTTTTGGAGAATTATGCTTCTAATCTGATTCTGGGGAATTATAGTTTGACATTGCTTTGTCTTTTTGTCCTCACAAAGGCCTTTTTTTCCCTTGTCAGTGAGGTCTTTCTACTATTCACATTAGAGATTTTACATGAGCCTTCATAATTGTTTCTTATAAAATACATTGATTTCTATCATCTTGTTTAATGATGTGGTACATTGTTTGTAAGATAATGCAATGAACCCACTTTGAACTCATTCTATTATCCCATAAGTAATGAAATAAACTGCTTAACAGGGCAATTAAATCAAGTGATTTCAGGTTAATGTTGTTAGACAGTGTTCAAGAACATGCAACTTTTGTTTTGAGGATTGGCTTCACTCTTAAATATTGGAAAATGTACTTTGCTAATGTTTTTGTTTGTATTCCCTAAGGTGCTAATCATATTATTCATTGCTCAAGACCAGAAATATTAAAGTAGCTTTCCAAACAGAGGAGAGAGTTAGTGTAGCCTCTAGTAACTTGCAGCAAAGCAATGGATCTAATAACCTTGGAAAACTCCCCAGGGTATTATGCAGCACTGTTCAAAGCTTAGGAAAAAAAAAGACATTTCATTATACAGAAGGAATAAAATCAAATACATGAACAAAACATAAAGGTTAAATACATTATGTGTTGAAAAAAAAATCAGGCCACCCAAACCACATATCATATTTGATTTTAATTTTTGAAATGGATCCTAATGATTCTTTTTTAGACAGCACCACTTTTTTTCCATATACCTTTTTTGGCCCACCCAAAATTGTAATTCAAATAATCTGCGCCACACAAAATTACATTAGGACCAGTTCCAGTGAAATTAAATCTCTATTGTGCATCTTGAGTCTGCTCTAATGATTACTGCTCCACTGAGTATGTAATTTAAAGTCTCTTGTTAATAGATGAGGTGCTGAACACCAACAGCTAGCTCTTCCAAACTTCACAGTTGAGGAGCTATCTTGCTTACAGCTGTAGAAATCTACTTGCAGTTGGACTTTCATGGAACAACACTGACATCTAACAGCAGGAATAATCCTAATTGAATACTATCATTTCAAAAGGGGTTTCTTAGATGATATTATTCTTTCTTAAAGAAAATAAAGTTTTCAGAAAGACCTGAGTATTCCAAAATTAAGAGCAACTGTGAAGTTCTTACCTAGA
>VZTN01006443.1:22656-104920 GCA_013400515.1 Erpornis zantholeuca
CGGAGCCGCCGCGCTGCCCAGCAGGTAAGGAGCCGCCGCCGCCGCCGAGGTCGCTGGAGCTCGGGCGCGTCCCCGCGCAGACTTTGAAACAGCCCGAGCGCTGCCTCGCACTCGGAGTGTGCGGGCGGCAGCGTTTGCGCGGGGCTCGCTGTGCGCGGCTGCGGGCTAACACAGCTCCGCCGGGTGCGCACCGCTGTCTGTGAGCCACCAGAATAGCCATGCTGGGGTCACAAATGCCGGTCGGTGACCTGCGATAAGCGAGCCTCGGACGGTCCGTCCAGCCCGTGAATTTAATCTGTTGGACACCCAGATAACACGGCATTTGGTTCAAGTCAAAAGGTATTTGTAAATAGCGAGAAACGGGTAGGGCTCCGTGCTGGGCTGCTCCTATTTACATCGCGGCATGCCCGTGTTTGCCTTCCCCCCCGCCCGGGGCTTTACCTTGCTCTTTGTTAGTTACAGTCAAGCCTAAACTGGCCGTCTTCAGCAAGTCTGTAACTCTTCCGAGTGCTGCAGCAAAGATCGCGGCGAGGCAGGGAAGAGTGACATCTACTCTCGTTTCTGATGTGGTAAAGTCGATGGATTGTTAAGATCTCAGACCAGCTCACTTTATTGGGGTGTATTTGGGACAAGCGTTACATAATGTATGTGTGGTATATGGATATAATGTGTGCTGTTTTCTATCCAGAACGTTTTATCTTTCTGATGTGCATGAAATAATCATATGTTTCCATTATAAGCAACTCTTTGGTTGTTTGTAACTTTAACAAGGTGGGAACAGTGACCCGTAAAAGGCTCAGATTCAGTATGTTGTTGCCCAAGAAGTTTTCTGGGATTAGTTTTCTGGGATTTTTGGCATGTAGCTTGAAACCGTAGAAGAAATGCTTTTACTAGAAGCCAGTTCTTTTTTTTTGTTTGAACTCTATGCAGATAGTTGCTACAGGGTTTGGTTATTCCAAAAGCAAAGTTACATGCTGCAGTTTTTCAGAATTTGGAAAAGTATATAAAATGGCTCCCCCCAAAATCACAAGTCACCACCTGCCAACTTCCATATTGTTAGAGGAGATAGGTCTTTTTGGGGGAGAGATGTGAGGGGAGGCAGCCCCAACAGTGATTGCTTTCTGGTTATCCAGCTGAGAATGTCCCATCAAATATGAGTGACAAAATACAGACTAAACAGCTTTTGCTCTTGGCCTCTGGGGGTTTGGTAGCTGACATCTAGTACTTGTTACACGGTGTAAAATAGAGCGTGCATTGATATTATAGTAATGCAAATTACTATAATAAGCTTTAGGACCTGTTCTGTTATTGGCACTACTTAAAACTCTTTCTGGTATCTTTAGAAGGCTGTACCAGAGTTGCTTACAGAGGACACTTGTGTGTATCTCATGGGTCATGATGCAAAACTTGGGAGCTTTGCAAACTTCTAGGTTGAAGCACAGTCCATCGACTAATAGGTAGTCCCTAAAATCTCTGGCAGAGCTTGTAGGCCATCAGTTCTGACAGTGTGTTTGTGTGCAAGAAGCTGTAAATCATGACTGTCTTGATGCATCCTCAGGGAGCCCAGCGGTGCAGACCAAGGCCAGGGCAAGTGTTGCTGAGCTGATCTCTGTACTGAGCAAACTGGGCTTTTGTATGTACATTATGTTTACAGTTTTCCATGTGCCTTTTAAATGTTTCTCTAATAGTAGCAGAAGTAGCTTTGGTGCAGCGTTTGTTCATGAGGGTTAATTAGCAACCAGTTTTAGTACTAATGACTGACTTTTCTCCTGGTCATTCTTGTCCAGCGGAAGCCCATGAGTCAGTTATTGCAACCTAGGTATGGAATGGCTTTCTATGAAATGCATCTACTCTTGTGCACTTAGCAAATTGTTTTGGCCACCAGTGGCTCTTCCAGTCATGGAGAAAGTCTTTTATATATATATATACACACAAATAGAGTTGTGCACATAGTTCTGGTAAGTCTATGGCTTCCTTTCTTATGTTTATTCAGCACTGCTGAGCCAATCTGCTGCTCTTCCTTCTGTTTCTCTTCATATGCAGTGAGGCCGTGTTTGATTAATTGTTACTTAACTAGCTCATTTTAATATGGAATTACATTTAGCATAGCTATATGCAGTATGAAAAGTGTACCTGAACTCCATCTCCTCAGCTGGAAGCAAATCCTCTGTTGCAAGGGTTTGTCAACTGAGGGGGGAATGTATAAACCGCTGGTAGTATACAACAGGTACAAAGTTTTCAGCAGGCAGTGCTGCTCAGTAGCATAGAGGTCCTAGTCCTGCAGAGACCCACCCATGTGCTTCAATTCATGTTCATGAATAGTGCCTTTGAAACCATGGGATTTCTTTTATACATGTAATAATAAATAGGTATACAAGTACTTGCAGGAGCCAGGCCATAATACTTATTATGCAGTATATTTGTGCATGTGTATGCAGCTCAGTTGTAAAAAGATTTCAATAAAGGCTTAATTTTTATGCTGAGCAAATGCCATAGAAGTAGTTTTTATGTCTAAGTCCACTGTGAAGTACAGCATGCCTTGGTCTATTATGCTTTGTGGAGTTCCATTGGTACAGATTCTGATCTTTGAAAATAAACCATTACTACGTCGATTTTCTTCCTGTGAGGAGGGAATATGGCACAAGATTGTGCACAATATTCTCTGAAGTTGTATGTGAAAAAGTCAGGTTCCTTTTTAAAAATCTATTGGTTTTCTATTCAGAGACTTCATGAAAGCTGCTGTCTCCACCTATGAACTTATTAAAAAGTAATAATTAAAGAGTAGCTCCTAAAAGAATGGAGCTGAAGTCCATGTTTGTGGTAAAAGTATGATTTTGGTTTCATTGTCTAACTCCTATCCTCCTGTGCCTGGTGCAGGGGACCTTAAAACTCAGTGGGCACATGTGGCTTCCTCTGGCGGTGCTGGATTCTGTCCATGTCCAGAGCAAGTGTAGCCTGTCCCATGGGGTGCTCCTGTTCTGCTTAAAGCCTTTTGGTTTGTTGTGCATGTGGAGCTGGAGAGGTGAGCTATGAGGAGACCTGTCACACCCTCTGAAGGCACAGGGCTCCTCACCAATGTGGAGGTGGCCCCAGGAGTTGGAACTGCAGTCCGTGACTCTTCCCCTTTGCTTTTGCTCTGGGCTGTTGGAGGGATTGAGGAGAAATCTGTAATGTGAAAGGATTTAAGGACACGAGATTATGGTGCAGCACAAAGTATGCAAAAAGAAATGTATATTTGTTCTAAAATGTATTTCCCACCTTATCTTGGCTGTCCTAATAAGCAGTTGTACATGTTATTGTCACCTATATGTGCATACCTACGATACTGTAAATTTAGCTAACATTAAGAAGGTTTTCTGACCAAATGGCTTTTCTGGAGGATGTTTGGTATATGATATAATGGATGCATGCTGGCTTGGGAAGAGGAGAACACTGACCCCTCTGATGTCCTGTAGCCTTTGTGACAGCCCTATTTTCTAGTTGTGTAAAGAGTTTAGGTACCGAGCTTTGCTCAACACCAACAGCATCTTCTGGAAACTGCAACTCTCCTTTCTAATTCTCGATCAGTCTACCTGTCCTTATGACTAAGAATACTTTTCTATTTTGTCAGTAACAATGTAAATCTAAAATTACATTATGTGATGTATAAACACCTCTGAAAAGAGGGCGGTGAACATATATGTTGGTGATCTAATAAACTAGATGAATGATGGTGTGCCAAAACTTGCTAATGATGCAAAAGTATTTGGATTAGGCAAGATTGAAGAAGACTGAGAAATTGTAAAGAGAATCCAAGAAAGCTGGGTGAAAGGGAAGCATAGCAGATGATGCTGATAAATTCAAGAATATGCATGTTAGATGGAATAATCAAATTACTTTTTCATGTTACTGGTTTGTAAATTAACTGTATTTATTAAGGTGGAGAGGAAGATTTCAACAATGTTTTATTTGAACTTGTTTGTCTTCTTAATGCTTAGTGTTGGGCAGAAGAAAAATGCCACAGTTGTTCTGCAATATTGTGTTAATGACACAAAGGTTGTCATTAAACTGATGTTCAGATTGACCTGGAATAATCAATTTGTGATCTCCTATCAAAGGAGAGTGGTTGGAAAATATTCATATGAAGTCAAACTGAAAATACTAATATAGCACAGTTTCCAGGGGGTCAGTTAGAGGAGGTAGGATGTGTATGTGCAAAATAGAGTTTGTCCATTACCTTTTGATACAATGACTGGTTATAGGGAGTAGTTTGAAAGACAATGTGTATAATACTCCTAAATCAACATTTCTGGTGTGTACCACCAAAGGAGATCATACAAACCCAAAGCTTGGTAGGATGAACAAGATAAGTGAACTGTTCTAGGGACAGGAGGAAGAGTCACACCTGAAGGGGTGTTAACTGTACTGCTCTAGGGCATAAATCAGCCCTATCTGACAGGGATTGAGAAATTTCTCTTAGAACAGATCATGCTATATGTGCCTGTTGTGATATTTTGTATGTTTTCTTACAGGGTAAGCTGCTGTTAAAAGCAGGAGATTGATCTGATGATTAGACACTATAGTAATTTAGTTCCTCTACTGTACTGTGAATGATGCTGATTTTAATTACATATTCCTGCAGGTGGAATTGAAAGATTAATTTCTTTGTATATGTTCAGGTTTCATGGAAAGTATGCCTTGGACTTTAAGTCTTTCACACATTCAAGTTTTAATTTATTGAGACCTGTTCTGCTGTGGCCTGGGCTGGCAGAGAGAAGAACAGAAGCAATGGTTAGGCTTTTAAAAGGCAGATAGCACTTGTAGCTATTATTAATCAATTTGGTTATGACTTCTAGTATGTTTTCTGATGGACAAAGGGTATTTTTAAAATTTGGGTAGTTAATATAAATAGTTTTGGTTTCTGTAACAGAATGATAGTTCTGTGTCTGGCTGTGAGAAGCACAGGGACTGGCTTATGGATATATCTACATATCTGGCAACTTAGTGGGTCTTTCACAGAAAATACTGCCCCAAAAATAGTGTACCAACACCTTGAAATTCTTGCATATCTATAGGCTGGGGGAATGATTGATTTAGTGGCAGGCATCGTGATTGATCTAGCAATCAGCACCTCATGTTAACAGTGTACATAGTGTATAACATAGTTAAGAGTTGTCTGTTGAAGTTTCAGAAATCTGTGCTATAGCTTAAAGAATGAAAAGCCAGGACTTGTGCCACATTTAGGTGGTCTAAGCAGCCAGAATGAGCTGTCTGCAAAATAAAATGTGGGCTCACTTTGACTTCCCTGTTGAAAAGGCTGAAGCTGTTGTGAAGGGAGTCCTGCACTGCTTTTTGAACTTGGAAAATAAAGTTTGTGGGAAGGCTCTCATTTGTGAAGGTGCATAAAAGTGATGCTCTCTCTTGGGACATCCTTTGACCAATGGGCTGGATTCAAAGCATATCTCTCTGAAGGACAAAGGGTAGGGCTTTAGCCCAGGAGAAGTTGGCAGTGTAGGAGAAGCAGGAGGTTACCAGTAGTTGTTTTAACTTGTGTTTGTGAAATTCTTTCTTGTTTTTACAACTGAGAAAATAGTTTGCATTCCTAAGGTTTTTGAGATTAGCTCTTATCATGAAACTCCCTCTTTTGAGAGGAGGCATTCACTACCTCGTAGATAAAATGCCTTTAGGTTTTTATTGGTGATGATAATTAAGCCAGGTTTTTGGACAAGCCTGGGCAAAATCGGGGGACTTTGCCAATCAGAGATTCAACAGATAGAAAACAGATCCTATTTTTGATGTGTATCGCTGATGCCATTTTGATTTTGACCTCTTCAGGCAGGACTTTCATTTGTCCTTTCAGTGCAAAATGTATCCTGTTGGTAGTGGAAACCCTGCATTTTCTGGGTATGTGATATGCAGGGCTTATCTCAGGTGCTTTGAAAGGGAGACAGTGTGTAAAGGAATTTCTACACAAAACATTGAGCCTGTTGTTTACCAGGACAGATGGAGAGGAGAGGGAAGAACAATATATTCAGTGGCTTAATTTGCCCTGTGCTGAGGTGGAGTGAAACTTCTATACCTTCAGGCCTTGAAAGTCTTACCTCAGATAGAGAAAAGAGGGATTTCAGAGGAAGTCTAACTTCTCCCTTAAGAGCTTTGTGAAATGCCCGATGTGAACAGACCTGCCTCAGGAAAAGAAAAACCTGATGAGCTTTGGGGATGGTGGAAATTTATTTCAAAGGCCCTGGAAAACAGGCATCTGAAGTGATAATAGTTTTACTTTTCTTGTTTTTCCTAGTTTGGCATATTTTAAGAGTTACTGAGTGGAATTGATGTCTGTTTACATTCTTTGTAGTGTTGTGAAGGTTCAGCCTGTTTAGGAAGATGCTTTGGTCAGCTTACCAGATCAAGAAATTGGCTGCTAATTGAAGGGGATGGCTGGTGCAGTCTGCTTCTGGAAGACAGAAATATTGACAGAGCTTCAGAGCTCTGGCAGTTTCAGAATGGAGGGTGGACAGGGCAAGTTTCTGCTTGTGAATAAAACAACTCACGCAGACATATTTGAGTAAAGGTCCTGTGATTCCTCCCACCTTTGCCAAGACTGTGCTGTGGGAATCTGTGACAGCAGAGGAAGCTAAATCACAGTATTGATGTGCTGCTGATCCCCACTTTGTTGTGGTTCTTTTTGAGAGCAGAGAAAGGCAATGACAGGAGGTTTTTTGCAAGTTCTCTTCCATGTATCCATGTTGCCCTTCTTAGCAAAATGCATCTGTGTGTTGTTGGAAGTCTTGTTTGTAAAACAGAACTGAAATATTGCGGGAGAGCAGTTTTGAGGTGGGTTAACATTTAGCATCCAAATGGTAAGTATGTTGGTTGCTAGCAATTTCACTTCCATTTCTTTATTATCTTTCCTTCTGACAAGGGGGAAATAAAAGCTGCCATTTAAAGATGAATGTTTTTTTTTAATTTTTGCATATTTTAGGGCTTTTGCTATGCAGTTTGATGTTGCATGCTGGTTAACGTTATGTCCAGATAAGTGTTTAAATAAATACAATTCTGTATATGGAGATATACATTTCAATTCATAGGTAATGTTTTTGAATTCCTTTCTGTATTGTAGAATGTACTGGGAAGTTTAGAAATAGGAAAAAACAAAATACATTTCTTGAATTACAGTCTAAGGAAGAGGAGAAGAAATGGTTTGGTGCAGTAGGCAAATGGTGTGTTGGGGAGTGCTGGCATGTATATAAGGATTTTGGTTTCTTTGGTTATAGCCTGCCCTCTGAAGATGGTTCACCTCTTGAAAGTTCTTCTGGTTTCTGCATTTGATTGGTAAATTGCCACGTGCATTTGAATATGCAAATTCAGAAATGCAGATTTATGGTTCAGTAATTGAGACAGTTGTTTTGGAAGAAAATTACTCAGATACCACCTCAGGACGTGCCTGACTTTGTGAAGTGATGAGCATTTCTCTGGAGCTGGAATGAAAAGAAGCACCTGTAAGGAGAGTGCAGTAGCTTGGGGTATGAGATCATCTCTGCTTGCTGTTAGTTTTGCTCTGGCTGCTCTTGTTCCTTGCTGCTGGTATAGTAACCTAAAACTGTTGGTCGGAGAATAGCTCTGAGTTCTTGCGGTGTACATTTGCATATAACTTTTCTCTGCTGAAAGGGTAAATTATTACTGTGGATAGGTTGAGCTTTCAAAACCTTGTGTAACGATGGCACAGTTGTCTCTTCTGATGTACAAATGGCTTTATCCAGAGAGACTGATGTAGTCTTACAGTTTTTACTTGAACCTGACTTAGGTATGAGGACTGCCACCCATGCACTAATTAATCTGTCAAAACATCTGACAAGGGGTGGGTGCACATGGAAGACAATTAGTCATTTTGTCTATTAGTCAATAATGTCAACCTTATATAAGGTTTCTTGCCCACTTTTTTATTTTCAGCTTGCTTTGCAGTAGAAGTTTGTTAACAAATGGCTTAACTTTCATACTGGCATTGTGTGGTCAGTGTCCTTGACAAGTACCACTAGCTGTCTGCATGCAGCTGTGAAGCTTTGCATTTCATACCCTCCATACATTCAGCAATGCATTGAAATGGTCATGACTGGCCGGACTATGAGCTGGTGATAATACACTAAGTCCTCTGCATGTAAATCTGTTCAATAAAAGGGGCATTCAGCTAACTTCAGGTAACATTTTCCACTGTTAAGTGCCACTTAGTTTTGCTGTTTCTGCTCTCTTTAATAGTGTGGATTTATAAAGTAATTTATTTTTTTAATTGGGATGGAATCAGAGCAAGTGCATTTGTGAGTCTCTTCATGTTGTATGTTGCAATCAGAGAGAACAGCAGAGGATAGGACAATGACAGGGAAGGATATCCTTCATTATTCCAATATTTTCTTACGACGAAGAAAACAGGTTTGTGCACGTTTATCTCAAGAAGGCTTTTTGCCACAACCTGAATGCCCTGTGGCTGTGGTTTTGAAAGCAGAACATGTTAGTTTTGTTGAGTGCCTTTTGCAAAGGTTAAGATGTGTGAATGAAAATAAAATAACATTTAAAAATTCCATGTTGAAAAAGACCCTTTGGTAATACTGTTAATAAAATAATTTTTTAAATTCAACTCAGAATCTGGATTGTTTATTAGTAAAACTCTCCAATAATAACATCTATGATTTTTAGTATTAATTTCTTAGGAATAGTTCTGTTGTGAGAATTGTGTTAAAATAAGACTCAACAGTCCACTGAAGCATTCACTGAAAAGTCAGAGTCTCCAGAAATATGGAGAGGGTGCTGGCTTTGTAATCAAGGAGATCACATTCTTTGTAGTGGTTTGAAATAATAAAGTACTTTTTAATTTAAAAGCCTGTGATATTAGCTCCAGTAATTTTAGGGATAAAGATGAATTGGGTTACTGAACTTGGGAAAAAATCAAGCTTTCTTTGGTTGTTTTGTGTTTGTTTTTTTTTTTTTTGTTTAAGCATTTGAACCCAGTTTTTTAGCAAAGGATCTGGTAAAATGATAGTATAAAACCAATCCAGAAATCTTTTAAGTAAGTACTTTTAGCAGTGCAGTGTTTTGGGACCTTTGTGCACAAAGTGACCTCCTTTGCAGTATTTCATACCTTCATACCTGTACTTTGATACACCCTTCATTTGCTTTATCCTAAGGCGTTTGACAGGCCATGCATTCATTCTCCCATGTGTATTCCTGCCCCACCTGTGGCTCTCTTTAGGTGTCATACCCAGGAATGTTTCACGTTGGCCACGCGGGGTGCTTTGTACACCACATTCCATCAGACATCATTCAACCTGCTCTCTGCAACATGCTCCAAGCAAGGCCCTAAATGCCTCTCACAGAGAGCCAGTGTGGATAGGAACTGCTTGGGTGATGACTTAAATGTAGATTTCCTCCACTGTTTCCTCAGTGAAGTTATTTTACTTGTATGTGGGGTGATTTTTGTGTAGAGCGGTCAAACCTAAAAGGATTTAATCAGGGTAACAAATTGATAGGGCTGGGTATCAAGTGCTAACTGCACAGGAAGGGACTCTGCACCAAACAGTGCAGAATCTGTTCTGGATGATGTTGACAGTGATGGGTGTCTTAATAAGTCCTTATGCAGTGAATCTTCTACCCAATAGGAAAAGAGACTGAGGAGAGCTTGAAATGTCTGTGGGGTTTTCATAGCTTTGTTTTGCTTTAAAACAAAATACATATCTCATATATATAAGAGATATATATATATCTTTTATATCCCCATAATGATAAAGAAATATAGGAAAGATAAATGAAGTTTGTATAACAAAGGTATATGGCTTTTAAGAGTAGTTCTGTCAACAGATGAAGACCATTGACCTGTACTCTGGCAGATGTGATGTTCTTTATTATAGGCTGTGTATAATTTTGTTGCCAGCCGTCTATCACCACAACCATTGTGGCATTGTGCATTGGATAAGTGATGTCTACACATGACCACGAGCTTTACCTCTTGCAGTTTATATCTCTCAGAAGTTAGAAATGTCAGAAAATGAAAAGTTCACTTTGTCTTTAGGACACTTCAAAATACTGGAATCAATGATGGTATTTCATTGTAGTATTTGTCTGTATATGCCTTTGAAGACTATGTGTCAAATCTTTCATATTTTCAGTGATTTCTCTACTTTCATATCTCCTTGACTTAAGGAATATGGCAATGAATGGTGGCTCTGAAGATCTGGTGGAACTGTGAGCAGAAGATGTTACCGAGTGTGTGGAAGCAGTTTGTGTACTAAGTTTGTTCAAACATAGATGCCTTAGCTCATGAACAGTGAGAACTCTGCAAGGACAAACTGCAAGGTCAGAGGAAATTAAAAACAAAAGAATGCCTGATTGCCATGTCTGCTGAGACTGAACACTGATTACACTATCCTTGTCCTGCCAGGATCATGATGATGACAACAGTGTCTTATGTCCTTTGACCAGAATCATAGAATATCCTGAGTTGGAAGGGACCCACAAGGATCATGGAGTGCAGCTCATGTCCTATATTGTTTTTAAATTATGTCAGTCTCAGTGGATTACAAGGCAGAGGTAACTGAGACTTTTTGGGGTTAAATTCAGCCCTCTTTTGGTGGAGAAGCAGTGTGATTAGACAAAAGGGGCTCAGAGTCTCGTGCAGAAGAGGCAGTGCAATACACATGGACTCTTAAGATACAGAAGGTTAAGTGTTGCAGTTGGGTACATCCTGGCATTGTAGGACACCTCGCATCGTTGCATTGCGTACCAGGAGAGCGGAAAATTACTACCCAGTTATTCAAGACTGTAGTAAATCTAGGTAATACCTCATACCTCTGACACATCTGTCAGCATGGCATGGTAATTATTTACCTTGGCACTGTAAGCTCCAGGCAGGAAGTCCAGTTGGTGAGCACTGCATCCCCAAGCCTCTGGCGTGTGCTTGCTGGCCCCGCTGCCGCCAGCACGACTGGCAGCCCAGGGTGTTCGTGTGAGCTGAGGTTTGCGGGAGCAGGACACCAGTCTGCAACAGGAAATTGCACTTCCAAAGGTGAGTGTGTGATGGGGGTCAGTAACTCTTGACAGCTTGTACCAAAGTAAATTCTGTTGGAGGATTATTACTTGCCAAGTCAGGTGCTGTGATTTTATTTTAAAACAAAAGGCTGTAGCGGTAAGTCTGGTGTGCTTACCCCAAGCTCCTTTAGCACACTTTTTAGCTTCGTCTGGGAATAAGTAAACACCTAAAATAATCTCTGGTTTTGTCATCTCTTTGGTAGCATGCTTGCTTCCTGTATTATGAAAGTTATCATTAGATTAGCTGTGTTTAAGCTTCCTGTCTCACCAGGGTATTTTCCATTATTTTTATAATCTCCTTCAGGAGGTAACAGTATCATGTTTCTGTAATAAAGGTTTCACTTAAATTATGTGTTGGGGGGTTTTTTTCCTGTTGTGTTTTTTAACTTTTTCTCTGTCCACTTTTTTTACTTTGTCTGAAATACCTTTTCAACTATCCCAGGCTTGTTTTTTTGTTTGGGTTTTTTTTTTTTTTAATTTAATGGCAGATGCTATTGTAATAATATGCAGGCCAAGAAAGCATAATACAGCTTCTGTCTGCAATTGGTGTGCCTATATAAACAGTAGAAAAAGCTCAACAACCTGTGTAACTAAGAAGCTGTGTAGCTTCTTAGTCTTGCTCTTGTGGAGAGAGTGCTGTTTTTTAAAAGCTGATCCTGAAGCTGTGAACTCTGGCTGAGAAAGTAACTGAGATGCACAGCGTCATGGTTGCCTCACCTAGGGTAGAAATTGAACACATAAGTCTGGAAATACATAAACTTCAGTATATTCTCTTACCATTAAGCATGAAAACTGTGGCCACTGAAAATAATGGATTTTCTGGATTTCTTTGTGCTCATTTACTTGTCAAAGCAAAAGGTAAACCTAGACCTGAGGTTTTAAAGCACAGGTAGAGCTGAATTTTCAGAACAGTGAGGTAGAACTCCTCCAGCTCAGTCCCACCTTAGTTAGACCATGGGTAAACATTTTGCCATTGCTGTGTACGCTGCTCGACCTCCTGCATGTCCCTCATGGTTAAGTCTCATTTTCCACTAATGGATGTCTTTGGCTTGCTAGGGTGTGTGTTTGCCTGTAGTGCTGGGTGAGATTGCACTTCTTGGTGTAAGGGTAGATTCAATGTGAAGGTCTTGAGGCTTGTCTTTAGGTTTTACCCTTTTGATTACATTTGTTGGCTTCACAAATGCAGCTGCTGTCTTACCAGTGGATGTTTCTCTGTGGATTTAATATCAAGTCTTGTGTTATTGCTGTAGAATATGCACTAGATCCTTTTGTGTTTTTACCTTCAATTGTACTACTGATTTTGGGAGTTATCAGGATAATATCTAGATGTTTTTGTCATATTTTATTTTTGGGGATGCTAACTACTTTCTTGATTGATTGTAAGCTAATTGATACCCAAAATATTCCAGGACAGTTTCTTTCTGTGTTCATTGGTTCATTTATTGTATCATCTAGGCTGTTGCTAAATATGCACCTCTAGTGCATTTGGGAGATCTTTCCCCAGTTTGACACTAGCACTTGCATTAATCCACTAACTCAGGTCTCTGTTTTCCTAACCTTAGCAGCAGTGCTGTGGTATTAAATCTTGATCTTGCTTCATAATGATGCTTCTCCTTTGTAGTTACTGTCACTTAATGTATTTGCTTCTAAAAGCTACGTATTATTTTAGTAAATGACATGTTTATATTTTGAACTTCTAGCCTATGTAACAAGTAGCCCTTTCCTTTCCCTTGAAAGATAGTTTCAGGCTCACCCTAATTGGTTGCTTTCACTCACTTGCTGATGCTGTGCTCTTCATTTGAGCATCATTGTCTTGATGGTAATTAAACAAAAGCCCAATTAAGTCTCACGCTATACTGGGAAGCAGCTTGCCAGAATTTGACAGTAGAACAAAGGACATTTCATTGACCAATTTCTTCAGAGAGAGATGTCTCAGTGGAGGTCTGTAAAGCAGCACATGTGATTTTAGACACTTTCCAGCTATCATTTTAAAATTATTTTAAATCTGTGACTAAGCCTTTTGCTCTGTTCCAAAGATGTGGCTCAGAACACTACTTGTGTTGGAGAGCTAATTTCCATCCACTGACAATGTGAAAGCTCTCTTGAAACATCATATTTCCGAAGGAGGCAAAGCGAGAGTAAGTAACCTCTTAGCTTCTTGGAGCATTTCAACACAGGGCTTATGATAAAAAGACAGGATTAAAGTTTTTCTTTGTTTATCCAAAATATAAGCCTGTAAATCCCACTTAACTGAAGCCGTCATAGTTATTGCTCTTAATATTTTTGCTTCAGAAGCTGTAAATTGGAAGAGTCACTTTAGAACTGGAAAGAGAAGAATTAATTAGAAGAATGCTTTTTCCAATCTGAGCTGTGCGTGGCTGTTGACATTCTTTCTGCTGAGCAAAGTGGCTTGAGAAAGGGGAGGGAACACCCAAGATGAAGAATGACCCAGAAGAGCCTGCTTTGACAGGACTCTTTAAGGTAGTCACAGGACCACTGCCTTACTGCATGAAAACTTGTAAAATGTATGAAAAGAGAATTTCAATTGGCTCCCCAGCTCTTTCTCTCTCTCTTTTACTGTTAACTTTATTTGAATGCCACAGCTCTGTATCACTGTATATCAAGACCAAGACAATAACTGTCAACAGTTCTAAGTATGTGTGTACATTATTATGTTTGATTTCCACCGAGCCATAAACACTCTTTGTCCTCTGCCTTTTACTAGCTATTGGCTTGGCTATTCCTAGTGGACAGGAAAGCTGTGTTTAATGCTTTGTAAAGTGGCCATCAGTTCCTTGCTTTTATCTCTATTCAGCATAAATTATTTTCAGCAAGGCCACAGAACTGTTCTGGCCAAGATTTGCAGGTGCCCCTTGTGGAGAGCTATTTCAGGATAAAGGCTTAATCTTGCTGTGTCTTTCTTCCCCTTCTCTCTTATTTCTTCTCTCCTTGAAGAATACTAATCCTGAATGATAGGAGCCCATGGCTGGTCTCCTCCCTCCTCCATGGCTCACTTCTGTTGTTGGGTTTTTTTTGTCATTCTCAGAATTAACCCTCAACTGGATAGTCTGAAGCATATTCTTTTACCCTTAAGCTTGAAAACTTTGTGTGTGCTGCCATTGCAATATTTCTAAGGGGAAATTCAGCCCCTAATTATCAAATTAGATGCACATTCTGGTTCTTTGGCATGACTTTACTTCTGCCCATCTGTTAGGTTGGCACTCTGCCCTCTCAGAAAGTAGCCGACCAGTTTCAGCTGAGCAGGGGAGCCAACCAAAGATGGGTTAAGAGAGGCAGCCCACAGAACACTTTATGTTCGGTTCCTCTTGCCAAAAGCTCTTCCTGTTTGCAAACAATGTAAGCTTAAGCCCATATGCTCCATTACATGGGATGACATCTGTGGAGACAGATGCAGGGATGGCAATACAAATGACATTTGATAAGGAAGGGCATATGTTATGAAACCAGACACCACTAGGAGTTTAAGACCCTGTCTGTACTGCACGTGCACACAGAAATATAGATTGCTTCTGTGTTTCGGTGTGTGAGTGCATTCATCAGCCCCAGGGTTGAGCTTTTGAAGTGCATCATCGTTCAGGATTTGTGCTAGGTGTACCTGCAGTTTTGTGACTTGGTTGTCGCACATTATTACCTGAGGTCAGTATTTTGCTTCAGTACTCTTGGAGTACTGTGTAAAGAAACTAGATAATGCCAGTGTAAAAGGAGCCTGTTGTAGCAGAGGGTTCTGGTGTGAAATGTCCTTCTGAAGGATTTCAGCATTACCTTATGAAAATCCATTTTGGCATTTAGAGATAAGATTATTTGTGTGTGAATTTTACATATCTGTTTACATAGAGGAGATGTAAAAACCCCTTCCTCTGCCGCAGTCTCTTCGCTGCTTTGCTGGATTTGGCTTTTTCACCAGAGGTCAGCTTTGTATCTAAAACTACTCCTCCTCGAGCACCTCTGCCTTTAGCACCCTTTTTGTGTTCTTCAAATTGCTATGGCTGATGGAAAAAGTAACAAGTTTTCGTTAAACAGACATCTCATATAATCCATTTTAACAATTGGAAGAAAATATTTACATTGAGGAAACACATTCTATTGGTTTAGAGCACAAGCAAAAATAAAAAGGTGAAATATTTGAAATATATGCCTTATCAGCCATACTGAAGACTATTTTTTTAGTATTGGGCTGAATGGAAAAGACACTTTTCAAAGAAGATGAATGGGTACTGGCAAAGGGAACTTTTCCATTAAAAATAACTTGCACATGAGTATGTTTTTCATATCCTTTTAATTAAGTTAATATTTGTTGTTTACAAACATGAGAATGTTTTGTCTGGCTTTTTATTGAAAAGTATTTATCTGAGTGACATAATGTATTTGTTTATTCAGATAATGTAGGACTCTAATGAATAGTTGTAGGTGACTTCCAATTTTTCGTTCATTGAGATTTATTTTTGGAGCATTTCCTGGAATGGTGACACTCTTTCCTTGGTAGCTTAAGGGCAATGTTATATTTGCTAGCTTAAAGACCTCCTAAAATGTATATATCTGTTAAAGATTTGGACTGAATGTGGTTTGTTGAATTTGTAGTGTCGTGTTGGGGAAACCCATCTAGAGGAAAAGGATTTCCTTAATCATGGTGATAGAGACACTTTCTCTGCACAGCTTTTTTCTGCACTTCCAGAAGGATAATTTCCCTTCTAGATTGGATTAGACAAAGGAATTCTCCAAAGTGGAGTGTTGGTTTCTCTGCTTGGGGTTATTAAGAAACCTTAGACATCTCATTTTCTTATACCTCTCAATTGTTTTATCTGTAATAAAGGGTTAATAGTAATGATGATGATAATATCTGGTTTTTACTCTCCCAGTCTCCTCAATCCAAAGTCTTTTTTTCTCTATACTCTAAGGTATTACTCAAGTTACACTCATTCACTCTTTCCTTGAGGTGTCACCACCCAAAAGGTGAAAATAAACGCTTCCCTTTTTCATTTCTAAATTGGTTTAGTAGCTGCAAAATGTGATTTGTGATAACTGTACCTACAGGATGAAGATTTAGTGCAAGTAAAAAGGATTAACTTGTAGAGACTTGGAGAGGCTGAGATGTGTACTGGCATATTTTTGCTTGCTGTATAAAACTGCTAAAAATGCGTCTTTTTTGCAAAATGAGAATTTTTATATTAAAATGCCTGGATTTTGCAGAAATGCAGTGCTTCTGTTGCATTCAATGCCAGTGTTTTTTTATATGGTTTGTAGAAAAATTAGTGTTACTTCGCAAGAGGTCAAGAATACCCTTAAAATTCCCTTGTAAATTTTTTGGTACAAAAAACCTGGCTTAAGTCTGCAGTGATTTGTTATCAATGAACCTCTCCACATATTCATCCACATGTACTTTTTCCAACTGAAAGATCAAAAAATGGTTTATTTATTTGGTTACGTGATGAATTGCATTAACTTCTTGCCTATGCAAAGTAGCCAATGGAGATGGCCTCAAGCTGGACCAGGGGAGATTCAGGTTGAACATCAGGAAAAATTTCTGCACTGAAAGGGTGGGTAAGCATTGGGATGGGCAGGCCAGGAAGTGGTGGAGTCACCATCCCTGGAAGTGGAGAACGTCTTGACATGGTGCTTCCTTAGCTGACATGGTAGTGTTCAGTCAAAGATTGTATTTGATTATCTTGGAGGTCTTTTCCATCCTTAGTGATTCTGTGGTTCTCAGAGATCTGCTGGGCATGAGGCACTGAGCAAGCTGCTTCAGTCATCAGAATCTTCTCTTCTAATGGGAATTGCTCTTCTTGCCTCTTTGTGTTGCTGACAAGTGTTTTCAGTGTGCTGATTTTTTTCATGCAAGCTCTGACGTTCTGCAGCCTGTGGGGTCAGGCTCTCCGGTCCAAGCTGACCCTACAGGCTGTTTGTTGCGGTTTTAGGATCAGCACTGAGGAAATCTGTCACCTGGTGCTACCAGCCCAGCAGCTGCCTGAGACTTCAAAGCTCTTGTCTGCCACGCTGGAGAAATAGTTTTGATTTACAAAAACTCTCTTGTCAGTGCTTATCAGAGAATTTAGATGTTGTGAACTTCCTTAGATAGACCATCTCCAGTAGTGATGACTTGCTTTGAAAAGCCTGTTTGCTTGCCCCTCAGAACAATAGTGGCAGCAATCTTGAAAAGAGGAGTTGGACAATTCTGAGATACCATCTGGACCAACTTGGGGATCAAAACAATTCTCTTTTAGAGAAACACTGAAAAGAATTCCAAAACTTGAAGGCTGCCACATCTTGCTAGCCAGATGCTCTGTGAGTGCTGAATACATTGATGCTTGCCAGTAAGGGAAAAACAATGAGTTGTTTGACTTGGTACTGTTTTGAAATGCACTAAATTAAAATGCCAGGTCTACTTCACATAGGTAGCACCACTGAATTTATATTTCTTTAAAAAAATGGAATGATGATGGTGCCTGGGTTGTAGTGGCTGAAGAACTGAGAAGTTGAGTGATATCAGCAAAAAGCGATATTCAGAGAATCTTGGAAATTTCATTCCTATGATTAGTTTCTTTAGAGACAACTTTCAGCTTATCTCATGGTTGTTACAAGATTCAGAGTGGTTACAGCATTACATATCTCTCCTAATGATGCTAATCCTAACAGTGATAACTAATGATATTAATCCTCTGATGCAAGTTTTCCACTACTGTGATCATTTGTGCACAGTGCTTTGGAGGCAGGGGAGAAAAAAAATGTCAGCAGCTAGATGTTACTGGGGGAACATGCAAGTTAAACACCTGACATCTGGTGAGTCACCCTCCAAGTGTGTGTGATTGAATGATGGTTAACTGATTGGTGCAGTTAATTAAGACCAAATGTGTCTGAAATCTGAAACACTTTATTTTTGAAGGTAGTAAGAAGTGCGCTGTAAACACCCACAGTTTACAGACCTTACTACAATATAACTGTCTGCAACTCACCCCCCACTTGTCCTCAGGAACAGGTTTGTGCATTGTTTGTTGTTGCCAGGCAAGTATTCCTAACATTTTTAATGCACTTTGTAAACCTTGTTGTTACGAGGGGACATTGCTACACCTGGTTGTTTTCTGGTTAATTCTTTTCCAATGAAGTGACCTGCCCATTTAGAAGTTTCTGTGCTATCTTGACATAAAACTGTACCTGGGCTCTGATTGCAAGAGCAAAATGCAAATGTTGAATCAAAATTTTTATCAAAATACGGTCTGCATGTTCACCATGACAAAGAAAGGTTCAGTCTTCTGGTGCAGACAGTGAGCAGGTACAAATCATGGTGAGATACATTCTCTGTGGTAAAACACAGGTGCTGGGAGCACACGGCGTAGGGACTGAAGAAGCTTTGACCATCTGATGTAATAGCTAAAGGCCCAGGTTGTTGTTCATCACAAAGATTCATTTAGCTCTACTGGGTTCCCAGGGAGAACAGAATATCATCTATTAAGCCTCAAACAACATCGTAAATAATGAATCATTTCAAAATGTGGTAATGGTTGTAACACTGCAGGATGCAGGTTGGGCCCGAGCGCTGACATACAGGCTTGTTGGAGAGGCAGTGCCACCTCGCCTCCTGCAGCTGTGTGGTCACTGGCCATTAGTTGTACAAGCAGCTGGTTATTCAAGTGCTTAAATATAGCTGTTTGAACGACTCGTGTTCCTGGTATGATACTGAAGCCAAGATTTACTGTTGCATAAGTTGTCTGAGCAAACAGTAATGATACTATGGATTAAAGAAAAAAAATCAGTGAAAATACAAATAGTGAAATTTTGTGTTGGACTGACTGGCAGTAACTCATTGCTGGAATGCAAAACAGTAGTCCAAAATTAGTTAAATGTTTATAGATGGATTATTGAAATGATGAAGCTGTTTGGAATGTGGGGTTTTGAAACAACTAATCCAGGGCAGTGCTTATGTTTGGATAGTTTTGTAGATGCTTTTGTATCTTTGGAAGGGGTTATGACCATTGTTTCTGGTATTGTACATACTTAATGCACAAGCTTTTAGTAAATTACCATTGTTAGACTTGCATCTTGTTAAACAAACATAGATTGAAACAGATTCTGTGCTGTAAAAACAACCGCTTGCAAGCCAACTTCTTTGTGCATGTGGGTTATGTATCATTTCCCCTCAGGAATTAACAACATACCTTGAACTTCACTTTTTAATTTGATTGAAAGAGAGAGCCTTGCACACAGAAGAATAAAAACTCTCGGACTCTAATCTCTTAATCTCCATAAAATACTTGAATGTTTAGCTTTGATAATGTATGAAACAAATCTGGTGGTCTGTAACATTTCTGATGTGCATTCCTTTTTTTTGCAGCAAAAAAATAGAAATCAAAGCAGACATAAAACAAGGTATGACAGATGGGTTAGTGCTGGTGAGAGTTAGCCCTCAAGCATGAAGAAATTCCATACCCCTAACTCTCCCTTCTAATATGCTAGTGGAAAGTCAATTTGATGGCCTAATAATTCCTTCGCCAATGTTAGTTTTCTTGCAAGTGGGATCACCATGCACTCTGTGGACTTCTATATTAGGCTTTTTGGTGCTAGAGAAGAGACCATCAAGGAGTAACGTAAAGGAATGGAACTTTTTGGCTTACAGTCTTTTGTGCTTGGAGGCAGATCGGCTGAAACATATGTGGAGCCTTCCTGATGCTTGGGATCCAGGAGCTGGTTGATATTCAGAATTGGATGACTGGGATGAGAAGGTGCACATAGCAGGCCCAGCTCTAGCACAGCTTTACAAAATTAGTGTATGCAAGGGAGAGGAAGTTTTTTCAATCTGTTCTCTTATATAAATATTTTTTTCAAGGGGAGATAGTTCTTGGGGTCCTGAAGTATCCAAAATGGAACTTACTTCCCTCCCACCTTCCTCCAGGGGACCAGGAGAGAACTGAGCCCTGGTTTTGGCACATCCTCACAGGTGAGGTGTCTCCAAACATGTTGTAACTCTTCTGCTATAATTAGTCCTAATGCAAGGTGGTTCATCTTCTGGTTTTTAAGTGTCTAGGGCTGGAAGAATGTTTTTTTGTTGCTGCTGTTGACGATTGGAGGTTTTTTAGTAGGTGCAGTGGTTTCATCTTTCCATTGTATCTCAAACAACTAGCATGTAGTGGTTGTCTGCGTGTAGGCAAAAGATACATGTTTTAGACGTGCTTTTAGCTCTTAAAGTAGACATCTGCCCTTTGTATTGAATCACTTTGCCCTTAAACCTTTCCCACCTTTGGGATCTTACCCTGGCATTTAGAAGAAAAAAAATTGTTTCAGAGGAGGATAGCCTCTCTGAAAAGTCTGCTCCAGAAATGCTTGCAGGACCTAATCAGACTAAGAAACAAAGAAAATACTGGCACTACACGATGTGTGGATTAGATTGGCAGGAAACTGGACCATAGTTAACTTCACTCATGTGTACTGAAAACACACCAAACCCCACACCCACACTGTTGGTCTTAGTCTTTAAAGTTTTGTTGGCAAAGCTCTTCCTTTTATGAGTGGGAAAACAAGTCATACCCACAGCAGACACAGTTATGCTGGCAAAAAGCTCAGTGTAGTCTCTGCCAGTTGAATGAAATCCTCTGACGTATGTATTTTATTCCATCCAAGGAAGAGCCCTGGCTACCTCTTCCCTGCCCCCTCATCCTTTTTTTTTTTTTTTTCCCCAGCCCAGCAGAAACTGCTTCTCTAGTAGTGGGAATTGCAGAGGTAACACTGCCTGGTGCAGTCCCTTTTAAGTGTTGGGAAGCCATTAGAAGAAGCTGCTGTCATCTTGGGTCTTGATTTGTTTTAGTAGGTAAAGAGAAAAATTCTATCAGAGGAGATAGAGAGATCACTTGGAGGCAAAAATTGCATGAGAAGAGTCCTGTCAGGAGTGCCAAAGCGTCTGATGGGGTTCCTCAGGACTGGTCAACCTTGGTGCACCATCTTCACTTTCTCAGTGACATGGTTTTGCCTGGAGGCCTCAATATCCTGGTGTGACAGGGGAAGATCTTGGTGATCTAGGTGTCCCAAGGCTGTCACTGACTGATGCAAGCCATCACCAAGTGGAGGCTACATTTTTGGAGTGATTTTTAAAATTGTTTGTTTGTTTTCTTTTTCTAAGAAAGGAAAAGTTGCATGTTTTTTTTGCACACCACCAGCTGCTCGTGGAAGATAAGAAATTGCAGCAGCCAAAGCTTTAGATTTATTGCTGTGGCCAATTTCCTGTTATTTTTAATAGGATATGGCCCCTCCACTTCTAAACTCATGAGCTGTATCAAAGGGACTGTATCGTGTTTCAAACCAATCTGTCAGGTCCTGAACAGGGTTCAGGCTTCCTGTGCAACATTATATCTGGTTTAGGTATTTTTTGTCTACGTGTGCATCCACAGATGTGTTTCAGCTCCCTGCCATGGGGATTTTTAGGAACCCTTGTTTGGTTTGTTTTCAAGCCATATTGTTTGAAAAGAAGAATTTGTGTCGAGGTTAGCTCAGCACAGGGAGTGGGAAGCAAGGACTACCTGGTTGTGAGGGCACCTCTGGCTCAGCATGGGTCACTGCTTGGGTCAGAAATTAGGGAATTCCTGGCTGGCTGCTGTGAGAGAGATTTAGCCTCTTCACAGTGCCTGAGTGGCTGCAGCAGGGGGAGGAAATCTGGCGGGTAAACTTTTGGCAGATAAAATTGGGGTTACAAACCAAGGTTTTAAAAGAGGGAAATGTGTCGTGTACCACTGTTTTCTCTTGATTAATTTTATTTGGATTCTTTTGGCTATTTCAATTCAAAAACATTTTGAACGTTGGAACTAGTCAAGCTATCCCAGTGTTCTCATGTGTGATAAAAATAAGGAAACAGAAAATCGAGTCAGGCATTAAGAAAGAATTGCAGAGAGAGTTAAAGGAGGGAGATCAGTTTGGCTGTGTTTTAAAAGGACTTAGTAGGAGTTTGAGATGGGGGTGCTAGTGCCCTGCATGGGATCCAGCATAACCTGCTGGATTTATGCAATGCAATTGTAATTTGGCAAGCTAAATTTGTAGCTGTAATTGTTCAGTGGCTATTTCTAGACTTTATAGTAAATTTCAAAACTGCCCTTTAAAAAATGCGTTGTTACATTTTTTTTCTGGCCTTTTGTTTCTTTGTTGGCCTTGGGTGGTCACTTTGTCCTTTGACCATCTACGTAAATTTTAGTATTAATGAACAATGAGGTTAATTTTAGTTATGTGTATTTTAACCTTTTTCTTTTTTTTTAACCAAAATTATTGAACTGCAAATTGGATTAAACAGGAGGTCCATTTTTGGACAATATTTTATCGAATTTAAGGCCAGGGAGATATATTTCTTAAGATTTAGCATTATCAGTGTCTCAGTCTGAAAGTCACAAGTACTATCATCACGATAATTCAATTATTTTTTCTTTCTCTGTCCTTCTGGATAATATTCTTTTGCCTTCAGTTCATCATATTGTTAGCAAACAAAAACAAGCATTCAGGATCATCCCGAGATTGCGAATTTGATTTCTTATTAGTACAATCGTGTGGGGTGTTTCTACAAGCAAGATCTGGGGAAAGAAAAGAAATGTAATCTTTAAGCTCTGATGACCTGGAAAGTTTAAATAGGATTCAGCACACCTTGAGGACTAGTAAACTTCTGTCCACTGATTCTGGACAAAAAATCAGAAATGCAAGGCAGGTTTTGATTCTGAAGGTGAGATAGAAATTCTTGTTTTAATGGATCCTAGATAACAGTATATTTAAAGAATGAAAGTGTTTTATAAATTGCATAATACAACCTGAAGGTATAACTGAATTACAGTGCTTGTTCATAATTGAAATTAGCTAGCTAACTCAGTTGTTAATTAGGCAGTTTGTAATTCTGAGGAATAAATTTTTTTGGTAGTGGACACTAGTGAGTTTTGCCTTGGAGACTGCTGCTACCTTTAGCAGCTGCCTAAGGTAAATACTGGGACCTTTTCATATCTTGGTTTTGGCATGAATTTTCCAGCACTGGCATTCCATTTGTAAGGAGAGTCTGGCCTTTTCCTCCAGAACCTATGACATCCAGGGGTTTTACCCATTTTCCCCTTTTAGATGCTTACCTTTGTTGTTTACTGGGACCTCTTCCTTAGAGCACACTGGTTTTCTATGAACATAAATATTTTTCTTTATATTTCTTTGTTGCAGTTGAGTTTGGTGATGGCAAAAATAGCGGTATAAACTTTAGACGAAAATAGTCATTTATTAAGAAAATCTTTCTTTTCATATATCCAGGGTTGCTAGAGCAGGGCACAATTATTGGTTCTTGAGTGAACACCTCTTTAGCACTATTGGTTAGTTACAGAATAACAAGGTGGAATAACAAGATGTAAAAAACACTACCTGCAACATAGAGTTTACAAAAACATATGAGATGGTTTACATAAACTTTTCCTGGTTCTCAGCTCCACTTGTGAGAAAGCAAGTTTTTCTCACAAACAGGGCCAAGAGCTGGAAAATTTCTCTCTGATAAACTTGTCAGTGTCCACATTTCTTTACATTTCACATACTGGATTTTAGTCTTTAGTAGTTGCAGGAGCTATAATGTATGATGAATATGTGCTTGCATGCAATAAAATGTCCTATCTCTCTAGCTCTATCTAGTTCCGATTATAGAAAGGAAAATTGTCCAGTTGAGTTTCTGAAGACTTCTGGCCAAATTCTGTAAGCCAAAACCACAGTGACTGTGGAAAATAAAGTGTATAAATCGCAAGCAGACATTACAGTTTTATGCAGTCATCATGATGCCAATCTCTGTGCTCGCTGACGTGACGCAGGGCTTGACAATGGCCACAAAGGCTCTAAAGGCATCAACCTTCCCAAAGATTTTCCACTGGCATATCAAGCTGGCAGTAAGATGTGATGGCTTTAACTGTAGCCTGTCCATTTCAGATGCAGAGCCCACAAAAGCCGTGTTTTCCTCATGGGCACTTGCCCAACTCGGTCCTTACTACGTCCTGCACACGTCATGTGTTGTCAAAGCTCCTTTCCCTAAGACTTGTAAAAACCATGTCTTTTTCACCATTTTTCCCCCTGGTGCTGGAGCAGGAGAATTGTTTATCTTTCTAAAATTAGATATCCATGGATACATATAATATTTTTCTCTGTTTAAACTTGGCAGTTTAAATTGCACATGGAAAAGAAAAGTGTGTTCCACTACAGGAAGTTCTGCATGTGGTATTCTTCATTTACAGGAGAATAAAATGTTATATGGGCTATTTCACTCTTGGTTCTGTAGAAGGAAAACAATGCTTATAAAAGCACATTTATACTGATATCCATAGCCAGACTCTTCCTCTGTTTTCATCGTGCAGTACTCCGGGTACCACCCTGAGAAGGGAAGCTAACTATATATGGGTTACAGCTAAGACACATAAGTTTTATATTTCTTGAGTACTTTTATATAATTCCAGTCTTCTTTCTCCAGCTGAAAGGTGTTGAAACCTCCTCAGCTGTGTGGACCATTATTTAATTTAGGTCTTCATGCTCCAACATCTCCCTTCTTTTCTCAAGATCACAGATAAACTTGTGTTGTTTGTACTTTCTTAATATACCATGGGTAGCTGTAGAAGTGGAAGAAAATTATGCAGTACATTATTACTTTTCTTGCCTATAAAAGTAGTTAATTTTGTTTTCTAGAACCCCTTAAGATGCACAAAGACTGTTCCAAGGAAAAGCAAGGTGAGAAACTGGGAGCCCATTTGATGTCTAGGGTTGCAGGTGGGCCTGATTCCAGAATGGGATAATTCATCTTCCTAACTTTTTGAAACTGCTATAATATTTGTGTACAGATGAGAAAAATACATAATTCTTACATCTGTGAGGTACAAGATGATAGCAATATGCAAATATTAACTTATTTTCATGGAATGGTGTAATTGCTCTCATCTGTTGTCTGAATAATAACTCGCATAAAAGGATGAGCCTGACTCTTGGCAAAGGGACCTCACTGCTGAAGGAGCTAAAACACAAATGAGGATTGAGGTGGTTTCTAGATTTCTTTTTGATCAGTAATACGAGACCCAGATTTTTACTCATCTTTTTATGTTTAGAACACAAGTTAGATGAGTTAGAGTTGCTTTTTACTGGCTCTCTAAAAAAAAAAAAGGAAAAAAAAAAGATGAACTTTGATTGCAGTGGGAAGAAATGCAGTCTGAGTAGGCAAAGGAGTTTAGAAGAAGAATGGTCTTCTAAATTATGTATGTTACATGAACACCCATTGTTTTATTTCTTCAGAACAATTTAAGACTTGTATAGATCGGGCAACAGCTGGAAAGACTTTTTATCCCTTTCCTATCTCCACTGAAAAAATATTTTCTCTATATTCTTTGCTTATTTTTGCCAATCTTTTTTTCTTTTTCTCCCCACTCTCCCTCCACTTTGTGCCAAAGTGATGGTTTCTTCTCCCTCTGCAAATTAAATTCTTGCTCTAACTTAAAACTAACTAAATAAGTAGAATCTGGGTTCTTTTCCTAGTGTCAGGCAGAGTATTTTCATACATCATAGTAGTGAGGGGATGCTATTTGAGTCTTACTTACTTAGCCCAGTGACCTGAAGAAGGTTCCAGCAATGTGAACTTGGTCTTTTGGGTCTACTAGTTTATTTTTTGAATTTCCACTGGGAAAACATGGTAGTAGATTTTGTGCCACCCTTGTCACTGTCAGAAGACATACATGTGCCAGTGCATGCATCCTACTGCCAGTTAAAATGTTTGATTTACTGGAGTGTTTAGAGATAGAAACAAAGATTTTGAAGTTTGTCCGTCATGAGTAGTGAGTTAGTTTTTCTTCAAAACTACACTTTTTTTGCTTGGTATAATCATATGGTTTATGCTTGGATATTTTGCAGCATTCATTTTCCAGTTGAATTCTAGGCTTTGTAATTCTAACAGCTTCATATTATTTTTGGCATAAACTGCAGTATTAAGGGTCAGCTATTTTTTACTTAGACAAGTTTACATATCAAAGCTTAGGAAAAAGACTGAAAAAATGTAGCAGCTTCATTTGGGGTATGTAATCAATGGTTGCCAATGAAAACTGATGTTACGAAATCCCATAAGGATATGATCATATTCCATCAAATCTTCTTGGCTTGCGACCAAAGAAAAATATGAAGGTGTACGAATATTCATTAAGCACATTTCATGTTTCTTGTTTCCAGAAACTTTATAAAAATAGCCAGGTACAACAACAATAAATTCATTTTTCTTAGGAGGATATCCGGGATTTGGCATGCCAGTATATGACTTTGAACTCTAGCCCCACTGAAAATTGGAGGTTGTTTTGAAGACAGCCCTTCAGAAGGATTCTCCTATTTATGCTATGTGAATGCCTGTGTTATATTTAGGCACTGAAAATGCTTCTGGACTGAGTGTCCTGTATTTTGCAGTGGGGGGAGTGGCTGGGGNTCTCTTCTCACCATGCTTTGCGCAAAATGGGTTGGCAAGGTATGGAGCAGAACACAAACATTTGCAAGGCTTCATTATTACAATGGGCAGGAAGATATGAGCTGTTCTGTCTTTCATGAGGATTCTTAAAACTCTTTTCCAGTGATCCTGTTCTGTCTTAGAGAGTCATGGCTGAACTGTGCTGCCTCCAGTCACCCTCCCACAAGAGTAGGTTGTAAACTCTCCTTCTGCTGAAGTGCAGGGCAGTGGTTTGTATGGCAACCACAACTTTTATTTAGCTGAGAGGGAGCACTTTAATTCTGTCACAATTGGGCTGGTTACCTTCCAGACCAAAGCAAGGCAACATCACCTCTTCGTGATGTCTGCTGTGTGGTGGGCTTGATTTCATCTTTTTTTGCCTTCTTGGGTAGGTCCAGCATGAAGTTGGAAATGGAGAATTAAAAGTCTTGACTCAAATTTCCTATTTTCATTATAGTTTTATCACTATTATGAGGAAACAGCAGAGCTGGTGCTATCTCTGAATCATACTTCACAGCAATAGACAATAAATGGCAGGAATTTCTCATTCCTTACTCTGCATGATCTTTGTAATGGCTTTATCTGTTGCTTCATCCCTGGCATCAGTTCTGTAAATAATTACCCTGTGACCCTGTGGTCCTTAGTAACTCTTTCAAAAGCACAGCTAATCATGTTATAAAAAAGGCAGGCCAGTTAATTCTTGGCAAGTTTGTCCCAGAGCTTTGCGTCTGCAAATGGGAATGCTGAACTTTAGCAGCAATAAATAAATAGCTTGGGTGGAATTGCAGTGGTGTGGCCACTTGGTGGGGAGCGCTTCCCTTTCCCTTCCCACTGACACGGGTGTCTTGTGTGCAGTAGATGTTGGTGTGAGACAGCATCAGGCATGGCTTGGTCTGCTTCATTTTTTTCATCACCTACAGCAACTTGCCATTCCATGATTATAGGAATTTGTGTTAGCACGGGCTTGTCTTTTTGGTAACTTGTTGAATAAAATGCACACTGGTGTCACATCTTTGCTGTTTCATTTCTGTTCAGCCACTCTGCACTGCTTCTAGAAAGGCTGAAGTTGGAGACATGTCCCACTCCCACACTGCCTTGGAACAGGTTGATTGATTTTCGAGGAGTGGTGGCCACACTTAACAGCACTTCAGGAGGCTTGAGTGTCTTCACAACTGCCAAGGACAGATTTTACTTACTTTTGGTTAAGGCAATCCCTACATCCACATGACATTGCCTACATCACAGTAGAACTGTGGATTATGAAATTTAATTTCCTTTTTCTTCAAAGTGGGTGGAAATATAAGGTTTCTTGCTATCCCTCTCCTAGTTTGTGGGCTTGCTGTGCTGAATCATTTAGCTCCTTTAAGACATGGGTGCAATCTGTAGTCCATGTCCACATTAAGCCACAGAGGAATGTGAATATCAGGCTTCAAATCAGAGAAATGAAATGCTTCCAACTTGCTAACCAGAGACACGATTACAGAGAGGGCTGTACCATATGGGCTTTCTCCACTTTTTATTTTTATTCCTTGTTTCTTCCCTTGTTTCTCTCTGTGTTGCAGTTAAACTGAGCGTAAGTCTTATGGATGTCTCGTCACCTTAGACTTCTGCGAGTCCAGTTTTGTGATAACAAACAAGATAACATGATGCCTACAGAGAGACTCTTTAATTACAATTTATTTTGCTTCATCTTCTTTTCTTTTGGTGTTTAGGTTTTGCACTTAGAAGAAAACAAACTTACATGACCTATATATAGTATTTTTCTTTGGCCGCATTCAGCAGAACTTCAATGGCCACTGCAGTGGATCCAGTGGATCAAAGGCTTATTTGTGCCACTTTGAACATACAATAAATACACCTACTTGTGGTTGTATAGAAGATGTTTTGATTTTGTGCAAGTTGTGCTTAGATCTAGGCTATTTTAATAAATTGTGCAATTTAAATTTAGAGTAACCTTACTGCTTTTTATTTGAGAACTATAAGTCAGACTAACTCCTGTGTTTCAAAGCTAGATTTCTTATACAGAACAGCAAAACTAGAAAATATTAATGTTCTGTTTTGATGAGTTTTTGTCTCTCTCCATTTTAATAGACGAAGTCTTCATTATATTATACAAAGTCTACTACAGGAGCTACAGAAGGTCACAAGCTTACAAGTCCATTTTGACCTTTATTGCTCCAATTGTATGCTAAAATATTAACAAAAATGGATTGATCTGAGCGAGAAATATAGATGGTTTATTGTAAAGAAGAATTTCTTTCAGCTCCAGACAAAGTAAAACTTTCTGCAAAGCAGTTTTTAACTCTGAAGTGTTACAAAGCAACCACCTTCTCTAACAGGGGCGGTTAACAAGAATCAGGCTATAACCTCATTAAAAGCTGATAACCTCAGATATGATTCCAAATAAAGCTATCACCATATGTAAAGGGTGAGTATATTGTCCAGACTTATGGTGAAAGGTTGTAAAGTGATTATCAAAGCACTGTTTGGAAAGGTAAACAAAGAATGGTGTGCCACAGTTTTTAGGATTTATTACAGTGGGTTTGTGTATAAAGCTGCAGCATGTATTTTATACTCCAAAACTAATACAGTTTTACTAGCCTTCAGTGCAAAGCTGTTGTCTTGAGTAGAATTAATGACAAATAATATGTTAGAAGAAATAAGCAGCCAATCTAATCTACTATAGCAGGGCTGCAACTAAAAATGGAAAATTATTATACTTTTGTACAATGAAAGTATATGGGGTTACAGTTTGTACCATTTCTTCCTCTGTCGGGTGTAATTAGCAACACTTTTTGGAATACTATGGAAGTAAACTCCTGATTTTTGTCCCAAGCTCGTTTGAACCTTTCAAAAACATACTAGTGCTGAAGGATTCATGTTGATGGCTGAAGTAGGGTTTGAGGTGTAAGAGTTTTTTCTGTTAAAAACTATTAGAAAATAAAAAGATGTGCGTAATATCTCAGTTGCTATGTGCTATGCAGTGCTGTGATACCCAGGTAATTGTTTTCAAATCCTGTTTATCAATATGATCTGCCACAGAGATGAAGGAAGAATGCAGGGGGCTGCTCACAGAGAGGGGTTCTTTTGTAGCTTTGTAATTCTGAGACACCGGTCAAAGAAGTCAGTCACTTCAAAGAAGGTTCCCCCCTAGCCTCCTCCTTTTTAGCCATAAATCTTACTTCTAAGTATTTTGACTGTTTCAGTCTAGTGTTTAAGCCCACACAGTGGGCACTGGAAAATAATCCTTTAATACAGAAAGAAAAGTACCATTAGCTCATTTCCGGCAGCTATTCTGTATTTCAGATGAGGTGTTTTGCTGTTGAAACAAATGCAGTTATTCACAGACTGCGGCTCTGTGATTTACATCAAGGCCTATATTCAGTAAAGATAACAGATTTGCTTTCTTCATGCATGTGCCCACAATATAATCCTCCTTTGATACAACTGGAAGGAATGTTTTCAGCATTTTGTAGCATCCGTGTTTTAATACATTAAGTAGTGGAGAGGCTTTTTTCTGTGCAAGTTCAAAAGTTCATGTTACGATCTTGTGTGAAGTATCTACTTGTGTAACTAAATGTGCCTGGTTGTGGTTTGGGATTTACAGTGTGCATGCTTTAACTTTATTTTTCTCTTTTCTCTCCCTCTTCTCTTTTTTTCTTCACCCTATCACACTTGGCTCTCATTGCTTATCTGCAGCCACTTTTCCTCCATTGCATTACCTCTGTTCATTACCTAATATGTGAATGAGGCTAATTGAGCCTCTCCAAGAGAGTAGACCATTGTTCTAAACTTGAGGAAACTGAACAAAATTTTATTCTTACTGTAAGTCTGCAGGCTTGGGTCTTGCATTTCTTGTTGCCAGTGTTGTTACTGACATCAGTGGGAGCAGGACTGGATTTTGTTCCTGTAAGGAAAAGGGCAGGTTGGCAGTTTAGAGTGGCCACCACACTGTTTACATTTGATATGTTGCAAATTCAGTGGTTCTTGTTGATCTTTCTCCTCTCCCCCAGTTGTAAATATTAAGAAAACATTTTCTTTCCTGGTGGGCCAAGGAATCCGCCTATGTTGCAACCTCCTTAGGTGAAACAAATACCTTTTTGACTTTTGCAAGAGATGGAAGGTAATGTGATACATTTTCGAGATCTGTAGTTATAACCCAAGTTTTCCTAGTTTTCTGTTTATTTGAAAGATTTTACAATCTTCCAAATATATATATATATGTATATATTAAAGGAGGTGAAGAAGAATGGAAGGTACACAAGCATTGCTGCTAAGTAGAAATCATATAAACGTAGTTTTATAAGCCTTTTTAAAATCAGAAGGAAGGCAGGAGCAGAAACACCCCACATGCATTCAGAGCACAGGAGGTGTTTTGCTGCAGTAACACACCTTCCCAGCAGGATCTCAGCTGAGAGCAGCATCGTGTGAGGCCAGGTAGGCAGCTGCCAGTCTCCATCTGACACCAGGGCCGAGTAATGAGCTGCAGGCAAATCTCTCAGTCTCACGAGCAGTGTGGCTATTTGCTTCCTAATCTCCAAGTGCTCTCTTGTAACTGCTCCACTGCAAAATCCCAGCAGAGAAGTAAAACTGCAGCCACCTCTTGAGGATAGATATTTTTTCATTAAAGCAGGATAGGTGATGTTTGAACTTTTGCGTCTTTCTTTTTAACAAAGTTTTTATTGCATTATTTAAAATTATACAGCAACTGGCACCAGTTTGTGCTAGTGGATGTTTAACTAGTGAGAGTGCTTTGGGGTATATAATTTTACCCTCTATCTGATACTTGGATCTGTTGGAGCTATTGATTCTGCTCTTCATGTTATCCTGTGTTTAGAACTTCTTAGTTTTCCTCACGTTGTTCTTTGTAACATGAGAGAATAATGAAACATGCTGTAAGTTTTTCTGTGGTTTTTACTAAGTGTATCATTCATAGTTTTTATAATGTTTTTGTATGCCCATCAATCACATTTAGCAGGAAACATAATCTCTTAGAAATCACTGTAGCTCCAGCAAGTCTGAAGGAGTTGAAAACATTTAGAAAGGTGACTAACTATAAGGAAAAGTAAATGTCACCAATACTACGTTGCTATTGATTGTCACCAGTAGGAGTAAAATAGGGACAAAAGGTGAAGAATCCTGTCAAATGCTCTCAGAGATTTTAAAGTCACTTGATTATAATGAATTTTAAATAGTTTTCCCTTACATTAATGAGTAGGCTTTTCTGATCTTTGACTGCTAGAAAGTGTTTAGTGAAAATTTAGGCTGCAGGACCTTGTGCCTTTTTTGAAGGGTGGCACTTAGAGATCAGGTGTTGTACCAGGTGTAAAAGAAAGATGTGCCATAATACCAGAATGCTGGTCTTGGTCTTGCTTCTCTTCTTCTGAATGGCTTGTCCCATGCAGAAAACATAATACATATGAATGTTGCAATATTAACTCGTCTTATTGACATTCAATTACAGAATGTCTATTATTTTGGAGGAGGGGAACCAAAAAAATTAGTGCAACTTGAATCAACTGGCTATCTCAATTTTTATTCACACATGGCTTTGCAATAGAGGAATAATGAGAATGTGTTCTGGGGAGTTCCTTTGCTTGCTGAGACCAGGAGCCTTCCTTGGGCTGTGATTTCACAAACCGCTCTCCTGACCTGCTGTCAGTTAAGGCAGAATTGCTCTTACTTTTCATTCTCTGAGCTGTGTGGTTCTTTTCTTCCCTCTGCCAGATGAGCTACTCACTCTGGGCTCTGCCATGAGCTATCTAAACTCACTAAACAAGCTGAAAAGGATCCTATTCTCTTAGTAAGTTAGGGAGGTGAAGTGGCTAAACCAGGAGGAGGTTCCAGCAGATTTTTCAGAGCTGGCACAAGACAAGTTGTAATGTGCCCTGGAATTAAAGGACGGGGAAGAGATCAGGACCTGTCTCCATTCCTGGCAGAAGTGAGCTCTTACATGAGATTGCCTGAGGTACACAACTGCATCCTTGGACAGAGTCCATCCAGGAGCTCTTGGCTGTGTCTAATTTGAGGTCTTGCAATAACATAGCAAAGGTGTGAGAGGTTGTAAATGGTTAACTGCTGTACCCTGCAGACCTAAACCCTGCCATGACAGAGGGGTGGAGCTGCTGCACATACCTGGCATGGACAGCCAGCATTTCCTATTTGGAAGGGAAAAGTACTGGAGTCTGGCATTTTGATTTGGTGGGGTTGTTTTGAGGTTTTATTTGATTTTTTTTTTAACTTTAGAACACGAAATTCTGTGAGATGAGTGGTAATTCTGCCTTGGTTGCTGATACTGTGGATTAAACCTGATCACAAGTGTCATGTCACTTTATGCAGATGTTCCTCCTAATGTGAACACTGAGACTACCTCAAAAAGAGCCCTCCATCAGTAGTTGCCTTAAAAAGAGCTGTTGGATTGCTGCAGGTATTCTGGAGTGATAAGTAAGGAAGTAACAAATAATTTACAGATTGGGAAGTTCACATCTTTTCTGTGATGGAAACTTTGCTGGACACAGACTTACTGGAAACTATAGAAATACTTGGTACCTGTGGACCTTGACACAGAAGAGGACTTAGGTGCTGGCTGACAGATTTGTACCCACAAAACAGCATGGTTCTGTGGATGCACAAGAAAGGTGTGTTTACACAAAAAGTGCAGTACTTTAGCAGGGGAGAGGAGGATGGAATAACAAGGGGTGCATGTACCGATCTCTATGTTCTTCAGAGTCTGTGAACTCTGTGCTGTCATGGGTACTGCCACAAAGGAGAGGAGAGGGCAGAATTCTAACTGGTTTGAACTGAAGTTGTTAATTTGACTTTAAACCTCTCTAGGTGTTTTATTTGGACAACTGAAACCAGAAGCTGACCCAAATTAAATACAGTGAAAACACACAACAAGTTAGGTCAAAAAAGATCAGTTACAACAGAAGTGGATCTAATGGAGAACGCAAGTTTTCCTGGAAAGGGAAAGCTGTGATTGGATTGGGAAAGTAGAAATGAGATGGCTTTTTGATCTTTGGCCACTGTGTATTGTTGTCTGATGACTCACAGTAGTAGTACCAGTAGCAGTTGTCTTCTGAGTTCAGTGTCCTGGAGAAGCCTTGGCATCTATTAGTGCACACAGGTATGGGATCACTAGATGCTTAGAGACTCTAAAAGTTCTGTGTAGAATATTGTAAAATTAAATGAAATTGTAATTTGACTTCTTTTCCAGAATGTAGAGGTTAGAGTGTTAATAGTTTTATTACTGTTTGGATTAGGGGAATGTTTAAATTCCTGCCTGCAAGAATTTTTAAGGAGATTTAAATGCCTGAGGATGAGGCCTATGTCTTGCCAGGGACTGTATAAACAAGGAGTTGAAGACAGTGGCCTTGCAGCAGACAACTTGTTATTATGTAAGGGTTAAAACCCCCTTTCATCTATCCAGAGATGAATTTGACCCCTGAGAGTTTATCAGGCTTTATGGGACTTCAGCCCATAACTGTGTGGGATACAGGCACCTTGTCAGGCACAGAAATGCTCCTCACTGTGCTCTTCCTGCATGAAACTCTCCCATGAGAGCTGTCAGGGGAGAGAAAGCTGTTTCACAGGGAGAGATCTCCTCCTGTAGACACAACTCAGCTAGATGGAGATGGACTGCATCAGGCCTCGTCTCCCATGCCACTGTTATTTTTACTCTTCCCTAAAACTGCAGGCCAGCACACCACTTGCAGCTGCCATGCCATGCTGCGGTCTCGCCCTGCCCAGGGTTACATACTTCTGTTAGGTGTGCTGCTGCTCCTGCAGTGCCAGGAATGCTGGAGAGCTGCCAGGCGCTGTTGGTAAATACAGGCTGCAGTTTGACATAATTGCTTTCTTCCTGGAGTTTCACAAATTACGTACAAAAGCAAATGAAGTGAAGGAAAGCGTTCTGCTTTAAGTGCATTCCGTATCAGATGCTATGCATTCTTTTTTTGTGCTGCTTTGAATGTAGCACAGTCTGTACCTGTTGTCTGTAACAGAGCAGAGAGTCATGTACTTGGAAATGTCCTGAGAGTTATATTTGCCTTAATTATTTATAAGCATTTCTTCTCTCCTGGCCTTCAAATAAATTTGAGAGTGCCCAGTGACTGGAGCAGTGCCCTTCACCTCACAAAGCAGCTTCTGCTGTATGGCCTCTTCCTCATCAAACACCCAGCAGCTTGACTTCCCTTGATCCCTTCAGTCTGTCTCCTAAAACTACCTACAAACAAAAGTCTGGCCAGCCCTAGCTGACTTTGGGAGAGCTAAGGAAGAATTTTTTGTATTTCCGGCTTCTTTTGGTTTTAGGTTTGGGAAATGGGTAAAATACTCATTCATTTGCTTTTTGTGTAGTAGTGGTTTGACCTGGTTTCACTGTAATGTCTCATTAAGAAAACGCCAAAAAACCCAAGAAAATTATTGGTTTTGAAAAGTTTAAATTTTTCTCTGCATCAGGTAATTTAGATCCATAGGGAGAGTTTCAATTCTATGCAGAAACTAACAAAGTTTCCTTAAAAACTGGAAGCAATTCTATGCTACATATCACACTGTGAGTCTGACCTAGTTCTCTGTGCAGGACTGGCCAGTGAAGAAGGGTGGTTGCTGATGTTACTAATGGGTAGCACTAATGGATTAGCCTTTTGCTTCCTAAACCATTATAGCTGTGTCATCTTGAAGAAGTTTATTTGGTCCCCAGCACTGTGCTTGCAAAATATTCTTGGTTATGTGCATTATGCCTTTTCTTCCCTGCCTTTGGATGTGTGAACAACAGTGTTGTATGGTTGAACAGTGGGGGAATGGTACCTCTTGAAACCCCTTTTCTACAGAGAAGGATTGTTTGCAAGGATGATCAGTGACTCCTTCTCTCCCCCGGTGCAAGGTGCAGTGGTGCTATGGAGAAATCAAATATTGTTGGAGGGCTCCAGAGCTCTGTGTCTGCTGCCTTTGCACAGGGAGTGTGCTGGTAAGGCTTCCAGGCAAACAAAGATGTTTCTCTTCATGGAGAGAAAGAGATAAGTAAGAGTGTCTTGGGCTGAGACATTTACTTTGGGCCCTTTAAGCTGTTTGGTAGTGAAGGCTGTTAGTAGAATTTGTTTTGTGCTTGGCATGAGATCGTGGATTAAAGGTTTAGTTTTATTCTGTGTCAAATTTGTTTTCATTCTTTATTCTGTTTTCCCACTTATGGTCTTCCCCATTCCACAGCCACTGACTTTATCCATATGGCTTTCTCAAGTAAATACCACAAGAAGTCTGATTCCAGTGTCTGTGATAGCAAAGGGACTGACTCGTTGTTCAGTTTTTTCTTGGTCTGATGAAGTAGGGAAATAACAAATTTTACCAAGAATCCACAAAGGTACTGTATCTCTTTGTACTGATAAAACTGCATTTAGGATACTCTTTTTTTAGTAGCTGTCTTCTGAGAAATGGTTGAAGGACTTTAAGGTTTTGTGTGTGTGTTGTAGGCCTACAGAGTGTGTACTTTAAACATAAGGAATTTCCACTTAGCAGAATGTTTAAATTCCAAAGCTTATGCTCTAAGAACATTGTTTAATTCAGCATACTTAGAATGAGCTTAATTTGCAAAGAGCAATTGATACACAAAAAAGAAAAAAGTACCCAAAGCTTTTAAGGAGCCCAGTGTAATTTCTCTTCAGAAAAATAAATACTTAATGAAAAACATCAGTTTTAAAGATGTTGTGTCTCTCTTTCACACAACAAAGAAATACTCTTAATAGAAAGAAATATTCTTAATAGAAATCCTTTGTTAAATTCAAACAAGTTCGTGGTTATCTGATAAGCTGTTTATAGGCTTGCCTTAGTTTCACTGGTTTGGTTTTAAGTGGAAGTGTGAGTTTGAGGAGGGGAGTGTTCTGAATGCCTGCACACTTGGGATGACTATGTTAGAGACATTGTTTCTCCCAGGCAAACTTTAAATTGGGAAGGGAGACCTTCCATTATTCCATTGGAATAATCCTTCATTTGGAAGACCAAAACGTTTCTGTCTCTCAATGGCATCTTTTCTTCAGTCATCTACAAAATAACCATGAGTAGAAATGAGTGCTCCTGATGCTTTTAAGATGATGCAAACATTGAATAACCTAGTTTACCTTTAGGTGCCTCTGACTGGTCTTTGAGATCATATTTAGTAATCTTACCAGAAAATCCAGTAAGAAGTTGGTCAGACATCCAGAATATGTGTAAACAGAAAACTTAGGCACCTGCATTCATTTGAGAATTAATAGTTTTTACAAGCTGGGCAAATCTGAGCTGTCTTTAAGTGTTTCCAGCCTTGCCATCCCAATTAATTATTTAACTGAAAACTAGTTTAAATGTGATCTTTCATGTGAGAGAGATGTCATTGGGCATTCATATATATATATATATTTAAGTTAAATGGGAAAGTGACCCAATCTGCATTACACAAAGTGCATCCATTAACCCATTTGTGCATCTGCACCCTGAGAAAATGGTGCTGGCTGATTGCCTTTAGCAGAATTGAGGGAAAGCTCCTGTTACTTTATTGCTTTGGAAAAGCTGGGGAAGTGCTGGCCTTGTTTACCTGAGTATGTGATACAACTTAGAGCAATTAATGCCTAATCCATGCTGACATTTCTGGTACCCAGGAGCTGATGGATCCATTCCAGAATAGCATGTTTGCACACACACCTTCTAGGATGGCTTGTCCAGCTGTAGCTGTGGTGTTCAATGTGCCTGGACAGCAAGAGCAAACACTTGGGGGTTTTTAAGTAACGCTGATTTAATCCTTAGGCTACTGCTAACTGTACAATTACTGTACAGAGAATGGCTCATGCTCCGCAAGGAAATGTGTGCAATTAACAGTAATGAAAGATAAAAGTTATTTTTGAAATTGAATTGGCCATTTAAAATTCTCCGGTTGTCCAACTTAAAATAATCTGCCAAGCTAGAGACTGAACAAAATGCTGTTCTTGATAAGATGTAGTCCTCCACACCCTTCCCTCCCTGTAATTTCCTTCCATTCTTCCCACTTTTCAGATTCAGGCAATAGTTTCAGATAGGTTGGTCAGCAAGGTAGGCAAGTAGTTGGCCAGGGGTTACAGCAGTAGCCTGTCCTGCATGGTTTGGTACGAGGTGTGCAGCCATTCTCCTGAGCCATGCTGGAGAAGCTGGTGAATGTTTGTTTCAATTCCTTTCCAGGGAGTCATGGGTAACATGTCCCTGCCTCATCAGATCGTTGTGAGCATGTTGATAAGTCTTTGATGGCTTCTGAAATTACAGCGATGCAAGGTGTAGCAGCTCTCTCAGGCAATTATGTGAAAATTATACATTGTGTCTGTACCCATGAAAGCTAAAAATGGGAGATTAAGCCACAGCAGCTAATTCGATAGGTTTGTTTGCATTTCAGTCACGTAGCAGTGCTCCTTCTCAGTCTCTAGGCTTTTCTCTGGTGATGCTGCTAGACTTCCAGGTTAGTCACACACCTAACCAGTGGTTTTCTGTTTGTGTGGGTTTATTTTGATTTGGTTTTTTTGCGTTGCTCTAACTCCCTAGTAAATGACAAGTTATACTGGCTTTGGAAAATACACTTCATGAAAAATATGATAGTTATTTTCTAATGTAGTGATAACCACTGTAGTCAGTCGGGCAGCTTTTAATAATCCGCATGGCAACTACATCCAGTAAAAAGTGAAAATAACTGATTCATGCAGTTCACTGCCAAGAGATATGTGTGGGCAATTCACTATCTGTTTGAAATGTCACACTCAGCTGATGCATTCAAATGATGTATACTCCGCTGGCAGTGCCTTCTCTTGTTTCTCTTAAGAAGTAAGGAAATGGGATCTAGTTTTTAATTTGCTGTACTATTGGTTAAGAGAAATGGACTCTTAAATGCCACCATTAGTGTTCCTCCATTTTTTGCTCCAGAATATTCAAACAAAACCAGGAAGACTTGGTAGCAAATAATTTGCTATTTACTTCATTCCTCTCAGCACATGGAAAGTGGCATTTTAGAGCTGGTTATGTCAATGCAAATGCTTTGTTTTAGTTTAGCTTGAACCTGCTCTTAACTAAACCTTTTTGGTTTGTCTTGCTTTAAAAGGAGTGGTTCTTGCAGATGAGTATCGTAACTTCTTAAATGTCATTATTTGTGTCTCTCTGGTTCTTCTGTCTACTTTGTTTTTTGGCTAGGCAGTTGCATATGTCCCTGATAAATTTTAGGAGTACTAGTTAGAAACAATATCTGGAATATGTGTTCTCTTCCTCCCACTCGGTGTTGCCCTGGTCTCTGACAGCCGCATCCTGCAGTTACTCATTCCACCTAAAAGGGTGAAATGCAGAATCGCTTCGGAGCTGGAAGCCAGCAAAATGCGAGGGATTGCCTCAGAAGAGGCTCCTCTGAAATGGCTCGGATGCTTCTCGCTTTTCACATGCATATTTTAGGTTTGATTTTTTCAGAGGTGCTGAGTGCCTGCATTTCCTGCTAACTGCAGCCAGCCTTTCTTCTTTCAAGATCGCACCTCTTTTCAATGCCTCTGCTCCTTACCTTTTTAAACTAGTTGTCAAAGCTGGCCCGAGGGCATGAAAACTTGAAGATTATGTTATAGACCCCTGTGGTGGGGGTAATGGTGGGAGAGTTAGCACCTCTGGATGAGTGCCCCGTAGAGTTGCTGTTTGTAGTGAGCTTCTCAAAGAACGGCTTTGCAATTAGATCCGTGCTTTAAATTCAGCGCCAAAACAGTATTTTGGAAGATTTGTTGTATAAGGCGTTCATTTGGGATGTGTAGTAAGTGCCTGAAATCCTGGGTGTGGAGGTGTTTATTTTATGGTTTTAAATGTGACTCTCATTAAACTTTTTTTTCTTTCCCACTGAACCTTAGGAACACCTTGTTTCTCACTTCAGCCTACTTACTTTTATGTGTTTTGCAGGAATCCCTCGGAGCTCGCCCCAGGAATGGACAGCTACCTCCGTTTCTGGAGGAGAGTAGCGCCGGCTGAAGAAGCGCTGGAGGCGAGTGGACCAGTGTGCTGATAGCTTCTGGGAAGAGCCCGGGGAAGGGGCGACCCTGCCGGCCTTCAGCCATGCCTTTCGGCCTGAAACTGCGGCGGACCAGGCGCTACAACGTGCTGAGCAAGAACTGCTTCGTGACCAGGATCCGTCTGCTGGACAGCAACGTGATCGAGTGCACCCTGTCCGTGGAGAGCACGGGGCAGGAGTGCCTGGAAGCTGTCGCTCAGAGGCTGGAATTACGCGAGGTAAGGGTAGCCCGGGAACCACCATCTGTCACTGGATAATTGGACACGATTTTAGCTCAGGCAGTCTGTGCGTTTGAGTCATGTTGTTCTCGGGGCTGGCCAGATATGATCAGCAGCTGGAGCCTGGACAAACACACACTGATGGCATGAAAAGTGACGGCGGAACGGCACTCGGGGCTTTGGGCTGTTGCTCATCCATCATAGCTTTGAGAGCTCTTTGTAACATGAAGTTTCTTTTCTTAGAAAGCCGTGAGTGTTAATTTTTTTAAGTGGGATGGCAAAGGACAAGTTACAGTAACTTTTTCCTCGATGTAACCCTGGGTTCACCAGCACCGGTGGCTGGGTTATGCAAGTGGGAAGGAGACCACAGACTTTTAAACATCCACCTTCATACAAATATTCTTGTAACTATAAAACTGAAGTAGGCAAGTGGTGTTGTTAGCAGTAGCAACTAACAGTTGTGTTTTACTAGTAACAGTTAGAGGATGGTGAAGTTTATTTCCTTTCCTTTTGTTTAATATTTCACATCTGAAATCCTGAAAGGCTTCTTTTACGTTCCCAATGCTTCTGGAAAGGTTGAAGAAACCAATCTTTATTCAAGACTGAAATCCTTTATTTTCTACTTCTTGCTGTAGAGTTTAGTGTTTAAGTGCTGAATCCATTTTAGAAATACCTCTCCAATTTGCATGGCACAAATGAACTGACTGACTTTTCTTACCTTCTGTGGGCTCCCTATTCTGTGGGCTCCCTATTCCCTACATTCTTCTAGACTTTTGCAAATGATAAGTGGAAAACCATTGCCTGGAAGTTGCTGTGTTATGATCTGGCTGTCCTGGCTGATACTTTCTGTATGTACAGCTGGGAAATTAAAAATATTGCAGTGTCTTATGCAGTTGGCCCATGGCCTTGGTAGTGGGGGCAACTGGAAGGTAACATTCAAATAACTGCGCTATCTGAAAACTAAGCAAAAATTCTTTTTCATCCATCCATAATGATAAAGAATGGGAGAAGCATTTCACTCTGTGTGTGTGTGTGCAGAACAGGCTGGAGAATGTGCAGGCAGGAACAGGGCAGAGATATATTTCATAGTGGTTTTTCATTCTTGGGTGATTTTTGGTTGTTTGGGGTTTTTTTCTACAAATTTTAGCAGAATCATCTCTGCCCCTCCCCCCCCCCTTACTTCTAGAGATCAAAATTTATCAGTAAATAATTTTTCTCTTCTTTTTTCATTCTGTTGGTGATGCCCTAACTTCTCTCCTTCCTACCAATGGAGAGAGCAGTGAAATGAAGTGATTCTCCTCATGGTCCTTGTGGGCTTATCTAGTTGGTGCAGCAGAAGTCTGGGGCCTCCTGATTCTCCCTGGAGGTCCACCTGCATTTGCTAACAATAGTTCTGTCAGCGGGTCAGTGTTCTTTTCCACAAAACCTTTTGTGATTTCAGAACGTGTTTTATTCCACTTTGGAAAAAAACCTGAAGTTTCAAAATTTTCCAGAGAAATTAAATTGCTCAGTAGAGTAGCAAAGGAAGCTATTTTGCTCAGTGTTCAATTGCATAGAGGTTTCTATTGCTTTGGGGTTTTTTTCATTTTCAAAATTATTTCTGTCATGCAAAAAGAAATATGTCAGCACAAAAAGTTTGTGTTTCAAGATAAAAAAATATTTTAACAACATAGAAGAGAATGCTTTGATGTTGTTGGAACACATTCCCCTTCTTTCATCACCCTCCCTGCTTTTTTTTTCTAAACAAGGTTTTGGCAATGTTGCACTGGTTTTGTAAAGTTCAGATTTCAACAGTACAGCCTTTTTAACAGAAGTGGGTGTTTTGGGGTTTTTTTAAGGAGAGAATTACCTACCTCTTTCAACTCTGAGAGGGTCTCCCCATATCCTCTTTTGCTCCATAGATGAGGAATAATTGGAGTTAGTAAGCTTGGAGGTGCCTGGTGCTGTTCTTTCTTTCAGACCCCAGATTCAGTTCTTCTTCTGCCCCTGTAGTCTTCCTGCCACAGTTTGTAAGGATGATGAAGTAATTTGGTGACTGTCCCCTTTCCTCTCTAGGCTTACCATAGTTTTTGAACTAGCTGTCCAGACAAATTCTACAGAAGGGTCAAAAATATTTTCACAAAGCTCAAATTTCTACAAGATTTCTGCAACTGGATAGCTGAGTAGGGAAGCCTGCTAAGTATTACTGAGGCAAAAATCCTTGCAAGCATTCATATTGGAGAGAAACTTCTTAAATTCCCTGAATGCAGCAAAAACTTCAGGTGGACTATGTCTTTTTGTAGAACTCCTGATTTGCAAACTGTGATGTACAGGTAAGGATAAGCCAACCTTCATTAAACCCCATGCCAACAAAGCAGTGCTGAAATCCTGTTTGTCTCCTCCATGCAGTCTCAGGTAATACCTCAGTTGGGTCTTATGTTCAAATGAATCCCAGGTGTACCACAACTTTTACCTTTGAGTTAGGAATGCATCCATGTCTCACTCAGTCAGAGTCAGTCATCTTTATCATGTCTCACTCAGTCAGATTTCTTAGAAATAAACAGAAAACTGTCCAAAGCCTTCCTGCTAAAAGGCAAAACTGTTTGAGATTATGCCTTGTTGAGAAGGACTGTCTATCATACCACACATGACTGAAAAACAGTATCTAATGGATTATGCATATTTCTATTTGATCTCTGGGGAATGCAACTCCCTGCCTGACTGAGTCAGGGTTCAGGAATAGGTCAGTAGAAAGTGGAGCCATGTAACTACTGTAAAATCTGTTTTTATCCTTTTCAGCAAAGCTCTTGACTAAGCATCAGGTCTTCCACTGGAGCAATTACTGGTTCCAATAAAGTGAGCTCTTGTGCCAGAATTATGTAAAAAGTAAAGATGAGAAGAGGGGAGGAAGGGAAAGACAAGGTCAAAAATGTCATTTTATAATTTTGTGTGTATGTGCACAAATTATAAAAAGGATTTTTTCTTCCCCAATATAATGGCATTTTCCCATTCCATTTCTAGACTAGGTGAGCCTGCTTGAAATAGCAGAGTAATCTGTACAAATCTGTTGTGAGTCTCCATGTTTTCTTCTCCTTGTTCTTTTTCATTCACTTTCCAAAATGTTGAATTGCTTACAGGTGGCATATTCTGATGTATTGTAAGTTGGGAAAGGGCAAGAAGGTTCTTTCCAACCAAAATTATTCTTGTGAGCTAGATTTCACAATGGTATGTCCATCACTGTGATCCTGTAAGTCCCAAACCAAAGCAGGAGGGTGGTGAGCTGAGCACCACAGGCAGATGCTGACCACCACAGGCAGATGCTGACCACTACACAGAGGTGTCCTTTTGCTGCCATTCTGACCTTTTGTGCCTCAGAAGGTGCCTCTTTCTTTAGGGCACAACTGAAACCTGGGGTTTTGCAGCCAGGTTGCCTCAAAGTGTGACTTGGTTTGACTCACTTTGCCAGCAAAGCCGAGGTGGGGTTCAGGCAGTGCTTGGACAAAAGACCTTCTATGAATAATTGACAGCTGTAAGTGGCACCTTCCCCTCTGTTCAAGCGCCCTGGGATAGCAGGGCTTAATGTTTTTTGCCTGGAGAAGCCGGAACTCCATCTCTTTCTCAAGGATAAATATTTAGTTGGCCACTTAACCAGATGCTTTAATAAACACTGAGCTGGGCTCAATGAATCTTTTAGAATGACAAGTATATTGCAACATTATTTTGGTGCTTTAGTAATTTTCTGTCATCTCCTGGGGTTGACAATTCTATTTGTTTGGCCCAAGTCGAGGCTGGGGTAGTTCTGGACTGGGGAGTATAGCTAAGGCCAAGTCCAGAACAAATACATTGCCTCTTGAACTGGCAGCTATAATGTCATCTGTTTTAAGACTTACCAGTGCAGTTTTGTACGTCCAGTGTTCTGACTCACCATATTTTGAGAATCACCTTTTCATTGGGGCACACAGGTGCTCTGGTTCTTGCTTGCTGCTTTAGCAGAGGACCACAGCTCCTGGAGGGGAGTGTAAACCAATTTCCTTGTACCATGTATGAAGTCACACGTGGTAGGTAAGAGAAATTTACTTACCTTGAGAGTAATATGTGTTATTTCAGAGCCTGGCAGCAGTAGGTGTAGATACTGATTCCATAAGTCAGTGGTTCACTTTGTACAGATGGACAAACAGACCAGCTTTTGGAATTAACCTAGTTTTCAATCAGCTGCTTATAGAGAGAAGATCCCATTTTTTTATTCCCTCAAGTAATTTTTGAGGTTCTTTGTGGACTGGAGAGCATGGCACAACTCACATTCTGTAAGACCTTCTGGAGAACCAGATGCCTGCTCATAGCATGCTGAGCTTGATGGTCCAGTTGCTTCCAGCCCCATGTTCTTCTGTTCCTTTTTGGGATGTTCCTAGGAGAGAGAGTCTCTTCAGGCATTCACAATAGTGGCTACAGAAGTCCTTCTCCATTGTGGGTTCTTAAAAACACATTACATTTTCAAGAAGTGAAGTTGCTGGTGATGGTGCTGATGGTCAGGTAACTGGTTGTCTCTCCAAAGTGCCCGAATTTGTGGCATGAGTTCTGCTCTGCAATCAGTTCCCGTACTTCTTCTGCAATGGCTTGATCCTCTCCAGCCTGCTTTCCAGGAAAACAGTTGTCTTTCAGCTCTGCACAGCGTGCTGCTGAGTTTGCTCCACTGTACTGGCAGCAGTCTAGAAGCTTCAACACTGCATCTCATTTATTTCTTGTTCCTTGGAATTGATTCTGTATTTGGTACTTGAGGAGCATTTTTACTGTAGCAAATCTAAGCTTGTGCTGTCCCCCAGCCCCCACTCAAAGGGGAGGGACTGTGCTCATCTGAGCTGTTTAATTGCAATACCTGAATTCCTTGAATTCAGAGTCCTAATCTTCCTAGTTTCTAGGTGTTTTACAAGTACTTCACACTTTGAATTTGGCTTCTAGGTGTTGTGAATGTTTACTTTTTCCAGTAATATGGAAGCTCTGTTTTCCCATCTCTGCACTGTTTCTCGCTGAGGATGAGCTGCCCTGCAGTGATTTCCAAGTGTGTTAAAGGGTTTCCCTTAAGAGGTGGTAAAATCACTACTTTTTTCTGCCTTCACAATAATTCCTTTTCTCTGCTGCCTCCACTCCACCAAAATGAAGGTCCCTCCCACCTTCCTTTTAATCTAATTACTACCATGGTTGAGCTCATGAGCAAGAACTTTTTATCCACTGGTGACTACAAAAGGAGAGTAGACATATATCAGTGAAATATATCAGGTTAGTTTTACTTGAAGTTTTTTCTATGGGCAATGCTGACTTCGTGATTTATTTGTGCCCTAGATAGATAGATAGATTGATTGATTGATTGAATGTGCCTTTAATTTTAGGAGGAAATACTACAAAAGAACACGTTTGCTTCCCTGTACCAGACTGAACAGTGCTCAAGGTCTTTGTCAGGCTTAATTGAGGAATTAAGTTGTATTACTTATCACCTTAGTTAAATGCTAGTCTGGGTGTTGTCCAAAGTTGAAAATATGTATGTAATGAGACCCTAAAGTAAGTACACCTGTGCTCCCATTCAGAATAGTTGGAGCAGTATTTCCCCTGCTGGTTTGTTACCATTTGTAAACATTTAACATTTTTGGTATTGTATTACTTGTCCTTGTGTTCTGTGCTAAGTCATGGTGTGTGCAATGATTTTTATAGAAACATCCTTACCAGCATGAAAGAGGGCTGTTCATGATGGATTTTGCAAAGTTTAACATCTGGAGTTTGTCTGCTACAACATTTTTCACTTTTTGTTCAGATCTGTAGTGATAGTACTTGATATTTAAGTGCTGGTCAATAAAATCCTTCATGATGGGTTGGCTATTCCTTCAGCTGCTTTATTGCCAATTTGTAGTATTTGAAGCTCTAGTTCTGAGCACTGTTCTGTGTTAATTCCTCTTCACCAGCAGCAGTCCCACGTGGCTCATACAGTAGCTACTACAGCCATTGAGATTTGCACCAGGCAGGAAACAGCTGAGGTTTCCAACCTGGTGTTTCTGTAGAACCTAGAGTAAACAACTTGTGTGTAATAGGCACATTCTAAGTGTATACTTGTCCATCATAAAATCTCGTGAGTGCATTAAAAAATAGAAGAGTAAACATGTTCTGTGTTGGGCAAATGGCTCTGGTATTGGTAGATATATTTTGACATGTGCATGTGGGTTTGCATTCTTTATTTTTCTAGTTGGAAGAGTCCTTGTCCTTTGTGTGCAGTGTTCCTGATCCAAAGTCTCATGAAGCCTTTGCACTTTAATTCAGACTTAGTGTTTGATGTCTGTTCACAAAGCACAGGTGTCCCTTAAGAAAACAAAGACTCAGACACTTTCTGTAAATCATTTATGATACCTGTGCCAGAATGTCAGGTAGAGCTCTTCAATATGCATTTGGGAGAGATGGTAAGGGGCAGATAGTACTCCACGAAGTATATTGCAATACTAATTTGTCATTGTCTTCAAAATTGTGCTACAAAAAAGGGCAGTAAAAAAAGAAATTACTCTGATTTCGCATATGGAAAATTGTACAAAATGCCATCTGTTCTTACTTGCGTTTGTGACATTGTGTGAGTGATCTAGCTGGAAAAGGTAAACTGACACTAATTTATTTCTTTATCTAGACTCACTACTTTGGCCTTTGGTTTCTCAGCAAGAGCCAGCAAGACCGCTGGGTTGAACTGGAAAAGCCTCTGAAGAAGCAGCTGGACAAATTTGCCAATGAGCCTTTGCTTTTCTTTGGGGTTATGTTCTATGTGCCCAGTGTTTCCCGACTGCAGCAGGAGGTGACAAGGTATGTGCTTCCCTCTGCTCACAGTGTTGTGATGGAGCTGGGAGGGAGTGGGCAGTTTCTGTTTCTGTCATTCAGTATTTGCCCAGGTATTCCCTGGTTATTTCCTTTCCTGATGATTGCCCAAATGGGAAGAAATGGGAGAAGTCACCATTTGATTATGTGTGCTTGGGAAGAGGAAAAAAAAAAACTGTCTCACTGAATGATTGTGCATGACCAACTGCAGGGAAAAAAATGGGAGTAATAGTTATATGTTTAAAACTCTGACATAAATTTTAAAAAGGGCCATGGTGACCATGGTTTTTCTTCTTAACTTTCTACTGCTGAAAAGGAAGCCAGAGACAAAGGACCTCTATATAGAGTTTTAGTTTATTATTCTTAAGCCTACGTGTGCTTTGGTGAAAGTGAACTTTGGCATTTTTTTCCCCAGGTTTTGCTCATCCCACTCCTGATTTTCCCTTACACTTCACAAAAAGATTAAAACTGTTAAGAGGGCATTAGTCCTTTAATTATGATCAGGGTGTACCTTTGCAAACAACTTCAGTGGGAATTACTCTTTTATTCAGAGCCCTGTGCTGCAGTTGTTACAATACAACTGTTTTGAGGGGCTATTTTTGTAAACCACATCACTGTGTGGTTTTTGCACATCTGTGCTATATTGAAATTTAATAATACAAAAAAGGGTGAGGAGAAAAAAGCTTACCTCACCTAAAAAGGGGTGGAATTGTTTTCTTTTTAACCAAAATTATTTCATTTATCTAGTCTAGAGCAAAGTTGTATCAGCACAACCAAAGGTAAAGCCTGGAATAAGTGGGTGAAGGCTTCAGGGTGGCAGAAGCCTTGCTACTGAAAAAAACCTTCTGTTGCTGAAAACCTGGAATTCACCACATGGTCATAATAGCTAAGAAAACATACATAAATGTTGGAGAAAGAGTGGCCTTAATTCTAGAAGGCATGCAAGATGTGAAGCATTTTTTATATTGCAGATCGTGCATTTTAGAGGATCTTTATTTGACACTGAACTGGAGAGCTGACGTTGGTAAGATGTGAAAAAGTTGTTTCTGGAAATGGCAGCTGTCAAGCCATGCCTTGACTACTGTGTATGCTGAATTCTTGCCAAAGAGTGGGATAAAAGCATCATAAAACTTCAGTTTCTCTGAGAACAGCCCAAACACTGATGCTTGTCTGTATCTGTGTGTTCCTGCTTTGCACGCGCTGGGAGAGGGAAGCCTCGGCACCTTTTCCTTGGGAATTATTTTAACATGCAGACGGAATGTCTGAAATGTTGTGTTGCTCAGTTTGTCAGCCCAATCCTGGCCTAGTTGTGTGCAAGGAAGCATTGTAGCTATTTGGATGTTATTATCTCTTCAAGCTGCAGCCTGCAGTGCTGATTGCTCATTCACAGCTCACCTGCAGAGGTGTATTTGCTCATTCTGCCCAGGTTGGTAATAACAAAGCATTTCAGTGACAATTGAACTTCACAGCACTCTCAATTGGAGTGGCTGCTGAATTGTTTTTCTTTTTGAAGTGATTGATAACACAAGCTGCACAGTCTTATAAGTGCCTTTTATGTTTCTTTAAAGGTGTGTAGCAAAGCCAGCAGTTTCCTAGAGGATTTCAGATCTAGAATAGCCTGTTAAGATTTGTTTGTTTGCTTCATGGAGTGGAATTGCTGCACTGTAGATGGTGTGATGGCAGCAAACCTTCAACTGTGCCATAGGTAGATTCATGTTTGAAGCAACGGTGGGGAAGGATTCTTCTGAAACAAATGGCAGAGAAGGGCTTAATTTAAAACCTGGTTAGATGGACAGATGGATGTGGGCTTGTAAAGATTTTTTTTCTGGCTTTGTTTGCTCTTTGTAAACTGATTAAACATTTGTTTTTATTTTGATACTGGCTGCTACTGGGATTAGACTTGATCATTATATGATTACATGTGATGCTGAGGTAGGCACTGGACTTGCCCACTCAGTGCCTATGTATTTGACTTATATTTAGGTACAAATGACAAATCTGTCTGAAATGCAGAACTTGTGGTGAGATGCTTCATCCCCTTCTGGGAGGCTGCAGAACCACCACAAACAAACCCAGCCCTGAAACACAACCATCACCAAAGGCTGAAGCTGCAGAGGTGGTGACAGTGAACCTGTCACCTTCGTAACCTTCTCTGAGTGGAAACATCTCCAGCCCTGAGCTTGCCTGGCTGTGTTTGGAGGTGAAACTCATCTCTCAGCCTAAGATTTTAGTTAATTGTAGACTCCATGGTTTCCAGGGTTGATTAATATTCCTTGAAGATGATGAAGTCTTCTGAGAATGCTTCAGCAAACACTGACATAATGCACAAGTACTCAAAAACTAGGGAGTTGGTTTCCTGAGCTGGTTTACTCTGCGTCTGATATGTAGGATTGTAGACTTGATAGCTGGTTTTGAGAAATTTCTTGCCAAACTGAATATTCCTTCCTGTTTCCAGTGACTGCAACCTCCTATACCTCACATACTGTCATCCCAAAAGGGGAAATGATCCAAATCTTTTTAGGTGCTGTTGGTTGAGAGGAGCATTACTGAGGGTGTTGGTCACTGGCTCTGAGGTGGTGTTCCTTAATAATTTTATTTGAAAGATCATCTGACTCTTCAAAACAATATGTGAACCATTTTGTGTTTGGCTGGTTTTTGGTGGTTGGGACGAACAGGAAGAATCCTGATACCAACAGGACAGTATTTATAAAATTATAACTCCTTTACTGCTGCAAGTAGAAAATGCTAATTATGCCTCCAGGCTCCTGCAGTTTAACTTCCTGCAGGTGTTGGTAGTGGTCAGGAGCTCTTTGTGGTTTCTCTGGTCACCTCCTGTATTGACAAGCCGAGGGTGGCAGAAGTAATGGTGAGTAATGCTGCTCCGAGCACTGTGTCCCCCAGTGCTGGACAGACTGGGTGGAATCCTGCCCACATGTGACGTGCTGGGAGAGGAGTGGGACAGCAGGGCAGTGAGGAGTCAATGCTGTCCTGAGGAGTGGGGCAGCAGGGCAGTGAGGAGTCAGTGCTGTCCCGAGGAGCGGGGCAGCAGGGCAGTGAGGAGTCAGTGCTGTCCCGAGGAGTGGGACAGCAGGGCAGTGAGGAGTCAGTGCTGTCCCTCGCAGGGTGCTGTGGTGTGGGAGGGGCAGGTGATTCACTGGAGCAGCAGTTGCGGAATGGTTGAGGTTGGAAGGTGTCTCTGGAGATTGTCTGCTCAGAGCAAGGTCAGCTAGAGGAGATGGCTCTAGGACCATTTCCCATTGGGTGTGGAATATATTCATGGAGGGAGAGACTCTATGTCTACTCTGGGAAATCTAGGGTGTTCAGCCCCCCTTGCAATAAAGAAGGGGGGTTATGTTTGGGAGCCATGCCTTGTGTTTCAGTTGGTGCCCAAATGACCTCATAATTCCAAATTGTGGACAAGTGCTGAGTGGGTGAATGAATGGGTTTCCTGGGCTGGCCATGTAACTGGTTGTTGAGGACCTGTGGAGCTGCAGGCACCTGCCATATAAACACAAGTACTGCCATGTCTTTGTGTGGGTGCCTGTAGTTAATTTGTGAGAGGTGTTTCTGATAATCTGAGAGAGAGCCTGTGGTAAAGAAAATGAAAAGACAAGACTGTCAGAGCAGTTTATTTAACTCTTAAGCTCTTTGAAGCCAACCTCTGAGACCTGCAAGAAAAGATGAGGCAAAGAGTACTCTGGGGAGTACATTAATTGTTTTAGTAGGTCAGACCTGACTCTGGCTTGCAGTTCTTTCTTTCTTTGCTACAGAACTGACTCTTGCTTAAAGATGAAAGTATTAGTGGTGTGGAATTTTTTCTCTTTGGATGAAGTTAATCAGTGGGACAGGGTAAGAAGCACCTGCAGGACATTGTCAGTCTTGTTCAATTTGTGGTTTTGAATGCAAATGCTGGGGCTACTCAGGGCAGGCATGTTTCCTGACCCGTGATGGATGCTTCCCAAGGATGTCCCAGGAAAACATAGGGAAAAAAGACACCAGTTGTAGAGTACCTGTCTTTTCTTTCTGGTAGTGACCATGCCATAATTACGATTGCTATGCCTTAGTTTCTGTGCAATAGCATTGTACTCTTGCCATTAAGCCTTCTCCTAGGAAAGCTATTTCCTACCCTCTAGAGCTCTTATTTCCCTACTGTCTCTATTCACTTTATTTTCTCTTGAGTTAAGGCTCCCATCTGCATATATTCCCTGCTCTTAATCCTGTCTCCTCCAAGATCTCAGTGACTCCAGCATCTCCCTGGTTGCTGGTCATGACATTTTACTGGTGCCTAGTCCCACAGGTATTTTCAGTTTCCACAGATTAGTTAAAACCCCATGACAATTCCTTAAGGTGTCAGTAGGAGTTTTCACCAATAACATCACCATGTTATTACTGCTACAATTTGAAAATTTCTAGAAGGATTTGTGATAAACAGAATTAAAAAAACAAAACAACAACCAAAAAAACCCCTCTTCAGACTCAATGGCAGTTACAGCAGGAGTAATTTGGGTGGGAGTATGGGGATTGGCACATTAGCAAAAAGCATTTTTCATGGAAGGCTACTTAGACAACCTCTTTTTAGTCATCCAGCTGTTCTCAGTGAGCAGCCATCACAGATGGAGATGCTGCGCATGCTTTTGGCATGTTTAAAGCACCTGGGATCTGCATACTGTCTGATATAAAGCAGTCTTTGTGATGCCCTGTAGAGTAGATATTTGCATAGATTAGACATATAAATCTGCCTTTTATTTTCTGCTAACTCCTCAGAGAGGAGGCATCCTTTCAAGCATTTATTTTAAAAAATAGATCTTTGTACAGTGTCTAAAGTAAACAAGCTTGCTTTCACTGTGCTCTTGTTCCAAAAACAGAGAACCCACACACTCTCGTGGCTTTCTGAAAATGTGGGTGCGATGCTGCTTTCTGCACAATTATCAAACAATCCAGGGCCTTTTTCTTTTGCCCCCTTCCCACAGTTCTAAGGGAGAACTGAAGTCACATTTTGCTCCCCACAGTAACTCTTTCTTAGCGTGTGATACTGCTGTGCCTCCTGTGAGGGAATAAAGGTGTGCTTTGGTCTGGTTTTCTTTTTTCTTTCCTGGAAGGAGTTTTCAGTATCTTACTAGGTGCTCTGTACTCAGTAATACCCAGTGGCTTTTGTGCCTGTCTTGTGTTGCAGACTGGGACATAATCCTGGGAAGTGAGAGCAGCTCCTGGTGTGGGTGCCCCCATGGAGCTGGGTCCCCGTGGTGCTCTGCATGGTGGGTCTGGCATGCACGACTCTGCAGGGAGGGAGGGACATGTTCCAGCATCTGGGCTGTGCTGCACTGGGCTTCTGCCCCGAGTTCAGCTGTCAGCTCTGCATTTCCCCAGAAGAACGTGCTGTGCAGCTTTCCTGTGAAAGGAAACTGTGTTTGGAATGGGATGCCTGCACCTGCGAAGTGTGGGAATGAATGTGTTCGCAGGTGGAAAATTAGAGCCCGTGGCTCCCAGGCCTCTTTTCTGGACGGTGTGTGAAAATTTACCCTCAAACTTACCCCTTACCCTCTTTTAACTAAGTGAGCATTTATTTTCTCTGATGTTTTGCTGTCGTACCCTTTTCTTCATGATTTCTTGTAGCTGTTTTTTTTGTTTGTCATTTAAGGAAATCTTTTTTCTTCACAGTTCCCAGCCCTTCCCTTTCTTTATTTTTCTACAACTGTTAGGTGAAGACCTTTTAAGCAAAAATTCTCCTAAAGCATAAAGAGGTACAGACTCCTGGAACTGTATAAATTTTTAAATTGTGTTAGAGGGGAAAAATTAGTGTTTGAGTGCTTCATATGTACAGGGAAAAATGTTTTCACAGTTAAATTCAATTTTAACAAATGCTGGATTTTTTTCCTTCCCCTCAAAAAAGTCCTTGTTAAATGTCTCGCCTGCTTGAGCTTATCTTTGCTTTTAGTCTGCTGTGCTTTCCTTTTTTTTTTTTTTAAAGCTAAAGTTTCAGGTCCTCTTGTGTAGCTAGCTTTTAATACAAGTCCAATCAGCTGCAGATTTCTAACAGTGACTGCTGTCTTTTCTCGTAGTTACTGCTCCTTACACTGTGCTTTTAATTTCTGTGTTAAGGCTGGATATCACATATCCTCCTGTGCCAGCCTGGTTTTGTGGCAAGCTCAGTGAAGTGGAACTCTTTTGGCTGTTAAGGATGTAACATGTACATGTAACAAGTACACGAGGCTGCTTTGCTTTTCATGGTTGGTCACACCTGCAGCTTGTGGCTGCAGAAGTCTCTGTGTGTACTTTTGAGCTCATGGTAGTTGGTTTGGCTTCACTGTCCAAAATAATTATTTTGAATATCACACTGTGCTGGAAAAAACAGCACAATGTGTACAATCAGATTTGTTCCAGGCGTCCTGGACTGTGCTTGCCTGAAGCAAGGACTGTGACCGGTTATGTGGCTGTGCTTGTTACTACACCACAGATAGACCCATAGGATGTTTTTAATGCCAGTGGTTCTCAAAAATGTACTGACACTTAAAAAAATCCCTATGAAAGTACAGAAAAATAGCATGCAGGATGAGAGGAGAAGAGAGATCTACTGCATTGGTAAATGAGAGGGGACTGAGTGACACATGGCAAATGGGAAGGTGGAGTGTTTAAAACAAAGGTAGTCTAGAGTTTGGTCTCTTACACCTGGAGATTTAAGTCAGAATTTACCCTTTCATTGCTATTGGTGTGTAACAGAGTGGAAAAAAAGTTTGGTTTTCAGGCAGCAGAAGTCTCACTGCCTTGTCCGAATTTGTCTCTTCCTAGGAGCCTGTGTCAGTTTGTGTTTACAGTGTAGTTACCAGCACATGTTTTAGGAGCATGCCTGCTGTCTTGGAAAGATCTTATCTGGAGGCAGGCTATGTAGTTTCCAGAAAAATGATTGCACTCACTGCCTGCTTTTCTGGGAAGTGCCGTGGCCATGGTGCTTGTGCTGATCAGCTCTGCTCACGACACACAGGAAAGGCCCTGACACAGCCCTCCCTCTTGGCACCAGAAACAGCTGTGTGGCTTGCCCAGCTGGAAAGAGGATGCACCTCCTCTTCACTAACAAGCAACAGTGTTCTCTCCAACATAAATATAATATTAATGGTCAGAAGAGTCCTGTGTTTTTAACTATTTCCAGTAATAAAATTTATCAGTTCCCTTTGTTTCTTAAGTTGGGCCGGACTCTTGCGTAGCATAAACAAATTCAGCTTCTTTTTTCTTCTAGAATATTTCCAACTTTACCATTATATATATATATATATATGCAATATTTCTATTTTATAGAGAGCTTTGGATCAATGGACTGCAATGTTAAATGATTCACATGAATTAAAACAGTTGCTGCTCTACATGGGAGCTGTATCAAATGAACAGAAAAGGACAGGGCATTGTGTAAGGATGGCAGACCTCAGAAACGGAAGATAATTTAATCCCATGAATCTCATCAAAACTTTTGTTCTCAGATAAATGATTTGGAGCTGAGATAAGTTACTTATTGGATAAGTTTTTACAGAGGAATGATGTGAAACAGCCATGAAAGGGCATAGGGTGCCAGCTGACCCACATGTGGCAGTACTGTTTGTTTCCTGTTTAAATAGAAGAACTAATAGAGGATGCTGTAGGTATGTGCTCAGTATTGAAACACAGCAAAAGGAGAGTTGGGACATATACTGATATAAGTGTCTTATTCGTGTCTTACTTGTGAGAGTATTTGTGGGATCTCATTGTGAGATCTCCTAGAGGAAGCAGTAGGAATTCTGGAGCTGAAAGTTTATAAATTGATGGGAGGCAAATAAATTTTTGCTGGAACAGAATTCCCTTGGCTTTAGATGGCTGTTGACAGCCTGCATGACCTTACTGGCCCCAGTGCTGTTCAGGGTCCTCGGATTGATGGTCTCATGCCTGGAACTGCACCCCGTCTCCCAAAGCTGGGAGAAAGGCAAACTCTGGGATTCCTTGCTAAGTGCAGCCAGGGATCCTCAGGGATCCCAGCTCTCTTTTGTTGGACAAGATTGTGGGTGGGTCATGAAGTAACGTGGAAATGTCAGGCTTTTTTTCCTTCTTTTTTCCTTTTCTGTTCCCTTTCTTCCAGCTGCAGGAATTTGGGCTCATGTAGCCCAGGGAAGGGAGCAGCTCTGGAACTGCATGCAAGCTGGATGAGTCCTAAGAGCCCTGGGTGGCCACCCAGGCTTAGGCAGTCTGGAATATTTGCGTTTTGGTGCTCCTTTGATGGTTTATTGTTTCGTTTTAATTATTAGACTTTTTTAATATTAGTGGCTACTGCAGCATAAAACACACGTTGGGCTTGTACCTGCCTTGGTGTAAACACCCTGATACTTAATTAGCTTTCATGTTGTATTTAGAGGACCACAACAACAAATAGTGTGCAGTGTTTGCCTGGGTCTTCTTGTGTTCATACTATTGCAGCGCATGTGTTGTTTGGCTTTTCAGTAGTATTTTTGAGTTGGTTCTTTTTGGATGTGTGTTCTAGTGGATGTTTAAACTTTGACTTAAAAGTAAGAACTCCTCCAAGGCAGACCTAATATTCAACATTAATTCCTTGTTTATAAAATATTTGCTGAGGAGGGCAAACCCTTCTCCCAGCTGACTTTCTTCAGTGAATGGGGAGCTTGTTCTCTGTGTGTTGGTTATTGAAAGCTGAGCTCTTTGTGCCAGATATTTTAAGAAACTGTTGACGCTTAGATCTAATCTATTACATTATACTGTGCTTTTAGACCAGAAAGTGAATGTGTTTTCATGTGTGTGGTTGGGCAGTACATATGTAGCAACTCAAAAAATAGTGTTGCATAACTCTAAATACAGTGTAGGATACTTTCAGCCTGCATTCTTGCTTTACTGTGTTTTGAAGGCCGTGGCTGTGATGGTTAGAAATGTTGCAACAGGAATGTCTTGGCATTAATCAGATTCACATTTATATCTGATCACGAGGAAATAATACTAATTTTATACTCTGGGACTTAGTCACATGTTCTAACATATTGCTTTCCTGATGGGAGCTGTTCCTACATTCAATTTTAGTAGAACAGATACTTTTGGAGTAATCTAGCCTTTTTTATTGGGCCCTTTTAAATGGAAGCAAAGATTACATTCTGAGGTTCTGTTCTTCTCATCTAGTCATGACACACCATTTACACAAGGTGAGGGAGCTTCCTCTCTGGTCTTAGGTAGTTCAGGTTGAAGACTTCCATGCAGTCACAATAGTGAGGCATTTGCACTTGGGAAGAAGTACTTTGGATCTCCTTTTCTTGTCCACCTGGGCACGTGTGCTGTTGGAGACACTGGCTGAACCTGTATGTTGTAGAAGCAATGTGGATGACTTTTGCTATGGCTGACAGCCATAAATGATTCAGATTTTTTAACAAGAGTTCTGCAGCTGTGTACAGTGTAGCAATTTTATAATCCGTGCTTGTGACTTTTATTATGTTAGGCTTTTCCCTAAACTTTGCAGCTCTTGAAATGAGATAATGGTAGGAATTTCAGTCTGGAATTTTTTTATGTTCAAAACACAATTCAAACTGGATTGGTAAAGAGTGAGTAAAGAAAATCATAAAAGGTATGACTCCAAATACTCTATAGCTCTCAAAAACCAGAAGGAAAAAGAGCTCCTAGCTTTATCAAACAAAGAAATACCATTCTTCAATAATAGTATGGCTTTGAGGGGGATTGATGTGAAACTTCAAAGGTGACACTTAATTGTGCATCCATTTCAAAAGTGCATAAGGAGCCAGATAGAAAATAAAGATATGTGCAACAGGACAGAAGAAGATTCACTGAATCACAGAATCTCTCTAGTTGGAAGGGGCCCATAGCAGTCACTGAGCCCAACTCCCTGCTCGTGGCAGGACTACCTGAAACTAAATCATACAATTTAAAGCATCATTCAGATGCTCCTTGTGATGCCCTAAATGTTTACCTAGAAACAGGGACTAGACAGGAATAAAGGAATAAAGGAGGGATTTATTTGAAAGCCCTTCAGATGTACACTTTGGGCTCCAGAGGTTCCTGCCTCAGTATATCCCAAAATGGACAATGACAGGTCACGAGTTCTTCACACTTTTCTATCAGCATAAATTCACCAACCAGAACCCAGCCAATGATGGAATTTCCCCAGGCTTGCCCCCCTCTCCCCAAGATGATGGTTTGCAGTGTTTCAGCCTAGGACAGTCTGGGTGTCCTTGGAGAGCAAGCTAGAGAGGCTCTGTTATGTTTGTGTGAGCATGAGAGAACAGCACTGAACAAGCTACAGGAAACTTCAGAGTTACACTAGCAGTACAGGATTTGAAAAACGTAAAAGTTAAAACCTAAGGCATCACTTGAACATTGGTTCAGGTGTACTGTAGTCACTTTCCTTGAGAGCCTGTCCTAGTGACCTACCACCCTCTGCGTGAAGAATCTTTTCCTCATGCCCAATCTAAAGTTGTAATCATGGAAGAATCATAGAATAGTTTGGGTTGGAAGTGACCTTTAGGGGTCATCTAGTCCAACCTCCCTGCAATGAGTAGGGACCTCTTCATCTAGATCAGGATGCCCAGAGCTCCATTCAATCTGATCTTGAATGTTTCTAGGGATGGGGCATTCACCCCTTCTCTGGGTAACCTGTTCCACCACTCTCACTTCACCACCCTCACTGTAAATAATTTCTTCCCTGTATCTAGACTAAATCTTCTAGTTTAAAAACATTGCCCCTTGTCTTATCACAACAGGCCCTGCTTTGTCTCTGTGTCACAATCCCAGTGTAAGTACTTCCCCTAAGGCAGCTTTATTCCATTTTCTCGTGTCCTGTTCCTGGTCACCAGAGGAAGTGACTGTTTATGATAGGACATAGCTGCAAACCACTGTGTTAAAAATGTGTCTTGATTACACAGACTGTCAGGATTGAACCTTCATTCCAGAAAGAAGAGCTGAGGGTCCATGAGACTGAACCTAGTACTTGAGACATTTTATAATCTTTAAAGAGAAGGAAATACATTAAGCATTTTGAAACCAAGCTGGTTTCTGAAACCAGCTTCTGTTGCAGGAGAAGAAGTTCTTCTGCTTTCCTTCAAGGAAACAAAAACGATTTAAGTGGCCTATATATTTATTTTGTGATATCTGACAGCTGAAATTGTTCCGAGGCTAGAAATCTGGGCTTCTGCTTTCATCAGTGAAGAGCTTGCTTTGTGTATGGAGCTGTGTTTGGATGAGTCACACCTGCTGCTTTTTGTTTTTCAGCCTCTGAGGAAGCTGTCCTCACTGCTGCTTGGTGATAAGCACTTGTGTTAGGTGGATCACTGCGATAACCTGGAGTTATCTTCCGTGTAAATCCTGCTCTTCCTGCTCCTTGGCTTTCTCCTGTTAGATTTCCCAGTGCCACACAGGCGGGGTTGCATGTCTCTAGCTGTATTGCTAGCAGTACCCATTCCGTGTGTGCCTGTGTTTAATGGGAAATCTACTGAAAGCCTGCTTGTGTGATCTGAATGCGTCCCTTTTGCTTGTTTTGTGTTAGCAGCTGGTTAAATAGTGTTAATAAGTGACTTTAAATCTTGCAACAATTGGCAGTAGAATAACTTCATGAAGACTGCAACTTAACCTACTTTTTGGAATGAAGTGGAAAATTGTGTCCTTCTTTCTTTGAACTGCAGTGTCTTCAGGTGGGAGGATGAGTGTAGGGATTGTAACCTTCTGCTTACACAGCTGGAGGATTTGTCAAAAGTTGTATTTAACAACATGGCCTTGGTAGATCTCCTTCCACTTGTAAACTCTGCAAGAAACCTTCTCCTAGGTATTTACTCTCAAGGACTGTGTCAGGCCTAAGATAGGAGATACAAAATGACAAACAAACAACAGACTTTGTTTCATAATATATTTCTAAATAGAAATAATATTCTTTAGACTTGAAATTCAAGTCTAAGGTTTCCTGACTGATGGGAGCATGCTGGCATCACCATGATGGACAGGGAGTTCCCATCCATAAATTGGGAGGTTTCTGTGAACATAATGAAAAAGCCTCTGCTCTTGGAATGACTCTCAATAGAACCATTTATGATAGATTTTTTTCCCCTGAAGGTTCTTAGTGTATTGTTGCCTCTTTAAACCAGACAGATGCAACTAAAAGACAATAGAGGGTTTTGGAAAAAAATATGTTAGCTTCAGTGTTTTGGCTTTAAGGAGAAAGGATAAGAAAAGTGGAAAAAGGGAAAACACTTGTCATCCCTAGCTGCTTGAGTTGCAGAAGTGCCCATCAGCGTTTTTGCATCTCCTCAAATGAAGATGAAAAGGATAATTCCTCCCCTAGTTTAGGAACTGAGCCACTCACTGCCTTTGTCATTTAGACCATTGCAAGCTGCTTGGCTGCCTTTTTTGTCCCTGCAGGTGTAGCAGCAATGTGTGTCACTGCAGAGGGAGGTTTCCCACTCGTTAAGGAGCACTGTGCGCAGGGTGGATGCTCTGCTGCACTCACACACTGGCATGTGCTTCAGGCTTGTGTCCCAGGGTGGTTTCAGGCACTGGTTTTGACAGATGGCTGCATTACCTAGGGGCTGGTATTCTCCTGTTTGTCCTCCCACATGATGCAGTGACTGGGACTTTGCAGCTTCTCCTCTGGGAAGTGCAGACTGCTGGGGGATGTACTCCTTAAACTCTTCATGACACATGGCAGTCCTGCCTCAGTCATGTTGCTGCTCCTGATGGAGTCTTAAGGAGTGAAGGTTGCTCCAGACTTCCTGTGTAGTCAGTGGGAAGAAATGGCCATTTCCACAGTGTGATTCAGGGTTCCTCTGTTGTGCATCACTTTCTGCAGGTGATTCATTCTCTCTTTCCTACTGTGTTTTGAAAAGGGAACTGTGGATCATTGGTCTTCTATTTAGAAGTCCCAGATAGATGTCTGAAATTTTTCTACAGCATCAGGAAGAGGGTCAAGCCACTAGCAGCAGCAGCATGTGAGCAAATAGATCTGTGAATTTTAATTGGGATTGCTATCTGCTTTTTAAATTAAGACAGTGGAAATCTTGGTTATGGTAGCACTGCCAGCCTCCAATTAAATTAATTCAATGTTGAAGTTTGTGCTGCAGGCTGGAGCAAACTTCTCCCCTTCTGTTTTAGCTGAGACACAGACCATGAAAACTTAGTTCTAAACTTACCTTTTTCAGTGATCTGAATAGCTTTAATTTTTTTTGCCTTGCTGGCAGGGTATAGCACTAAAGGAGCTGCAACTGGATGTCAGTACAACCCTGAAGTCTCCAAATGTGTTTAAAAGAAGCATTTGTGTGGAGGCCCTTATGCAGCTGAGAATCTCAACAAGAATTTGGCAGAAATCTCAGTGTCGGAAGATGGCAGATTCCTGTGCAGTGAGATGTTTACTGGTTCACTGTTTTATCTTTGGCAGCTGCTTTTGCACTTGATATCTTCAGCTGTTTTTGAAGATTTTACAAAGAATAATTATTCATTTTATGAAATGGGCCTATTCTACCCACCCAACAGGGCACTGATTCACGTATTTCCCTGGCAACATCCTGTTGTTATCAGAGCTGTGTTCACTTTTGCAGGGTTGTGTTCACTGGGATGTTACAGCTTCCTGGGCTGTGGTTTTGTTGCATGATTTACTGAGGTGTGGGGTGACTGTTTTCAATTATTCCTTTGGAAACACTAGGGTCACTGGTGTCTCTGGGAGATGGAAGCAACCTGAGTTTTTCCTGTTTTCAGCTGGCAGTGCTGGTAATGTAGATATTCCAGCAATCTTTTCACAGGAATTTAAGGTGTTGTACTGGCAACCTATAGATAGGCAGAAACTTAATGGTGTCCCATTTCAGGCAGTGTTTTCTTATTGCCAGGGCAGATTTCTGTAAAAGGCAGTAGCTGATGGACTGGATTTTAACTCCCCACCAGGTAAAATTCCACTTAATCAGTGCAGCTTTCTCAAGCATTGATCATGTGAGGTTGGGATACTACTTAAAGGTTTCACTGAGGTTTTGTAAATGAGCTCTATAAATTCATGAACAAGGTTTCACTGCAGGCTCACCAGAGCTTTTCTTTGTTTGTTTTGTTAAGGTCAGGCTAAGCACACATTCTTCTGTAAGTTTGAACATGTTCACTTGCTCTTTGAATAAAGTAACACCTGAATACACTTGCATGCTGCTCTGCACCCACAAAGCAATTATTTTGTGATGTGCTTCTGGATGCTTACATATGCATGCCAGTTGTTCATTGGTATATGTGCTCACTCAGTTCAGCTTTTGCATCAGTGCACAGCAGTACATTTAACCAGAAAAACATGAGTCTTGAGTCATTCCAGAGTTTAGAGCTGTATGGAAGGAGAATATTTAAAATATATATTGAAAAATGAAAGGGGGCTTATGGGGTATATACATTATATTTTATTGTTTCAACTGACACAGTGAGGGGAAGAGAATGGGGCCATGAGAACTCTTCATGTTTGTTTTGGGTCCAAAGAATAGCTGTGCCTGTACTTAAGGTCCATTAGAGAAAAAAAGAAAAGTTATCTGTTTATTTTCAGTACTGCATAGTATGAGCTGGAGTATACATTTGTTCTAGTTAACTCACCACATTTTTTTAGCATGATATTCTAACCTGCTTGGCCATTAACCTGGCTGGCTACCAGGAGAATTTTCAAACTGTTGACTCATATTGCTTCCATATGTAGCTTAAACCACCTTTTCCCACAGTAGATACATCTTGAAGGTTAGCTGCTTTGTTTTTCAGGGCAGGGAGCAGCATATTTTGAACTGAGTCAACGCTTACGAATAAAGGAAGTAAATACAAGGTATTTTTAACTTTTTGGGGTCTAATCTCATTTTTGCCAAAATCTAGTTCCAAACCAGGAAAGACCAACAGGGGTTTTTTGTGCTCCTCTCCCCCAGGAGGTTAAGCAGTTTTCAGCATATGCAGCCACAGCTTATTTTTCCATTTTTGCATCTTTGTGAGGATGAATCTTCACAGCTGCCATTTCAGGTTTTTTTTTGGTTTATGTCACCTGAAGATCTGATCTGGGGGCATGAGTTGCTCTGTGTGTGTGGGACCTGCTGCTCTGAGGATGTGACTAACCAAGTGGGAAATGACACACAGGCTGTGTGCCCACAGTGACATACAGGCCCCTTAGTGAGCACCTCTATGGGGGTGGGGCCCGAATGTGGTTGGAGCTCCTGTTCTTACCTGGAGCCCCTGTTTGCTGTCAGGCACCAAAGGACAGGTACTGGCTAGGAGAACTGGTTTATTAGCAATTAAACATGATTTATTTAAGAAATAAATAATTATTGATTACCAGAGCAATAGCTGCCTCTGGGACACACAGCTCAGGGCGAGGAGGGGGAGCCCTGGAACCCTCTATGGGAATGGGGATGACCATTTTTGGAGGAAGGTGAAGGTGGAGGCAGCAGTTGTGGGAGATATTGTGGGTTTGCACTCAAAAAATCCCAGCTATTTTGTGAAAAGCAGTACATGGCATTGCTGCAGTTCACCTACCTGACTCAGTTCTACCTTTTTTTTCTTTCTTTTTGTGATCAAAAATGAAAGCGAAGCTAAAAAGATAAAATAGTCTCCTGAGCTGTAGCCTTTGGATCTCTGTAGCCAAATGCAAGTGTTCTGCTCAGTTCAGGTGATATAAGCCACATAGCTGAGCATGGTTTCAAGCCTAGTCTGAATTCAGTAGGATTATCATGTTGAAACAATGCTTTTAGCATGTGTTTAAAACCCAAACCAAATGGATACATGGATTTTTTCAAAGACATGCAGATAAACTCTTTGCTCCCAAATTTTTTTTATCCTAGTGTTTGTGTAATATTTATGCTTCAATTGAATGGAGTTTATGTTCAGTTACAAATGCTAAAATACAGGTTTATTTGCAGTATATGATTTTGTTTTGCTTTAATTTTGTAATCCCACTCCAGCCTTTATAAAGATGAATTCTATGGTGGTGTCACTGAGGTTTGCTGGACTCCAATTTGCAGAGACCAAATTGGAGTTGCCTTTTCTAAGTGAAGAGGCTCAAAAGACAAGAGAATATGGTCTCCCCTGCTTTTTTTTACTCTAAAAGGCATGTTGAAGTTTTGTGCTGTATAATTCTTTAGGTATTTGGATTAACTCTGATAAAATTATAGGTGGTTGTAAGGGAGTTCATTGTGCTTATAAATTGTAGTGGGGCTCCCTATAATTTGTTATAATTAATTCAATAGTTCAAGAGCAGAAAATCAAGATCAGGTTGTGGCATGCCTTCCTTTCTTGCTAAAGCATGCCATTACTGGCCTTTTTATTTAAAGTTTCACTTTGTGCTTGTGGGTTTATTTGAACTTGGAGTATGCAAAATGCATAATACACTCTTGAAAAAAGTACAAGTACAGAGGATGGACCTGTTGAGGTTGGGGTGGGTTTCTGTTTAAATATAGATAAATTGGTGGATACTGTGAAGCTGCATCTGGTGGCTAAGCCTCTCGTGGAGGGAGTGTGTGTTTTGGAAGGCTTGTGTCACGCCTGTGGGCTGCAACAAGGCCTGGGTGCATGTCTGTGCTTGTGGCCCATCAGAAGTGGCAGGAAAAAGAAAACCACTGGCAGAGCACTTCTTTCCAATGCAGGCTCCCTCTTTTGCTGCCAGTGAGATCGCCGAGTGTGACACTGTCGTCTCCTGGCTCGCTGCTGAGGGCTCCACTGGCCATCCCTTTAACTCTGGGTGCCAAAGAGCCACAGCACTTCGATACCAGGCTACACTGGAAGCACATACTGCTTCTGTGGGAGAGGTTATAGAGCCTGTGTTACCTTCCTAAGCAGTCCATATCCATTTGAAATACAAACATACTTCTCTTTAAGTGCTCGATTTTTCTGCAGAAATTTGGCGCTGTTGACTGATTCATGCCAGAAAAAAAAAAAACCTTATTGCTCTGAAAATACTTTGCATTTACTTTTGAAATCATGTGCCAGCTGCGTGAAGAACTGGAGGGGGTGGAGATCTGGAATTTTAATTGTCTTTTGGGGAATGCATGCAAACGCACAACCTTTCAGTAGTCAACTGTTGAAATGGAGGTGGTGAACAACAACTAAGCAGTGCACAACTCTCATCAGGCTGTCTTCAGCTGGGCAGAGTTTCCTGTTCTAGCATCCTTTACCAGGAGCTGGCTGTGGAGCTGGCCCTTAACCTTTGGAAGGCATTGGCCTTTGGTAGGAACTTCACTGTGGTAGCTGGCCTTTCACTATGTGCCTCACTGGAGCTCACCAAGCAAGCCAGGCATGCAGGCTCTGTGTCATTTGTCCTTATCTCACAACCTGCCTATCAAAATGAATGGAAAGTGACCATCATTGTGAAGTTAATCTGTTGTAGCCAAATACCCTCTTTTCCCCTCTAACTATAATCTGTTGCTTTTAAATAGAGAGGTTGAGTGATCTGGAAGTAGGTGATAGGAACTGTGTTTTGATCTGTTCTCCTTTTTTTCAGTCAAATGTGTGAATATGATGCTCTCCCAGCATTGTTCTGACTCATTAGGAAGGGGAATGACACAAATCTTTCCATGTATTTATTTAGTTTTCAGTGTCAGTCATGTTTTCCATTCAGCTGCTGGAGGGAACCAGGATGTAGGCAGTTGGGTGCTGCTTTTGAACAGAGTCATTTCTCAGCTACCTGAAGCTAACCTTGACCTACCCTCTAAGGTTATGATCAAAGAGCTCTTACCCTGGAAGATGTTATGACTCTGTTTTTACTATTGGCATGGACAGTTTGAGCTTCTGAAGGAATTTCCTCCTGCATGTGTGACAAAGACTCTCTGGTCTCTGCTCTTTTTTTCTGGCGAGTCTGCTGATCTTCCTTAAGGTCTGTGACAGGGTGTGGTAGACTCATTCTCAATAATACCCTTCTAAAAATATTACCCTTCTGTTAGTGGGTATTAACAGAAACACTGCCATTGCTTTTTATATTCTAACTCAAGTCCTAGATAAATGGCTGTTGTCTAGTACTGTGAAATATCCGACTTTTGCTGGGAGAGAAGTTGATGAAATTCCAAAGGAGTGAACTAGAGATGTTCTGTTTATCAAGCCCATCTAAGTTTTTAAAGTGGCAAAGACGAGGCATTAGCTCGGTGTTACTGACAATGACATCATGAATCTATGTATCTTTTTTTTTTTTTTTTGAGTGCCTTTAGATTAAGATGTGCTGATTGAATCCTTGCCTCCAAAATGTGTTTCAGCATGCACAGGCTCAGAAATCATAACACCATCTTTGCCACTATACTGATGTTGCATTTGAAAAGACCAGTCTTGTCTGCCTGTCTGCCTTCCTCACCATATAAAATCCAGTCCAAGTTTGCAAGTCAGCTTTGTTACAGTGTACTGAGTGACCCACATGAGATAAGCAGCATCCAGTAAGTAGTACTCGGGATTGGAACTTGGGAACAAAACATAGATCTCCCAAATCTGCCTTGGATTCCTGCCCAAGTTTACATGAGTAGCTTCACCAGCCTCAGATATTCTATAAAATAATCATCACTAATACATTAAAGCGTAATGTCATAAATAAATAGAAATAACTTTTTGGTTGAAATCAGTGAGTTCCTTTGGTTGCCCACTGAATAGCCAAGTCATTGGCTCATCCACCTGTAAGGCTTAGAAAATATGTCCTCAAAATAAAAATACAGGCTTCTATTTCAAATGTAGCATATAGGTGTCTATGAAATCCTATTGCTTAATAGTATCAAAGCCAAAATCACGTCAGGTTTTAAGGTGTGAAGTGAACAATAGACACATCAATATCAAAGCTAGTGCTTAAAATAATTTTAGTTAATGATAAAAGGCCTCTGTTCTGGAGAAACCGCTTCCCCTGTGGGCACATTATTGCATAAGTGTACACTGCAGCGTCTCTGCTCAGAAATATATTACCATACCAAGATAATCTCAGACGAGCTGACTCGGACTGTTGTTGTGACTCAATGAGACTTTTATTGAGTTCCTAATTTTAGAAGATCTTATTGTACTCTAACTGCAATTTTTTTTTTTTTTGAAGTTGAAAAAGAGCTAAAGTTCTTGAGCTAAACCACTTGTGGACCAATCTGTTTCTCTGTTGAGTCTTAAAGGCTTCTTCTTTTGGAGATACAAAATGCTAAAGCAGTTCTCTTTTCCTTCAGAGAAGAAGTTTGTTATTTCTACATAGCTGTGCAGTTATCCAATAGATAGGCTTGATGCCAAAATGGTACCTAATGAGTTATAAAAAAGTTAGTCATGCCAGTAATTGCATCATTAGAAACGATTGTAAAGGAGTTGTACCTTTTGGGTAACTAATACATGTTTTGTAGTGCTTTGCTTGTTTTCAGATACACTAAAGGTAAATATTTATTGGTATTGAAACTGTGATGTATTTATATTGGCTTGAAATTTCCAAATAAAACAAGCTGATTAAAAATAAAAAGAAAAGCTTTTTAAGTGTTTCCTGCTGCATTGGAGATAATGTGTATATTACAAACCCTTCCTGATGTACAGAGAAGGAAAAATAACAGAAATCCAGACAGGTCACATTGCAGTATTCAAACAATATTAAACCTTATTAACTCAGTCCTGTCACCTTTTTGTATAAAGTATACATTTAGATTGTAAATCCCTGGGACAAAAAGAAATTTATGTTCTGTTCCTGTACATTTCCTAGCACAGTTTGATGCTGCTTGATTACTAAGACTAGTGGATCTGATAATACTGAGTAATTATTAAGGTAAGGAAGTATTTGCCTTGTGGTGCTTTGTGGAAGTCACTAGTAAGAAAATCCAGAAAATGCAGTGCAATTATTCTGCAAACCTAGCCCATATTTGTACCTTTTTAAACCATCCTTTAATTTCTCTACCAAGCTCTCACTGCCAGTGTTCCTCAGGCCAGGTTCTGTGTGGCTTGTGATATTTGGAAACACTGGTTGTCGAGGAGAATGGAAATCAGTGAAATTGAGTTATTTTCTGCATGTATCTAATATCACCAGGGGTGTTAGATCAGATGAACAGTGGTGATGGAAGGGTGCAATGAGTTCAGTGACACTCTACAAACACCCACGTTGTTTTTTGAAGTGATAGGAGAACAAATGTGAACTTGGGGGAGGTCCATGAAGAATTGTTTGAGCAAATGGAGTTTCCCTACATTTGTGGAGCTGTAGCAGAGTCTGAATCTGGGTGTTGCAATTCAATTTTAGAAGAGTACCCTTATCTCCTGCTTGCTAATACCATTGGGGTTTGGTGGGGTTTTTTCATTTCATAGTATGGATTGCCAAAATACAGATGTTTATTTTGGAGTTGAGATGTGGTCTCATAGTCATCCAGTTACAGCTTCTTTATTCTATAAAAATGTGCTTTTTGATGCAATACATGCAAGTATACTTTTAATGTTTTGTGTGTTGGCTAAATAGAGTTGTGGGAAATGATATCCTTATAATGATGGCTTTGTTCAGACTTGTTGTCCACTCCCATTCCCCTTGGAATTAGCTACAGGCTGGCAAACTGCAGTAGCCTTTTTTATATTGAACATACAATGGTTCTGCTAATAGTGCTTAACCCAAAGTGAGCAGTGAAGGTGAGAGATTTCAGCTCTAGGCTGACTCGGTTATGGTGGTGTCTTTTCTGCCCTGCTCTTCTCTGGTATGCCAGAATGGCTTTGTGATAAAAGCTTCATAAATCTTAATTTTGAATTTTTTGCCTTTTGTTATTTGGGGGTGCAGATTGCAAACTTCTCTTTTGTTCACTTTCCATATGCTTTCCCAACTAAACCACCTAATAAGAAGGCTTACAAAATGCATGTTTTTATCTGCTGTCCCGGAACAGTGAATCCTCAGTGAATCTATAGCTGAAACATTTTAAAAATGTTTGATTTCCCTCAAATTATAGATCTACTTTTGCAATCCAAGGGAACAAAGAGCAGTCTCAGTTAGCATAGTGGTATAATAACAGCATTTAATTTAATTTCAGATGGAGGAGCCTCAAATCCCTGACAGAATGTGGGCCAGTTGCTCCTCTCCGTTGGCTGGGCAAGGAGCCTGACCACAGTTTTGCAGCATGCCTCAGCCATGAATCTGTGGCTGGTGGAGTTATTAGAGCCTTCTAGTGGAGCTTCCTCCAGGGTATCCTCCTCCTCCTCCTCTGCCTTGACAGTGGAAGCAGCCACCCCAGGGCATGCCTGGGGGAGAGATGTCCCAGTTCATGCTTTGTTTGGGCACCATGAACAGAGATGTCAGGGGACTCTTCAGGTGGGCGTCACTTGTCACTGTCAGTATAGGTGTAAAGAGGAAGCAGGTGCCAACCACAGGTTCCTGCCTCAACCTTCTTCAGGTTATCTTGGCACTTCCACTGAAACACCTGCCAGAGCCACAGTGGGTGGTTGCATTTCAGTGTGTTTGCCTGTGAAAAGTGACAGCTTTCTCCATGAGATTTTTTTCCCTGACAGATACACTAAATGTCAGAGCACCGATTATATAAATCTCTTAAATTCTTATTGCATGCCAATCTACAGTATATATAATAACAATAATCTGAATTTACTAGATGGCTTCTAAGGTCCCTTCCAGCCCAACACATTCTGTGATTCCATAATGTTGTAGAATATTCCTATTAAGATTTTTAAATGTGGCCTCTCCCTGACGATCAAGTGAAACACGTGCAAATGGACATCTCTCTCAGATTATGGGTGCTGTCTGCTGTCTTTGTGAGTGTGTAACTGTGTGAGTGTGTAACAGTGAGTGTGTAACTGTGTCTGAGTGTGTAACAATGTGTGTGAGTGTGTGTGTGCATGCTCTTTATTTGCCCTAACTTTTCTAACATCTGTCTAGGGTCTGACTTTTTTTTTTTTTGTTTAATTTTGCCAGCTACTGGTCAAAGACAGTGTTGGGGGAAAATTGTGAAGACAGCTCTTGAGAATTCCACATTGTCCAAGGCAGACACTAAGCAATGTTTCCTTACTTGCTTACACCATATTCCGATGGCAAGTCAAATGGCAAATCAAATCCCAGAGCAATGTTTCTTCTGAAAGTCTAGGTCATAATATTTGATACTACAGTAGCTGCATTGGCACTGTATTTTGGTGATGCTTACCTAAGTAATTCTTCCTGTGATTTGTCTGTAGTTGTATGGATGTTGGTTGAAATCATGGCTCCCCTAAAGCTGGTGATATTCTTGACTTCTGTACAGCTAGGATGTCACTATAAGATTTTACATTAGTTTGAGTTTCATGTAGCCTCTTAACTCTGTGCTTGTTTTAACAATAGCTTTATTTTTTTGGCAGATGTGGATTTTACTCTCCTTATTAGACTAGAATATGTAACTCATGTGTATATGTAGCACGGACTCAGATAGTTTCTTTTGGGATTACAAGTCTCGAAGACCAAATTCATCAAACACTTGCTCACCCTCATAGTTGATAAAGCAGCTTATGTCAAGCTTCTATGAAAGCGTGCATGTTTTCAGAGTTGGGGTTTGGTCACTGCAAAGGAGTGGGAAGAAGCTGATTTGTCTCTTGGACCGAGCAAGTGTAAAACCTGTGGCTGAGGCACAGGGCTCAAGCTGAGAAGCTGTATGCTTTTTAGCCTGCCTCTCTCAATCAAATTTCAAAATCCCCTCAATCTTTAATCTTCATTAGGCTGTGTGAAAGCCAAATCTGAGCATTTAAAATGAGATTTTATTTTTCTTACACCTCAACACAAACAGTAACGTTTGCAAGCATAGTTGAGGCAGCGCAGCTCCCATTCCGTGGGTGATGTTGCAGTGGTTCTCCCTTCTGCTGGGACTGGGAAGGTGACACACTCCAAAACAAGGCCAGAACAGTTTCTTTGCTAAGAAAGTCAGATGTGGTATGCTGGGTGTATCTGAGCCCAGGTAGGAGTTCACTGCCAAGAGACTTTGACTGCTGTTCGCTGTCTGCCTTGCAGAGCTTGCAGTCTCTGGGACTGGCCAGCATGCTTGTGTGCCATTTCTTTCTGCCCCAGTTTATCTCAAGCAATTCTTTCTTAAATCTGGAATTTTAGGTGGATGCCCTCTGTTTCAGGGGGTGAGCAGGCATGCAGCTGAAGGGTGCAGTATCCCCTGAATCTGTTTCAGCTGCAGCCAGGCTGGTGTGTCTGCTCACAGCCTGAAAAAACCCTTTTTTTGGGTTTTGAGATTTCTGATTTGGGTCAACCAGGTGCACCCATGGGAGCATGAGGCTGAGTGCACACATGTTAGAAGCTATGTTTGCTTGGTTTGTGTGTCTTAGTCATCCGTACACATGAAAAATACCAATTAATAAATAAACCTTTTATATGGGCCATAGTTTAAGTTAAATCAGCAGACCAAAGTATATTGCTAAAGTTCTCTTTCTTCAATCCAAATGGTGCCACTGGAGCAAAAACAGTGGGAGCAATATGGAACAGCCCTTTTTGGACTGGGGATTGCAAGGTCTTTAGTAACCTCTATAAAACTTACAAAAGAGGTAATCTTAGCAGATTTGGTCTAGGGAACACAAACTAGAACTTTTCATTTTCCCTTTCATCCATCTGGAAGCACTGCACAGGTAGGGATCATATTGATTTGTTGTGGTAATGTGGAGCTCCTGAAGCTGGGTACAGACCTGCTGTTCAACAGCCTGACCTGCCTGGGGTGATGTTTTCCTTCCTTTCCGCAACCTTCTTTTGTCCTGTGGGAAATGTGCAAGCACGGAGATATTATAATCTGTGCTTTTCTTCTTCTTTTTTTCTTTTTTTTTTGTTTTAGATATCAGTATTACCTACAGGTGAAAAAGGATGTTCTTGATGGGCGGTTAATATCCTCGTTCGAGCAGGGAATTCGGCTGGCTGGCCTGGCAGTGCAAGGTAGGATGACACCACCCCGTAGCCTTTCTCCAGCAATGGCTCCTTTGGTTTGTCCTCTGCCTTCACTGAGCAGCTGGGTTTCCAATGGATTCCAGACTGCATGGGTGGACTGCCGTGGATGAAGCACTCACAGCCTCAGGCAGGGAATGAGAGACCACATCACAGTGCTCAACTTTCCTATTTTTAAAATTCATGCAAGCGAATCTCAGCAAAACTCCAGTTCTTCCAGCCCTGGCCACGGAGTACTTCGCAGTAATGAATTTGCTTCACGTTCTCTGGTTTGAAATGCAAATTACATCAAAGAGCACGGCAGCAGCTTTAATTTTGCCTTTAATTAAAATCTCATTTTGCTGTATAGTGCTGTATGAAGTATGAAAGAACACGTGACCATAATTGTTATGTGAGCTATAAGTTAATAATAAACTACTTCTTACAACGTGATTTTTTATTCTGAGGCTCCTAAGGACATCAATAAAAGTGGGGTCACGTAATGTATATGTGCAGAGGAAGAAGCCCTGTATTTGGGTAAAGTATGTTTCAGTCTATCCACAACTGACCAGGAGAACTTGAGGCAGAGTTTTGGCAATGATGTTCTCTGCATGCTCTCTGCTGAGTGGGAAGGGGGAAGTATACACATAAATAGCAAACATGAGGATCTGATTCTTGACAATTAAAGGTTCAGTGCAGAGAAATGCTAATATGGTCTTTTTTTAGAGCAGTAGAAATGCTGGGTTTGTATCCTCTATCTTCATTAAAAATTGAAGGGAAAATGTTTCTTCTCAAATTTTGAAATGCTTGCCTAATAAAGGAAAATATGTGTGTAAGATTCCATAATGAATCTTTTAATTTAGGTAAATGAGGATTTTCTAGTGTGTAAGTTAGGTCTGAGTAGATACTGAATATGTTTCACTGTGTTTTTTGAGCTTTTTCCTAATTTTGAGAGTGAGTCAATCCCACTATTGCTGACATTGTATTACTTCCTTTGTCCTTTGCATGTGATGCAACCAAAGGTATTTGAAATACTTACTTATTTTAAACTTGCAGACTCTGTTTCATGCCCATTTTGATTTCTTTCTGTTTATGTTAAAACATAACTCTGAGGTAGAAACAAAATGAAGCTGCATTTTTGGCATCCTGCAATATGTGAAATTATCTAGAAGCTTTGAAAGAATGTTTAGATAAAATGATTTACGGTGGGGATTTCCAAGTCCTATAATATGAGAATCTCTTGTAGATGGCATCTGATCCTGTTCAATTAATATAAAATAAAAACCTCCTGGCAAGATACTCTTTTGATATAAGCTGTTGTATATTTAACAGATAGATAAATATAGGCGTTGCTTGGGGTTTTTAAATGTAGTTTAGCCTTTAGGAAGCATTTCCAAAACTCCATGGTCTCAAGGACATTTAGACATGAATCCTCAGCCTGACATATGAGTGAATATGAGCATGGAGAGGAGTGTATTTCAGAGAGATGTAGAAGAAGCAGCAAAGTGAGTAGAAAGGTGTGGACCAGTCAGTTAAACCCACACAGTGCCTTGTGCTGTTCCATTGGCTGCAGAGGGATAAACCTTCCCCCATGCTGGTTGTTGACAATTTTTAATAAAATTGACTACTGGATTTTAACCTTTATAGGCTGTAAAATTAATCTTTTGTTCAACTGTGTAGAATTGTAGCAGAGGTAGGTTAAATTTTCTTTATTTTTGCCTATTCAGGCCTGGAAATGATGGAGATGCAAAAGTGTGCATGATTTTTAAAGAGACTGAGCAATCCCAGCATTTTTTTCAATGGGGGTATGAGTTCAAGAAGTCTAGAGAAAAACAAACTCTTGCTATCCTGATGGTTAAGCATTGCAAATGGTCATTATAATAGGGATCAAAAGAAAGAAATTACTTGTTGGCTGTTACTTGATCTCTGGTAATAACACTATTATTTTCAAACCTCCATGTTAAAAGCTAAAGTACAAGCAAAAATCTTTGTGCTGGGCTGTGGGTTCAGAGAGAACTCGCCCACTTGAAATTAAGCATCTGTACAAAGGTTGAGTGTGGTCTTAACATGTGTGGAAAGTGCCAAAATGAGTAATTGTGTTGTTTTTTTCCAGCGGATTTTGGAGACTATAATCAGTTTGAATCTCATGACTTCCTCCGAGAGTATGTCTTGTTTCCTATGGTGAGTTCCTTATCCCTCTCTTCTGTGGTCTTTTGTGGATAATTTCTCCATGATTCAGAGATGGCTTTGTTGATAACAGAGTAAAAGCACCAGTGCTGGACTAGTGGAAGCAAAATTTGCTCCCCAAAACTTGATTGCAGCTGAATGATTCTATGCTGTGGAATGCCAGCCCATTTTCAGATCCTGTTTAGCCTCCACTAGGAATAGGTGTCAACAAAAGAAACTTACGTCTTTGAATAAAAAAAGGATTTGCAGCTATTTTGAAAGGTATATATTAGCACCACTGTGATATTAGCAACATGGCATATCAAGGCCATAGAAGGGCTGCTGCTGCAGTAAATGTTTTGCCACAGGACAAACCATGCAGCCATTTCTGAAGAGAATGTGGATTTAGGTCATCTGACTGTTGTGCTGAAGTAAAGCCTGAATCAAGTGTTCTTCTCAAAATGTTCTCCAGGGACTGTGCTGTAAATTTGGCTTGCATTTGGAAACTAGCAAATAACCTGAGTGCTTAGGGAAGGAGTTTAGATCACTAATGGTGTTGGAAATTTGGTGACAAGTGCCAAGCACTTGCAGTCTGTGACACTGAGCTTCTCTGGGAGGATGAATTAGAGAAAAGGAAAACCAAAACAAATGCCTGCTGAAGCCAAGGTTGGCTTTGTCTTAGATGAACAAGTCCGTCAGCATGAGTATTTAGTGTAAGCTTCATAAATATAAATAAATAAGCTTAATAAATATAAAAGATCATGGAATTACTTCTAACTGGAAAAAATATTTGGAAGCAGGGTGGGGTTCCCATGCCCTGAGTGTAGCTGCTTGGAAGTTAGGGCATCTGGTTTCCCTCTGCAATTAAGTGGAGTGGTAGAGGGAGAATGATTCATCTCACTGTAATTTGAAGGCTTGAGAAGCATTTCATCCCACTCACCCATGCTCTTTGTACAGGAACTGCAGTGGACAGTTTGTTCTTAAGCCCAAAGAGGTGACATCTGTATGGTGTCTTGAAGTGAAAGTGCAATTTTGAGCCACTAGACAGTTGAAAACGACCTGAAAAAAATCAGAAGGAAGAAGGGAATGTACAGGGATCTGGATATGCTTTGCATGGAATATACATGTAGGATGTGGCTTCAGTATTAACCTTTCACTAATAAACTTCTGTTATCCTCTCTAGTGGAGCAGAATTTCTTTGGTAAGCCATCTTATCTGTTGATAAGTAATTGATGATCTTGTGTGTAGTTGATGGCTTATGAAGTCATGTGCGATAGCCTAAACAGGAAAGGAGATGGCTGCAAATATATAAGGAGAAAAGTGTTGTTGTCGGGGTGTCACTTTGTAAATGAACCTCTGCCAAGTTCTTTCAATACAAAAAGAATGAATCAGAGTGGTTTGGAAGGGACCTTAAGGATCATCTAGTTTCAACACCCATGCCATGGGGAGGGACACTTCCCACTAGACCAGGTTGCTCAATGCCCCATCCAACCTGGCCTTGAACATTGCCAGGGATACACTGGTACTATCTTTCTGTTCAGAAAAAAAAATAGGAGAGGTCTTAGGTCTCAAGATGAGCTTTCAGGTGGTTAATTTCTCTGCAGCTCAGCAAGTTACTCTTTGGGCCCACCTCTTCAAACCTCTGTGTCAGCTGCCTCCATGGTGGTGTGGTCAGCTCTCTTCTGTTTTGTATGTTTACTATCACTTTGTGGTATCTTGCCTTTCATCCATGCTACCACTGCTAAATTTATGAAGATGAGCAGAGTCCTCAGAAGCCTACTCTTAAATCTTCTGTAGACATTACTTTACTTCTCTTTTCTCTTGTGGGGAGGAGGGATAACACAATAGTAAATATTTCACTACAAGTTCAGTAACAGTGGCTAAGTGCTGCAGATACAAGCTATCCCCAAGCAAGCTGAAGGATTCGAGTGAATTCGGGGCATAGAAAAAGCCTCCACTGAGAATGTTGCTATAAATTCATTAGTGAAGTGAGCTTGTGGATGAGGGAGGGGCAGCTGTGTTTGTGCTGTTTGATCTTGCGAGGCTACAATGTGTGTCAAATGGCATTTCTTCAGCAGTGAAAAGAACAAAGTTATGTACACAGTACACCCCACAGGTGTGTGGCTGTGCATAGGCATGTACCATGCCATTTTTCATTAGCACGCTACCACTTTCACATTTTTTTGTGGCAGAAGCAAATATCAGAGGGGAGGGCCCCATTGAGCAAGAAGCAGTGTATTTAAGTACATTACCTGCAGCCTTAAGGCTTTCCTAAATAAAAGTAAGAACTTTGAGGTTTTGCAAGAAAGTTTTTCAGCTTCCTTTTTTGGGCCTTGAATTTATGAGTAGACTTCCTTTATTAACTTGCTCCCAATTATTTCGGAATTGCTTCTACCGCACGTTATTAAATTTGCAGAGTACAAAAATTTCTGCTCAGGAATGTGTTTTAAACATAAAGTATGTTTTAATGCATATTTGCAGAGGTAGCAAATCTTTCAATCCCTTTAACATGAGGAAGGGAGTACCTGCGTGTTGCAGGACAAAAAATACTCATGAATTCATTTTCCATGGTCTATGTATTATTTTGGCCTGTTTTTAAAAGGTATATATTAATTTGTAGATTTCCAGGTTTTTAGAGATTTGTTCAGTACCTATCCAGGAAAAGGTCCTTTATCTGTGCCCTATTCTCTGTTCTCTATTTTGGAATAATAAGGACATTACCCCTATTTTTAACAGTATTGTTTTACCCTTCCAAAAAAGTTTTAAGAAAAAAAATCAGTTTTGTGTTCTGACTTTTCAATGTGTCAGTGATAGGTTCTGTCTTGCCTAGAAGAGTGTGAACAGTAAACTCTTGAAACATCTGTTCTCATAATTTTTGCCTGCCATTTTTATCCCTTCTTTCATTGGTTGACTAGTTTTTGATGCTACTTCATGTTCTTGCAGGATTGGACCCAGGATGAGGCTGTCCTGGAGGAGCTGACTCAAAAGGTTGCTCAGGAGCACCGAACTCACAGGTGGGCTTGACACGATAAAGTTTGTACTATTTAAAAAAAAAAATTATCATTGTTCTAGTACTTCTCTGCCTCCCCATGCATTCCTGGCAGTGTTTAACTAGCTTATCTTCATGTTACTATTATGCTTCGTGTCACTGGATTTTTAATTAGTCTATCACAAAAGATTATCTGCCTCTTGTAAACACAAACTGGCTGAGGAACTTAATCCTAAATAAACGAGCACTTACACCCTTAGGTTTAATGAGCATGTGGAACACTGCTTGTGCTATGCAGCAGCCTCCTTTCTCTTTTTGATTTCAATTAATTCCTGATGGCAAAAGACCCTGTGACTTGATCAGTGGCGATCCGAGGGCCTCTCTCAAGAGGAGGAGGATACAAATGCTCTCAGTGTAATGGAAATGAAAATACCAGGAACTGGATTTTAAGTCTCATGGAGAAGACACAGTATAGTGTTACTAGTTAATGAGTTAGGAGTGTGTGCGTTAGTGCTTCAGTGAAAAAACCTTCTTTGTGAGCAGGCTTCTTTCATGTTGTCCAGGTGTTTCAGTGGTGGAAGTGTTCAAACCTCTAGAGTGTTGTTATGGGAAAAATGGCAGTGCCTGCATGTCATATGCAATAGGAATATTATGTGGAGGATGCTGCATTCCCCATTACATGAGAGAAAGTGGTTGTAAAAGGACAAATACCAGTCTGAGTCTAAGGCCATTCTCAGTTTTGAGTTTCAATGCAAGCCTGGGCCTTTGATGCAACCAAAGGAATAGCTTCCAAGCCGGCCATGAACAGGCCTGGTTCTGTTCTCTCCCTGCCATGGGCTGCTTGTGTGATCTTGGTTAACTCACAGACTTGAAAGGAAAGATTTCCCACCTGCTGTGCTCTATAGTGCTATTTCTGCAACACAAAGGGCAAATACTTCCCCTCACTTCAGCAGGTAGATCGTATTCCACCTCCCTTCTCCCAGGTATTTGTCTGGTTCTTATATTTCTGTTTGTAAGCTGTGGTAAGGAGGAGGAAAGAGGAGAAAAATTATTAGTGGCCTTCTTTTGGAGCAACCTGCAATCTATTCTGACCTGCTTTTGAGAAGTGAAATCTGTTTGAATTCCTGAGCTGTGACAGGAGCGTGTGTAGACACGTGTGTAAAAGTTTTCAGCTGGTTTGTTCTCTCTTATGAAAGAGAATCTGTTCAACTTTTGGATTTAGTGCCTGTGTTTCTGAACAGCCAACTTGTAAATGTAGGCATTTGCTTTTAAGTCTTTTTAAGAAACTCTAGTGGCCTTGTATAATATTCAGGCAGGTTAGCACCCCTACGGTTCAAGTTGTCTATCCAAAACTATCCACAATCTGATGGTTTAATAAAGCCTGGGAAGATCTGATGTGTGCTGAAGAAGCTGAGTAATGCGATTAGTTCAGTTTGTTCCTCCTGTAATTTGAACTGTGCTTTGTAACTTACCTTAGTGACATTTAGTAAAATTTCCCCCCTTGCTGATTATGATCCTAATGTTGAAAGTTAGTGTTGTGTTGTGTGTTTCTAAGCAGCATCTCCAAAGTGTCTTCTCAAGTGGTTTGTGAAAGTCTCCTTTTTTTTGCCAATATTTGTGTGTGTGTGTGTGTGTGTAATATTGAACTATTTGCTGCCTTTTGTTAATCTAATTGCAGTGGCATTACAGCAGCAGAGGCTGAGCTCATGTACATCAATGAAGTGGAACGTCTGGATGGGTTTGGACAGGAAATTTTCCCTGTGAAGGTATGTTAGAGTATATTATAAAGGAACCTCTGAATCAAACGATGCAGAACTCTGCAGCAGCCTTTGGACTGCGTGCAAGTTGTGTTTGTCTGAAAAAGACAGGACTTGTTGAACTGCTCCACAGGGTGAAATGACTGCTCGTAGTCTGAATGGACATTGTGGCATGAGGGCTTCGTAGCCCTGTAGTGCTCCTTCTCTTCCGTGAAAATCCTTGTCACAGAAGAGGTTGCTCTGTGCTAGGGCCTGCTCTCCTGGCAGTCAGAAATGCTCCTTGCTTTCCTTTCATATGCTGTCTATGGGAGAGTGGCCAGGGCAAATGAATCTCAGCTCTGGTCATCTTTAAGAGGATAGGAAAATGAGACCTTTTCATGTCTTTCTAAGTTGCTACTTACCAAGCACTTACTTCACTTTTCCTTGATTTCTTATATGTGCACACACATTTTTAATAAGGGGGAATTTCAGGGATTATTTTGCATTTGCAGTCACTTGCCCTTCACTGGAAGTCCTGTTCTGCCATGGATTGTCTGGATGTGTGGCCTTATGGAGCACATGCTGCCATGATAAAGTTGTGCTGAGAAACCAAAAACTGCTGTTCCCAGCATGGCTCATTTCCCTTTACTAACCTACCCAGCCATCCTAAGGGGGGATTGTGAGTGGTTTTCCTGCTAGTTAAAGATAACTTGGAATTTAAACACACAAACAAAAAACCCAAGCTTCCTGCTGAAGTAAAAATTGGTCCTTTGGTGCCAATCTCAGAATTGGCCTGGAGGGGAGGAGCTGGATGGCAAAAAAACTTTCAACCCACCAAACAAAATTCTGGAATGTTCATTGCCAATGAATGAAATGAAAGCTTTCCTCAAATTAATTTGGAATAATGCTGCAAACTACTGCAAAAGATTTCTGTGTTGGAAGTGTCATTAGCTATTACTGTAATAGGTCAGTAAGGTCGGTAGGAAAAGTGGACTGGGTGCTCTGCAAAATGGCAGGAAGGTGTTAGCCTTGCATCAAGGAGCAGCATGCTGGCCTTGGAGGCAAACAGAACTGTATTCAAGGGGGAAAATGAAAGATTTCTCTTTTTTTCCTGGTGGGAAATGTTATTAGAAATACATGCCTTTCTTTCCATATAAGTATTTGTGTGTCTACATGCACACACACTGATATATGTATTTGTATGTTTACAAATACATACATTTTCCCCCTCACATTCCCAATCTTTTTGCTTTGTAAAACTCCCCCTGGCACAAGGCAGAAGAATGTGTTGTCCTGTAATGAGACTAAACTGCTGACTCTCTGCTGGCTTGTGGATGAATTGCCATCCATGGTTTGCTTGCAAAGGGCCTAGCACTCCGTAGTTAAACAGGGGCAGATTCTCCATCGCGTCCTTTTTGAGGATCAAGCACAGCAAGGCCAGGAGAGCAGCTCTGGTCTGGTCTGTTAAGATGCAGGGGCACCTGATGGTTTCTATAGCGTGTGCAGGCCTAGTGCATTAACTTCTCTCATATCCTTTCTTCTAGGCATTGTTTCTAACTGTGCTCATAGTGTTAGCGTGATTTCTGTTTGCCACTTTAAAGTGTGAATCAATTACTATATATGCAGCTGAGGGGGAACTGTTCCTGCTTGTTGATAAATGTAGAAAAACCTCTTTGTCAACAGTGTTAAGCTTTTGTAGCCAAGAAAAGGAAAAGGTTTTTCTTAAGAAAACTGATTGCAAAATGGATCAGGAGCATGTGGTTTTCAAACAGGAGCCTACAAGGAGACATGGATAGGTGCAAAAACAATAGAACTTCTTAGAGTCCACTGTTTTTGCATTGTTTTTATGTGGTGTGTGCAGTTGAATATTTAACCCAACAATTAACATCAAGGGAGGATGTATCTGCATGGAGATGGAAATACTTTTTGGGGTGACACGCTGTGAACTTCTACACCGGGTACTTAAAGGAGGAAGTGTGAAGGGTAGAGCTTTTGAGAGGGATTCCATCTCCAGGTGTGGTGTTCTGAAATCTCTACATGTTTTAACAGATGTCTGGAGAAATACCATGGCTGTGAAAGAGAGCTATTGCATTTGGTATTCCTGTGGACTCTAGATAGCTGTAATCACAAAGAGAGGGGATGTGGGGTATTATACAATGAATGCCAGTTTGTGGTCTTCGTGGAGTTTGAGAGAGGAGAATTTTGAGCTCATTTAGCCTTCTTCTGTTCTCATTAATCAGCACAATGAATCCCCTTAAGTGCTAACTTCTCTGAAATAATGAAAATCAGAGTCCAATCAAACAGCAAAATATAGGTTAGTCCTGCATCCACACTGAAGGGCCTCTCTTTGGTACTTCAGCATGCATTCCTATAAACGCATTGGCCAGTTTCTTTATTAAATTAAATTTATTATCCATTCTCTGCAGGATAACCATGGAAATGACATACACCTTGGTATTTTCTTCATGGGCATCTTCATAAAAAACAGAATCGGAAGGACGACTGTGATTTATAGGTAAAAACGAGGCCCTTTTGTACTTGAAGCGAATTTCTTTCCAGAGCTCTGTGTGGGATTTTTTCCTTACTTACCTACACGACTGTAATAGTGCCAATCCTCTAACTAAGGAGAAGTAACCTTGCTGTTTTCAGGATTGGTCTCTTGGCCCAAAGAGAGTAAATAAAGAATAATTTCTGATGTCTGTGAATGGGCTGGATGGCAAGAAAGTTGTAGTAGCCTGTCATGTATCTTGTTCTAGTTTACAAGGCTTTGATCCCTTTTCTTTTCTTGTCTTTGTCTTCTTCTTTGATGCTTCTGAATGCAAATCTGGTAAACCTCATGGTTGGCAGCCTGAGAGCTCAACACTTCTGAAAATCTGGTTGCCACATTTAGGTGCCTCACTAAAAAAAAAGTTCAACTTCCTCATTCTGTGATTTTGAAAATCATGGCTGTGTCACTCTATTGTTTCTTCTGCAGTTTATTTTGGTTAATAAGAATTACTTATCCATTAACTTTCTTTTGTGGGTTTGCTCTGTATGAAAATGTTGCTAGAAATCTCCATGATTCCAGGGAGGACAGATTCACTCTTCTTTGCTACTCTTCTAGTGGGAATTTTTATTACTGTTGCTGTTTACTTGAAGTGGATTTTTACTAGTCCCTGTGATTAGAGTAGAAATTTTGTGCAGCCCAAAAGTTGTGTTTTTCAAGGTGCACTGATTTTCAGTCAGTAGCTAAGGCTTATATGAGACCTGAGCTGGAATTTTGGGAGGGGGGTTGCCTTCAAAGGGCTTTCATTAGTCAGCTTAAAATATGTTAGTGCTCCCTTTTCCACATAGCTGATGTTTTGCATATGTAATTTTGAGAAGAAACTAGATAATCCTTTAATTGGGCCAGGTGACAACAGCAAGAAGTTTCTTTACATGTAGAAATGAGAGTTGGTGCTGGGATTCTTACTCTTTGGAAATATGCACTGCAAGCATCCTGCCATGACATGAAGAGGAATGCATGCTGCAAACAGAACAAACAAGTCCTTTCCATCCCCGTGGATTGCATGCAATGTACGCAAATGTCTGTCAGCTATTTGTAAGAAGATTATAACTCAGATCTTGGGCAACCAAGATCTGACAATTACTTTGGAAAAAAAAAAAAAAAAGATTGCAAACATAAAGCCAGAGTATTAACATGGTATGCATAGCCTACATAACCATGTTGTCAAGTTAACCTTCTTTAGCAAGAATTGGCATTGAATGAAAGGTGGGAACAGCATTTGGGGAGGAAGGGCACTTAACATAATTCTATTACACGTGGCTGAAATCAATCAGTTCCAAAATGCCACAGTTCAGTAAAATGTTTATCATTAATGTGTTTTCAATGTGTTTTCTATTGTGACTCTTCAAATTCATGTTTTTAAAGAGAGCTTTTAACTCTCCTGCTTTGGGGTGAGATATAAATATCCTTTCATTTTTAATCAGAACATGACTTTCTTATTTTCCTGACCATATTTCTTCACCAAAAAGCTACTGCAAAGCTTTCCCATAAAATGAGGCTGATGTTGACTAAGGGATTCTTACTGTGTTTGTGAAATGTTTGAATGTATGTGTTGGCAAACTCTAACACATTTTTTCACTCTGCAGGTGGAATGACATTGGGAATATCGCTCATAACAAGTCTTCAATTGTTCTAGAGTTGATCAACAAAGAAGAGAATGTACTCTTTCACACAGTAAGGAAAAGATCTGATCAGTGTCATCAAGAAAGCTACTTATGTAAAAATAAACCTTTAAAATTCCACTTTCCCAAAGAGGTTCACTTGTATAATACCACCCCCCTCATGGTTCATGTTGTACTTTATGGAGAAAGTGAGATTAACTTAATTTAAGCACTAATTTCTGTATTTTCTTCCAAGCATCCTGAAATATGCTATGCTGGGAAGTCTGCAAAAAACTGAAGTGCTTTTTGGATGGCATAAGTACAGCAGCTTAAGTAGAACCTGGGCGTGAGCCCATGTGCACATACTGGAACTCGGAGGGCTGCAGTGCTGTTCTGTGCTGTTTAAAGTTACTCCACATCTCCCTGAACCAAGGCCAGTATAGAAACTGGACCAGCAAGCTTGAGCCATTTTTTTGTTTCTGTCCCCCCACTACTTTGCCTTAGCAGTGAACTGGCAGTGTGTAAATGCACACCACTGGGTTTCAGTAATCCTATGCCTTGAATGCTCTTGAGACCACTAGAAGTGTTCTTGGGAGCCAAATTCAGTACATGGTGGACCTTACCAAGCTGGATTTTTAAGAAACTTCTTTGTCTCTTCTTGGCGAGAATAACAATTTAAATAATTTACTATCCTTTTTTCCCCTCATTTTTAAAGGATGNCCTGCAGAGAGTCTTGAATCAAAGGCCTTGGTGCCTGCTGTTGATAGCCCAGAGTATCAGTATAAACTGGAGTGAAAGGTGACATATGTTATGTCAAAATGTGAGCTGTAGTAGCCAAATGCACTGCCCATCCAGCAGCTAAGGGCCCTGTAAAG
>VZTN01006443.1:106201-164468 GCA_013400515.1 Erpornis zantholeuca
GAGATAAATTTGACTTTCAAAAGGTTAGAGTTTTGAGAAATTTTAATGATGTGCTGTGCTAGCAGAGAACACTAAATTCTTGCAAAACTTACTATGAAGAAGTCTCATCTCTGTCAAAAACTCTAGTTAGAGGTGTTCAGCTGGGTAATGCCATCTGTTGGAAAATAAAGCCAAAATGATGAGGGGAAGATTGGACAGTGTTTCACGTGTGCACACTTTATATTAACATATGGTGGGTTAGACCATAGGAAAGTCCAGTGAGGTGAGCTGCTTTGAGTCATCTTTTCACTTACACAAAAGAGATGTTGGTTGGATTTTACGCAGCACTTACAGTTCTTGGGAGGTGAGCGGAGGATGGGAAAAGACATTTCTTAGCAGCATATAATGGATTTCAGTAGTCCAATACTAAATTCAGTTGTAATGGTTCCAGAGGGATTGAATTCAAAGGAAGCTCCTGATTGTTTCCCCTGTGACAGTCAAGAAAGAAAACAAAATACCATAGTACCTCACCCTGGGATATTTCCCCTTTGGAGCTGTGTGATGGGATTGACAGAGAGGGAGTTCTGCTACCAATAATAATCCAGACTGCAGAAGCAATAGCTTTTGATCATGTTTCTTCCTAAACACTGAACCATAAGTATGTGGGTCCCATGAATGGGGTGTATAAAGCAGTTTCATAGGCAACTTGCAAATATTTGGGCTAATAAAGGCAGGGAATGTCATGAAGTGGAAGAGTGAAACAACAAGTTTAAATGTATTTTTGTCCTTAGAACTGCTCTCCGTACCACAGTTGCACGTGGTATAAGCCTGTGTGCCAGAGTCACAGACATTGATGACAGCATATGCCAGTGTGTGTTTTCTAGCCAAATAATTTTCCTGCCCTCTGTGTTAAAATGATAGTTGTTTGTTTTCCTGTGTGCCTTTCCTCTAATCACACATAACATCATTCACCAGATCAGAAACTGTAAGAGGACAAATTCCACCTTTCCTCTCTTCACGTAAGCACTATATTTCTACCTCCTTCAACTTGTTTCTTTCCCTTCCTCGTATTTTTTTTCCTCCTACACTCCTTACTCCTTCCACTGCACCTGGCTACTCTAACATTGTATGTGGCTCTACTAGTATTGTCTAACCAGTTGTTTTTTTCCTTTTCTTCCTGATCTGTGTGCATTGCTTTGGAGTGATTGCTATCATAAAATTGTCCTTCTTTTAGTGTTCACATTAAGCCACCTGAGACTGTACCTGTGTGCCATGTTCAGTTTTTTACTTAAGAGACTTGTTTAATACATTTTATACCAGAATTTTTCTTTCTTGTGTTACCAAGTAAGCCAAATAGGATAATGAACAAAAGGCATGTATAGTTTGGAATGGGAATACTTCCTGTATTTAAAGGAGAACCTGAATTAATTTCATTTATTCATGTATCTGAAGATCTCAGTAATAGGCAATATGAACAGATTCTTCATGTCTTGTTTTTCCCATTCATTCTTGACTCAGAATTGAGATATTGTAGTTTCTATAATTTCTCTTTTTCTTCCACAGACAATCAAATTCTCCTCCCCCTATCCGACGACGACCAACCTGGAGTAGGTCATCTTTGGTACGTGCCACAGTGAGGTCTTTAAGAATATCTATACCATTTCTAATGGGATGAGGCTTTGTGTAAGATGAATCACTTTCTAAATTTCAAATAAGCCCATTAACTCATTTCTTGTAGGCAGTATGATTGGAATGAGTTTCAAGGGTGTGACTACCCAGATTGATTAGTTTAACTGGATAATATCACCAGAGTAGTAAAAATTATAGTCTTCAAGGCGTTATATTTTTATTTGCCCTGGAGAAACTGAGCATCTTTTCTGCTGGATTGAGGTTATATTAATATGTGGAGAAAATAATCCTCTAGGAAGAATTTGAAGTACCCTTTTCTGTATGCATCAAAACCAAGTCATTACATGATGTTACATTTCACGTTTCTTCAGTCCTCTTGGTTTTGTATAAATACTGCTTACAATTTACCAGCTTCTTGGGTTAAGATCCTATTTTATGTGTGAAGTTACTGTTAACTTAAGTTAAACTATTAGAATCAGTCAGGATTGTGATTTAGAGTTTTTCCTAAATTGTATTTATTTCCATTTATCTAATCTCCAGAAATGCTATCAACCTGACAAAACTGGGTAATTTTTTCCTGAAATATTTACAAAAAAAAAAAAATCACACGTGGGTTTTTTTCCTCTGTCAGTTCTAAAGAAACTCTTTTTGGATTGAATTTAACATCTAGCATGTCAGTATTTTTTAATCTTATTTAACAGATTCTGAATTTCTGTAACAGTAGCACTGCTGCTTCCTTAGACAGAGGGCAATATTATCTCCATGCAGGTAGCCAGTTTTCATGTGTGATATAGGTTAATACCTACTTTGTAGACCTTTCCGGGGTGAAAAGTCCATTACCCTATTGCTGCGTGGCAGAAAGCTGATGTGGGCAATTGTTTTCTTGACATTTCCCTACAGAGTGGTTACAGCTTGTGAAAATGTTCCAAAATTAAGCTTAAGCAGGTAGTGATATTGGGTTGGCTTTATCTCTGCAGATTTCAACAGAGGTTGTTTTCCTATGTGTGTGTTCACAGTCCATTAGACCTAAAAGTTGCACTCTGTGTTTCCAGCCAGTGGCAGGAAAGCTGCTGTAGCTGCCTTCTGGCTTTGTCCTTCCATTCTTAGCTTGTTTCTAAGGTGTCATGATGCAATACACAGGCTGTGTATTTTCTGAGGCACATTTAGAGTATTTTTGGTATTTATGAGTTTGGTCCCTGGAAATGACTACGAGAAACTGAAGAAATGAACTGTGCTTTGCATTTTGATGCTATGACCTCTGTTCTATCACGAGAGGAAAAAGTGAGCTCTTTTCTATGTTATATATGAAAAATGGAGATCTGCTCTTTAAAAAGAAAAAAAACCAAATCCTGCTGCCACTTTGTTTTGAACATAAGTGTGCAACAAGTTTTGAAACCCCAAAGTCTCAGGCAGATCAAGAGGAAGAATGTGGGCTCATCAATTGAAAAGCACACTGGCTGCTCACGGTGAACTTTCAGCTGCCTTTTTCATAATTGTTCTGTTAACTTGTTGGAACAGTTCTCTTTGGGAGGAAAAAAAAAAACCTCTCTTGACTGTTGCCTGCACTGCACATACCTTCATACACCTACCTATTCATTTGTCTTCTCTAGCAATAAATCAGTAGGCAGAAATGGGAAGTGAAGTGGAATCTTTGGGGTGAGGCTCTGCCACTTCACTAGGGATCATGTCCTTTACTTTTAAATCAAGACCCTTTATATAGTTTTGGCATGGTTTCTGCTGTGTCTTTCTCCTGTCAGACCACCCAGCAATGTTGGTTTTCCAGAAAAACCCCCTCACTGTGGGAGATCTTAATATAATGGTATGTTTAATTACCTGATTTTTAAAAAAATATGAGCAATCATTAATTTGGATATTGTTCTGCAGACCTCAGGGTTCTCTTTTTTCAGAAGAGGCAGATGGGCCTTAAAAAGAAAAATACCAAATTTCTTGCACATACCTTTCACAACATCTATCACAAAGAAAACTATCTGCTCCAGATGTATACGTTCCTAGTAGAAGTCACTTCTTTTTTCTTGCACTTTTCCTCTGCCCTCCATTTGTTAGGCTTTCCAGCATCTTGGTTAGTTCCAGCCTCAGCTCCTCTACTAAGGTTGTTAACAGCAGTCTCCTTGGCCCAGGTTGTTCAGTGAGACTAGGGTTTTACACCTTTGGAAGTAATTCTTGTCGCAGCAATACTTCTTGTTGTTTTCCAGCTCTGGCTTAACACAGCTATTTTGTATGCAAGAATTCATTTTGAGCTCAGTATCTTTGATTCTCATTCCTTCTCACCATTTACATAGAAAATGTAAATCTTGCCCCTTCCCCACCCCTCTTAGCTAGCAAACTTGCATGGGGCTCATTTGGTGCATGTGCACGCAAAGGCAGATTATGTGGGGTGTTTTGCCTTGGGCATCCACAGTTTGAACAATATTTCTTAATTGTTTGGTGCTTTTGAATCAGCCTGGATGAAAAGCCTTTCTGCTGTTCATTCATTCTGCTGTTAAGGAAGGCACATTCACGAGACAGGAGCGTCTTCCTTGTCTTTCTGCTTGCTTCATATATTGAAATGTTTTCATAGACTTTGCTCAGTGACACCAGACAGGGCATTGCAGTGCAGGTGGCAAAGTAGAATTGCAATACATGGTTTACCAAGGGACAAAGCTGGGGAATATGGCATCAGCTCTGATTTATTTTTCTGGAAATGATCCTGCTGATTTCATGCTGAATTGCCCCCTCTGAGACTTGTGTTAAAAAATTTGTTTCAGTGCAGATTATTGGAGTAAACCCAAATTCATTATCAAAGGAATTCAATGTTCATGTAATTTACAGAGTTATTTTAAGTCCGTCTGTGGTCCTACTGCTTGTGTAACAGTGTCCTAAGTCCTTGAGTTTGTTCCATCTCTGCTTTTGTCCAGATTAGGTGTCTGTTTTGTTTGGGTTTAATTCTTTAAGGGCAAGGGCTTTTAATAAAAATGTGAAGAATTTTAAAAGAGCTGAAATTGTAGTTGTTGTTTTCTGAAGTGGTTGAGCTTAAAGGAGTCTTAACTGGTCAGCTTTGGGCTCTGTAAAAAAATTTAGCAAGAAATTTACAAAAAGTTATTCTCTGTTCTATAAGGAACTGCCAAGACGTGTCTTTGGCTGGGTAAGAAAGAACACTATTCAGTGGAAAGGGCAGAGAACCTTTTTTCCTGTTTCAGTTGCAAAAATTGTAGCAAATGAAGTTCTAATCCTTTTTTTGTTTTTTCCTTGTGCTTTTATTTCAGCCAAGACAACATCCTTTTATACTGCCTCCTATGCATGTCCAGTGTGGAGAACACTACACTGAAACACATAATTCACAAGGTACTTAAGAGCATATATTTTCCCTTTAATGTACTTCAATTTTATGTGTATGCAAAGAAGCTCCTAAGCTTTATGTCTAGATTTATAATGCCATCATGGTCAAACGGGAGCTGCTGCTGCAGGAGAACTAGCAGTTTTATAGTTAATGTTGCAGTAAGTCTCCTGTTTGATGTCCAATTTCAGTTTTCAAATTTCCCTAAAATATCTGCGTATGATTATATGGACCTTAAACTTGGTATTCCAGTTCAGTGAGCTGAAAAAATAATTTCTAAAGGGAGTATGATGGCTGTACTCAAAGGCAGTGCCAGCTGGGGCCAGGGAGGGAAATTGAGTGAGGGAAAAGAAGACAGCAAAAAAGCTTCTGTTGTGGGAGAAATCATAATGTTCTGTCCATGAAACTGTATCTGTAGACAATCTTTTCTGCTGATTTTTCACCATCATCTGCCTGGTGAGGCTTGTTAGGCTTACAGACACAAGGAGGGTTAACTATTTTTATGCCCATGTTTGACAAATAAATTCTTTAAGAGGTTGTGCCAGGTTACTTTGATCAAGTCTGGGAATGGAGCCCAGCTCCTAAACACCTTGAGTCTCACACCCTTAACCACCCCACCTTTTGGAATACACGTAGCCCAGTCTGTTAGGCTGCTGTTCTTTGCAGTTCATGAGAGGTGCAGCTGAAGTGCTCTCACCAGCAGAGGAACTCTCAATCATACCTGTTAGTGTTTTGGGGTTGTGACTGTTTTTAAGGTAGAATTTGATAAGTTTTGAAAGGGGCCATTCAGTAGAGTTCCTTGCATACAGTAGACTTGACTTAGTGGCTACTGCTGGTTTACTGTGAAGGTGAGGCTGTGAAGGATATTCTTAATTTTAGAAGAATTGTCAAGTTCCCTTAGGTTTGCAACAGACTTTTCTATATTTTCAAAAAACTAGCTGATTTCGGAGTTTGGGGAACTATTACATTTTTCTTACGAGATTTTCTACAGGGATAGTCTTGCAGTGAAGTGATCCAGGATATAATCCAGGATCTTTATGGTTTTGATTTCCTCTCAGATATGCATTGCCGAAGTATTTAACATTCTATAGTGCATCTCTAGGGTGGTTTGTTGTTTGAGGGTTTTTTCTTCTTTTTTTTTTTCCCCTTGAGCTTTGGTCCCCCAACTGTGTCATACTTCAGATCCTCAAAACTGTTGATTGGTCTAAAGTAGGATTTCCAATTCCATAGTCCTCTGCTACTATGAATCTCAGAGAGCTGTGTATCAACAGAAGAGACGAGAATTTTTCAGGGTAACCATATGCTCTCAGCACTGTAAGGTGTCAGCAGCAATGAACCCTTTCATGATGCTGACGGAGGAGATGCCCCTTTATTCTTCCTTGCCACGTCAAGCAAAAACACTTCTTCTCTTTTGCCTTTCATGTTTTCCACAAGGATCTGAGCTACTCCCATATTTTGCTAAGTGTTGGGAGGGTTTACGTTAGTAGCTTTGCTTTAGTTCTATTTCAGTGGCTCAAGGATGCTCCCAAGACCAAATGTTCCCAGCACATGTACACTAAGCTGTCTCTGTACTCACTGGTGCAGACTACATTTGAAGTTTTGTTAATAATGGATGAGTCCTTGTGGGTTAAAATTGTCAGCATGTCTCTCTCTGCTCTACACAGATAGCATTTTCCATGGAAATGAAGAAACTTACTACTGTAGGTCTCAGACCAGTTTGGATAGGTGTCCAATGGACTTCAGCTACTTGAATGGTAATGGACCCAACGGGAGTGTGTGCAGTGCCCACAGCATGAACTCTCTCAATCGCTCGCAGAACTTCATCCAGGCATCTCCAATGTCCTCAAATCTGAGTATCCCGGGAAGCGACATCATGAGAGCAGACTACATCCCCAGCCACAGACATAGTGCAATCATTGTCCCATCTTACAGGCCAACTCCAGATTATGAAACCGTCATGAGGCAAATGAAGAGAGGGGTGATCCAGATGGATAGCCAAAGTCAGTCTCTGAGGAATCTCAATATTGGAAACACACATGCTTATAACCAGCCGGAAGACCTAGTTTACAGCCAGCCTGAGATTCGAGAGAGGCACCCTTACACGATCACCTACGGGCCCCAGGGGGGTGGCTATAACAAGCCCATGGCCCCATCTGACCAAATGACCCCTAACAATGCTGCTCAGAGTAAGACAGCAGCCAGCGCCATTTCCCACACGGTCAGCACCCCGGAACTGGCCAACATGCAGCTGCACGGCAGCCAGAGTTACAACACGGCCCACATGTTAAAGAACTATCTCTTCCGCCCCCCGCCTCCGTACCCGCGCCCGCGCCCGGCCACCAGCACGCCCGACCTGGCCAGCCACCGGCACAAGTACGTCAGCGGCAGCAGCCCCGACCTGGTCACTCGTAAGGTGCAGCTCTCGGTGAAGACCTTCCAGGAGGACAGCTCACCGGTGGTGCGCCAGTCGTTGCAGGAGGTCAGCGAGCCCCTCATGGCCGTGAAGCATCACGCGGCGGTGAACAAGCGCCACAGCCTGGAGGTCATCAGCAATATGGTGCGTGGGATAGAAGCCATGGCCTTAAAAACTCTAAACGCCCCTCTGCCACGCAGGAACACTTTGCGGGAGCAGGTGCAGCCAGAAGAGTCGGTTCAGATGGGGCACGAAGTTCAGCAGGTTCCTCATTACCACCACAAAAAGACATTTTCTGATGCCACAATGCTGATACACAGCAGTGAAAGCGAAGAGGAAGAAGAAACACAAGAATCCGTGTCCCGGATAACGGCCCTCCATGAAAACATGGAGTACAGCGCTCAGCTGCAAGCTGCCTTGGCTAGAATACCAAATAAACCTCCTCCAGAGTACCCTGGGCCTCGTAAAAGTGTCAGCAATGGAGCACTGAGGCAGGACCACGTTAGCATTTCCGTGGCTGTAGCCAGGGCCAAGGCCATGAGGCCGGGGCCTTCCAAAGCCATCAGTGTCTCTCGAACTGATCAAGTGGCAATAAATGGGTCTTCACTGGGGCCCTCTATCTCAGAGCCTGACCTCACCAGCGTGAAGGAGCGGGTCAAGAAAGAACCAGTCAAGGAAAGGCCTGTGTCTGAAATGTTTTCTATCGAGGACAGCATTATAGAAAGAGAAATCATGATGAGGGTAAGTGCCTGCCTCTGTTGCTGTGGCTTCCTGGAAATTAGTAATCACACAGGTCAACTTCCATACCAGAAAACTGTTGGGTCAGTAAACTCTGAGGAACATGTGGGTGGGAAGCTGTGGATTTGATTAAAGTTGGGAAATGTGATATTAAGTGCAACATACAATTTGGTTTTGTGGCCCTTCAAGGGGGCCGATCCCATGCACTCCTTGGGCTTGTCTGTTTCCTCAGCTGTGGCTCTTTGGCTGCTGGCCAGACCTGTGTCTGACCCAGCTGAGGATGCCACCACGCTGGCAGCAGTGCTGGCCGGAGGTGGGCGGCAGGGCATGCAGCCAGGAGCGAGGGGGCTGATGGCAAAACTCTCCTCGATGCCTGCTTCCCTTCAGGATTTGAGGGCAGGGTGAGTCTGGAATGTGTTTGCCGAGATAGGTGGGAGGTTGTGTTTTTGGCACTGGTGTTTTATTCCTCCTTTGCAAGGATGTCATGTGAAGTATCACATAACATAATGGCAACTCAGGATTTTTTTCAAATTATCTTTAATTCCGTTTCCTGCCTCTTTATGTAACATAGTTGTCTGAAAAAAGGCCTGGTAGCTCTAGAGTATGGATTGTTGGTTTTGCCAGTAACTGAGGAACCGGATATCTAAATAGAGAAGCAGCAGATGTAGAGGCTGAGATGTGTGGTTGAGCATCTGGATTGTTTATTTTTTTTTTTAATGCCCTCAAGTATGAGAAATAGGGTTCTGTTAAACTTAAAATGAATTTAAAATAAGAAGTATTTAAAGGCAATGACAGAAATATGAGGGGTGCTTATCACTTGGTGACCTACATTTGTACCTGGTGTCGTGCTGTGAGTAGTACAGATGCAGTCATGAAAACCAAAGTGTGTGCTGCAGTTCTTGTTTTCAGCACTGAGATCTGAAACAAAAACAATTCCTGAAGCAAATTAATAAAGCATCTAAATGGTCCAAAGCAGAAAAGAGTTTGTTGTGTACAAGATCAATAATGAGCTAGATTTAAATACTACTGTATATTCAAAGAAATTTCCTAAACATGTTTTTCTTCTCCATTGGGCATCCTTATGCTGATGTAATTGCTAGCAATACAGCCTGAGCTACTAAATTGCAACATAGAGACTGAATTTAGTCCTTGCCAACTCCCAAACTTTAAATTTAAATTAAAACTTTAATGTAAAATAGATACTTGACTATAAAACATAATTTTTCATTAATGAATAGACATTGGTATAACAACAAGCATGCATATGCTCTTTTGATCTTCTGAGGAAAGAAAAATCAGTGAAAAGCAGGAGTGTACAAGATTTTAGGATGGAAATGAAGGTGAGATCTTAGATGTTTGAATATTCTTCCTCTGCAATAGCCATTCAGATCACTTTGGTTAAAAGGTCCTTTTTGTTGTTGTTGTTTTGAAAGTAAAGGGGTAGCCTTAGCATTAAACTTTTAAGGTGGTTTCAGCCTAGATCAGGAATCTTGACATGTGGGGACCTTCCTTTTGTCACAGGAATCAGGTGTTATATTAATGATAATTTGGTGGCCTTGACCTGCTAAGCACAGTCTGTCTGCTCTTTCACCTTTGAAGTAGTAAAAATAACATTTCCAAACAAAGGAAAAATACTTGCACTTTCCTACTTTCTGAAAGTATAAAAAGAAGCCAGAGTGGGTTTGGATGTTTGGTTTTTTTGCTTAGTGCTCTGGTGGAACCCAGTGGTGAGGAAAAAGCTCACAAGCTTTTGCAAAATCAAGCAATTGACTACATATGTCTGAGGGCATTCAGGTTCAATAGTGTGTTTCTAGGAGCTGAGCTTGGCCCATCTGGTGACCAGAGCTTCCATATGTGTGCTGAGAACCAGGCACCCCTTCTGCTTATCCCTCCTTCCAAATCCAGCAGAAAGAGCTGTTAAGGAAATGGAAATAAAATATTCCTAATTTGGGTACTTCTGGACATGCTCTCTTTTTTGATGCTTCAGCTCCCAGTGGCATAAGGAGGGGGCAGCAGGATGAATTTAAAATTCATGCTGTGGTTCTCCATGCCATATCATGATATGATTCATGAATATGATAAATAACATCCCTCCCTGGCTGCTATTGCATTCAGTTTCTGGGACATGTGAGCTCAGTTTTTAGTGCAGAATATATCATGGGTGCTGTTTATCACCATAAAAGCTTAGTGCATCAGAAGACCCCTCATTTTAAGTATTACCATCACAGAAGAGAAACAATGGCCTGTGTTTTAGTGTTTGTTGTTGTAGATTGAAATTACTGCTTTTTAAAAGATGCCCCAGGTATCTTGGCTTTGGTAGTGCTACATTAACGTAACATGGTGATGCTTTCTGTGTCCTGCATTCAGAATAATGTCTAAAGGAAAATGCTTGAGATTGTATTTGTGTGTCTTTTGATGGCATGTAAACCATATTACATGCTGGGATTGCTTCTTTGAAATTAAAATTCTGTGCTCATGTAGGAGCAGGCCTTTGAGGAATAACAGGAAGAATAGAGGTTGTATTTGAATTTACGATGCTAATGGTGATCATCTGCATTCCTTGGCCAGAGAGTTGCAGATTTTGGAGATTAAAAAAACATTCCAGCATTTTACTGGCATTATAAATAATCACACAGAGATGAAAACGTGCCTTTTCTTGCCAAAAGAATCTAGAAAAGCAGAAGATGGCAGGCCTGGAGGCCCAGAAGAGGCCCTTGATGTTGGCAGCACTGAACGGACTCTCAGTTGCTAGGGTTCCAGTGCCGGAGGACAGCCAGGATGAAGTCGCCAAGGTGCCAATGGATGAGAGGGTAAGATGGAGCCTCACGAAATGTTGCTTGTCCCTTTGTTCCCAGCAGCATGAAGTATCTAAAATACTAAAATTTAAAATCTGGAAAAAATTTTCCCTTAAAAGTTTTCAGAGCCATTAATGCAAAAGGTCTGTGGCTAACACTGGCATGTCTTTAAATGCAGGCAAAGCATCAAATGTTTTGAACATTTACTGAAGTCAGTGAAAATGGAGGCTGTTCTCTGTTTCACCTGACTGTACAATGTCATCCAAGATCAATCTGTAAATCTAGCACTTTGCACATTTTTCACTTGATCAAGCAAAGTTCTGGAGGGCTCACCCACCATACTGTCTTTCATGTTCTGATAAAACTAAGGAGTTTGGTTAATGTCTCTAATGGGATTAAATTTGAAAAAAAAGTTGTTTGCCTCCTGATGTTTGCACAAATGAGTGTGTGTGTGTATATGGAATTTCAGAAATTAAAAACAGTTGTTGCTGTTAAGATTTGAGAAGCAAATTTGCAAAGAATCTTTCTGGTTTTCTGGATAGAAATTTGCAACCTTGTGTTGTCTGGTACTCAGGGCGTAGCACTTCACCTCCACCTTGTCTGTATGTGGGATTGTGTTCAACCACAAACATTGCATCCTTGTGAGTTAGGCAGTATTTTGAACATGTGGGCCACATCACACTTCTCACAGGATCTTCTTCCTGGAAAAAAAAAATTTAAATATCTATTATGTTGAAATCATATATTCATACCAAAATTCATACTGAACCAAGATTATTTAGCACACATTTGCTTTTTATGCTATCAGTTTTCAAAAAATGTGGAGGTGGAATGTAAAACTGAAAAATTTGCCTGTGGTTTCATTTGGTAGAAATAAGCATGTCATATTTCCTCAGATAGCTGCAGGAGTGAGTGAGAGAATGCTATGGCTGTGTATTGGAATTCAAAGAATGGCTGGATGGGTCTAGTGCTAAATGTTCATGGCAGAAACATTAATGGGTTGGTGTTCTTTCCTGTTAAATCCTAGTGCAAAATCTTGAAGAGGAAGCTGGAAGAGGGGATGGTGTTTACAGAATACGAGCAGATTCCAAAGAAGAAGGCAGATGGGATCTTCACCACCGCTGCCCTGCCTGAAAACACAGAGCGCAACCGCATCAGGGAGGTCGTTCCTTATGAGGAGAACCGAGTGGAGCTGGTGCCGACCAAAGAAAATAATACAGGCTACATCAATGCTTCACACATCAAGGTAAAAGCTTGCTTGAGTTTTGATTGGCAAATGAGGCTGTGCTAAAGCTTTGTTTGCGTTTCTGGCTGCACAGCAGCATTTTCCTTACCTCTGTAGCTTCTGAAAAGGTGGCTTAGTCAGGATGTGTCATGGTACCTTTGTGTGTTACTGTGGGCATCTCTCAAGTCCCCTATAAACGAACATGCATAAATTGATTTAACTGCTAGAGACTGGGAAGTCATGTTAGAGAGGCATCCTGGCTTTTTTGTGCCCAACTCTGCCAGCTTGTTGTGGAATGACTCTACTGGTTGGTGTAGAAAGAGGTGCCATGTTTCTTAAACTTCATGGAAGCGCATTAGATCAGCCCCAATACCTGCAGAGTGATAAGGAAAATTTTTAAAGTACACACTGACCTTACTAATAAGATCCCTGCATCTCTGAAAACTGCATTGAATTCCCACGCTTCAAATTACGTTTTTAATGAGAAACTTCAGATTTCATGTTAATTCAATATAGAAATAATTAAAGATATGATCTGACTGTATTTACAGGCATGGTCAGTTTTAACAGTGGACTGTGCTTCAGTGACAGCAGATGCTTGTTTTTCCTTAAGCTTCCAGCAGTATTTGCAAAGTCCTCAGTTGGCTTTTACTGTTACCCTAAGAGAAGTAACAGAAATCCTCTGTGTCAGATGACAGATTCTGTTGTAAGAGAGGGTTGTCTGCATATTCTCATTGTCAAAATCCAAATTAAAAAGAAATAATTCAAAAATAATGAATAAAACATCCTGTTAAATTAATATTTTCCTTGAGTTAAAGCCTCTTAAAAGTTTAGAGACTTGCTGGCCTTGGCTGTCATTTACAGTGTTGAATCCTGGTGGTTCAAAACAATTTCTGAACCAGGATCCTGGCAGTTTATCACTTTTCTGCATAGCCTGGTAGGAAGCAGATACTGAGTTTTAGCATAATCAGACATTGCTATGATGATGAATTTCTGAGCCCAAAACTAGCCAGGGAAAATGGCATCTTTTTTTTTTTTCCTCCACCTACAAAGTAGGTGGAGGAAAAAAAAAAAGATGCCATTTTCCCTGGCTAGTTTTGAGTCCACATTTTATCTTGTGTGTCGCTGTTGGACACAGACACATCTCATGTCCACAGAGCACCCAGGAACAGGCAGCAGTGCTTTGATGCCTGACAGAGGGCCTTGGCAGGGCTTTCCTCCTGCGCTCGGAGCGGCGCTTTCAGAAGCCAAGCAGATGTGCTTTTGCTTAGAAGGTGAAATTGCATCTGTGAAATTTACCTCAGCAGCACAGTGTGTGTCTGTGTTTTCAGCCCAATATTTAATTTTTAATTTCCTGCAGTTAAGGCATTAGAATGCAGTAAACATTCCAGGCATCCCATTCCCTTCAGACTATTTATGGGCCTTTCACGTCATGTGCCAGAAGGCTGGATATTTGGACCAGAAGTCAGTAGACAAAGAAGACTCCTCTGTCATCCTGATAAGATCCATGCCTGGAGGATTCCAGCTTCCACTGCTTGGTCTGCAAGCCCCACATTTTTATAATAATTCTCCTCTTATTTACCATGGATCGTTGCTGTTAGATGCAAGGATCATCATCTATACCAAAGAAAAAATTGTAATTTAATTTATGGATTAAGCAAAAAGGTTCTTAAGAGCCCTTTATCTGACTGTTTGGGCCAAGTCAGTATTGACTTAAAAAGCTCAGTAACACTGTACCAGCACTCATGGCTGCAGACCAAGTGCAGGATGCTGGTTAGGGCTGGGAGTTTGTATTAATTCCCATCAAGAACTTGAGAAGTCTGCCTGCATTGGTCTTGCAGTTTTTAACCATCATTCAAAAAAGAAAATGCTGCATAGTATGAAATAAAGAAAAGGAGCTGATGTACAGGGTTGAACAGTTTTCATTAAAGTGAGAAACTTGTTATCATACAAAAACTATGTTATTTACAGGTGTAAAACCCCAAGCATCTCAGCTTAATAAACAGTTTGACTAACAAATAAATTGATTCTATTTCTGAAAATGTGTTCAAAGACTTGTATCTCAAATACAGTGTATGGTTGAACCTGTCAGAGTTATTGATTGTTCCTCGTAGCGTTGTCTGCCAGTACATTGGTATTTATGGATGTGTCAGCATTTTTGTTGTAAATCTTCTCCCCTGGGATTTATAACTTTGGGAGAAATGGCTCTGGGCTAATAAACAGAAATAGGAGGCCTTAGCCTGTGAAGGAAAAATATTTCAACTTTCCAGAATAATTAGTTCATCTGGTTCTGCTGGTAAGCTTATTTTTGAAATGATATGGAAAAAAGAACTTTGGCTTTTTACCTAAAATGTTAAATTTTTTTTTTGTAAGCCTTTTCTGATGTATAGCAAATTATGTGTCATAAAATTATGAATTTTTTATACACAAGTGATTTTTTTTAACTCCCTCTGTCAGTTAAATTAAGCTGTGTTTTATACTGGCTAACTGCAGGGTAATGCTGGCTCTGTTGAGGGCACTACAGAATTTACAATGTGTAAATCTGTGTGTTAATACTTTGAAAAGAATTTCATTACACATCATGCAAATACACAAATATTTCCGTAAGATGTGGTTAGTAAACCAGTTGTGTATTGGGAAATAGATTTACATGACTACATCTTTGGGTAATTTTAAATTTCTCATGGTGTTTGAAAGCCATTTAATGTGCTGGATTTACTTTATGGTAGTTTTCACGTTCTGAACTGAAAAGCCCAAGATGAATGAGGAAGAGCAACTTGAAATGAAGCCTGTCTTGATCTCATCTCTAGCTGGCAACAGGCCTATCAAACTCTGCTATGTGCAGAGTGTGGGCACAGCTGCATCTTCAACAGTGACCAGTGTAGTAAGAGGCTGTTTAATAAATCACTTTTTGCTTGAATAGAAAATAATTGAGGGAGGTTGTAACCAGCCTCTAGCTCGTCAGGCACAGTATAATTTGTGTTCAGGCATTCTGCACTACCCTGTGTTAATTTGCCTTTTTAATGCATGTAGACACCTCCTCTGGTCCTCAGCTTTTCTTTCATCCTTGGTCTGTCAGCTGCTTATTTGTACTTAAGCCGTATCAGATACAGGGCCTCAAAAAATTCCCCAAATTTGTTTTTTTGTCTGTATGATCCAGATGCAATGGCAAGAAAGATAGATGGCATTTTAGCCAAAGCTTTGTTTATGGACATCAAGACAGGATGTAGAAGCACTGAAGGTTGTTTTGTCAGATTTGCACTTATCAAAAGGATGATTTTTGTTCATAATTTTGATCAGAAGTAGAAGAACAAAGAAGTAAAGCCTCTGGCACAGAGGCTGCTGATAACTTGGGCCCTTACTGGTTGTTTCTTTTCCCCCTCTCTCCCAGGTGACTGTAGGTGGAGAGGAGTGGCACTACATTGCTACCCAAGGGCCTCTGCCACACACATGCCATGACTTCTGGCAGATGGTGTGGGAACAAGGAGTGAATGTTATAGCCATGGTCACAGCTGAAGAGGTACGTGAAATCACAGAATAGTTCTTTGTGATGTGAGCAAATCTCCTGTTATCATCACTTCCCACTCCAGTAACCTGTTTTTTCTATCAACATCCCCTTTTCCTCTGGCTCTGTTTGAACATATGCCTGTACTGCTCTCGTACTACACTTCCTAACTTTCTGACACTCGGTTTGGCAAGTGCTAAAGCAAAAAAAGCAGGAGGCCTCCTTCCCCCTGCTTGGGCCAAGCCAAACAAAGATGTTTCCATTGGAATGTGAGAGCGCTGAACTTGCTCCTGGTTAAGATGACAGAGATTTCCACACCATCCAAGGCCTGTTCTGCATACCATCACTCTTATCAGCTGAAAAGAGACCAGAAGCTGTTGTTTCCATAGAAGCGTCCTTTTTTTTGTAAAAAAAAAGCAAAAAACTCCCAAACAAAAACACCCCACAACTTCTTATTCCTATGCCAAGCAAAACAAGTTATTCCTATTGTAATCCAAGAACTATGTGCTATGTTGTAAAAGCTGGCACGTTGTTAACTAACACCGCATTCGGCTTCGTGCCTGGTTGCTTTCGGCAAACACAGGGAGTAGCAGAGCACATCAAGTCACTGTCCAGTTCTCATGGCTGATCAAAACCAGACACTGAGAAGCTGCTGAAGAGATTCTCCTTCTATTTAAAAGAGAGGCTTCCCCACAAGGAGAGTATTTACCAAGGTATTGTAGGCAGTAGCTGGCTTTCGTCACGAGACAAGAGTCAGTTCTTCAAGTATTTTTACACTTAGAAATATGGCTGAGAGGTTTTAATGGGTATTTTCTTTACTTTGTGGGATGCTCCTTGCTCTCGTACTTTAAAATAAGAATATTCAGCTTATCCACAGACTTTAACACCCTTTGTAGAGAATTAAAATTGCAGGAACTAATGGCTTTTTGTCTTGTTTTGTTATTAAGGAGGGAGGAAGAAGTAAGAGCCATCGTTACTGGCCTAAACTGGGCTCTAAGCACAGCTCAGCCACTTACGGGAAGTTCAAGGTGACGACCAAGTTCCGCACAGACTCTGGCTGCTTTGCAACTACTGGTCTGAAGGTCAAGCATCTTCTCTCTGGACAAGAGAGGACAGTGTGGCATTTGCAGTATACTGACTGGCCAGACCACGGGTGTCCAGAAGAAGTCCAAGGCTTTTTATGTAAGATTTCTTTAATTTGCGTTGTAAGATACTTCAAGAAAAAGATTGCTCATTCTGGATTCAGTTCACTTTTCCTAGTTACAGCTGGGATTGGTATCGAATGGTTGTTCTGTGGCATAAACAGGCCTCAACTATATAACTATATAACAAACTATGTAACAACTTCAACAGGTTATACTATGCTGCAATTTGGAGGAAAAAAGGGGGATTCAGGAGGTAGGAACTAAGGTGATTAGCAGGAGGAAAAATCCAAGGCAGCAACATTGCCAAAAATTCAGGAAATTTTAAATAATAGGATACTTCTGCTGGCTGATCTGTCGGTGTAAGTTACTGCCATTTCCCAGCTACCTAATGAGTAAGAGATAGTAAGCTGTACACAAATGTGATTAGAAAGGGTGAGGGGCAGTTGCTGTTGAAATATGGTGCATCTTCTCCAGTTTTTCTTTTTGCAGAAGAGTAGAGGGCTCTATCACACACGCAGTAAGTCTGAACTCACTGCCACCCTTGAAAGCACACGTACCCAGGCAATGCTTAAGGGCCTCCCTAATTACTTACAGTCCTGGCTTGTGCATTTCTGAAAATACAGCAATTATATTGATCTATAACGTGTTAATAGCACCTCCTGATTCTTACCAATAAGTACTCCCATATTAAGTAATACAAATTCCACCATTATTTAACTTAAGACACATCTCTGGCACTACAGTAGAGAATGATGCAGGAATCTTTAAATTACCACTAAAGGAGTCTGGACATGGTGTACTGATGTGTTGGAGATGCCTGCCCTCTTAGGTCCTGAAAGTTTCCAGCTGCAGCTCTGTGGCAGCTAAGTCCTCTCTCAGAAAGGTCCATTAGTTCTGCTTCAGTCTTGCCACAGTCCTTTAGTGATCCATTCTCCTTTGCATGGTACACACTTGATGGAAGTAGTGCATCCTCCTTTCCCCAGGTCTGTCACCAAGGCAAAAATTAAAAAAATGACATTTCAGTTTCAGCAAAGGAGTGCCAAGGGATCTGTCTTCAAGAAAAAACTATTGCCCAATTCTTCCTTTGTTTCATACTGTTTCTCCTACCAACCCCTGTAGCTGTGGTTGGGCACATGGCACATGGGAACCTGATTGTTCCCATTTCCTCTCTCCCATTGTTTGCCACTACTTAGAGTCCCATTTCCCTGTGTGCATTAAAATACAGCTTTTCTGATGTTGGTAGGCCTCCAGCCCCATCCTGCCTGGGGGAAGAGGACAGCTGGGGCTGCAGTGCCCTGACACCAAGGGTCAGAGCAGGAGAGTTCAACTCGGGTCTCACTTCCGACTTGGACTGCTGGGAAGCCAAGTGAGCTTCCAGCACATGAGGTTCTCAGCGTGGTCTGACAGAAGGATGTGTTGAATGACACTAGGACAGCCACACAAGTCAGCTGTTCCTGAGTCCTGAGCTTTCTACAAATGGCTTCAGGGCAAAAAAAGCAGTGGTATCCCAGAGGGACTCATAGCTATTGAGAAACAAACCCTGAGCAGAGAGTGGGGGGCAAGATTCTGTCACAGTCTAGAAGGGAGAAGAAGGAAGAGAGAAAACAGGGCAGATGGACGCTCGCTTCCCATCTGATACTGGCTTTGACAGGCAATAGTTTCAATGGGACTTAGCTGTTGTTTTGATCCCAGCCTGTTAATAGCAGGAATAGCTGTAAGTAATGTCTAGAATCATCTGCTTAGGGGACCTGGAGGTTTGCAAGGGGGAAAACAGAATTTAATTTTTTAAAAGAACTATTTAATTTAAAGGAGCAGACTCCCAAGTAATAATTGACACCCAGCTGGTACTTGCTGGATGCAATGCTGTTCAGCGCACCCTGGCCAAGATAATTATTATGTTGTAAAAAATGTAAATTATTTCCACTCTGACAGAGAATAACTTTTCCACATTCTCCACTGTATCTCCCTCCCCTCCTAATTTTGACATTTATACATGTGGATGCTTGCAACCTTGCCTTGCATTTTCTCTTGCAGCTTACCTGGAGGAGATCCAGTCGGTGCGTCGGCACACCAACAGCGTGCTGGACAGCAGCAACACCTGCAACCCTCCCATCGTGGTGCACTGCAGCGCAGGGGTGGGCAGGACTGGAGTGGTCATCCTGACAGAACTCATGATTGGCTGCTTGGAGCACAATGAAGTAAGTCAGCTTCTTTTTCAAACTCTGAGCTCGTCCCTTGGGTACCTGGCTACATTTCTGAGGTTGAAGTTTAAAGACACTGGAGGTGCTTGCTTTCTTTTACCTCCGTGAGCAAGACAAGGACCTTAAATGTGACAGGCAGAGATTCCCCATGGCAGGTTACTTGCTGTAGTTTTCTGTATAGTTGATATTATGCTTTTTATTATTAGGATTATTTTAATACATTCAAAGTTAGGGCTTTCTTCTCTCTTTTAAGAATTTAGCCTGATTCATACCTGTATTTAATTAATAGTCTAGAGACTGTGTTTACAAGCACTACCTGAGAGAGGCTAGAGAATAATGTCCTTGCTCTTTTAACTGAAATTTTCTGCTCTCTAAATTCTGTCCTTGGGCTCCATCCTCCCTCTTGTATGGACTGTAATCTGACCTGGAATGAAACTTAACTGTGTTTTAAGATTAATATGTATGTATTCCTGTGAGGGCTTTAGTATTTTCAGCCAGCATTATGAGTTTGGAGCAGTTTGGAGTTAAGAACAAGAGCCCCAGTAGAGTAACCATGGGTAGCAACTTAATTTTCTTCTGTCACTGGGAAACTGTCTAGGAAGAACATCACATCTTGACTAAAAATGTGCCACACAGTTTTCATGACAGCTATGGAAACCAGGGATTTCTCTTGCCAAAGAAAATGCTCAAAGACCAAAGCTAATCATAGAGATAAGAATGCAGAAAGAGTGACAAATAGACATATATCATCTACCCCTCCCAATAATCAGCCACTGGGTGAGTTCAGGGAAGACTCAGGACTCCAGCATCTCATCATTCTAGAGTTACAAGATCCCTAGAGATCCTGGGCTCACATCAGCTGAGACAAACCTCCTGCTGTTCTGCTCGGGCCTCGTTAAAGGAGAAGCTGTCCTGTAGATCTGTGTCACAGCTGAGACTTATTTCTTTTGAATTTTATTTGTGGGGGAGGCATCTGGGGGAGAAAAGGAAAGGAAGAGCTAGCCTGGGCAAGAAAGGGCCCACAGGGATATGCCTTGGGAGCCCAGCAGCCTCCCAGTGCTGATTGCCGCTCAGTAGCTGCTCCGGGGTGGGACAATGGCTCTGACTCTTGAGGCTGCAGGACTTTCCTTATGCACAGATGCATGGTAATGACTTCTTCTGTTGTTCACACAGCAGCCATGACATCTCTGCATGCCAGAGGAAAGCTGGAGAGTTAAAAAAACACATCCCTGGATTGCTTGTGAGCATCAGTGTAGCCATGTCTGCTTTACAACACCATCTGTATGTGCACAGAAGCAAACTCTAAGGGTTGTGCAACAAGGTCTGGCCACCTCGGTCTACAGAAGTCAGTCTGTGGTTTACAGAAGTCACCCATTGGGCAAAGAGTAGCTTTGGCAAGGGCAGCACTTCAACATCTAAGTGTGGGGGTGAGCCTTGACATCATTCATATGAGTTTTCATCAACTTCACTAGGATCTGATGGTAGTGCTCAGTAATAAGGGATTTCTCTGATGTCCCTTAATTAAAGCATCCTTTTGTCTTGATTAATAACAAAAATCATCATTAACATTACTTACAATTTTCATCAAGGGCTTTGTTTCTCTAGATTGTATGAAGTTAATGTTTTTGGTTTGTTAAAACCTAATTTAAAAAAAAAAGATTAAAAATCTTGACAGTATGCTTTCAGTTTGTGACAGATTCTGCACAGAGGGGTTCCTTTTCATTTGTTTATTTTGTAGTAGAATTGATTGGGGTTTTTTCCTGAAATAAAATTACTTATCACTTAAAGTGTTTTAGTCTTAGGAATTGGTTTACACAGAAGTGTCCTAGCAAGTAAATGTATTAATATTTTAGCACTGAAGGAAAATCAGGAGGGAGTTTGAAAATTTTGATACAGACCGTTTTGGAAACCCTGCAGCAGTGCTGGAACAAAACCCAGAACTCTTGAGCCTGAGGTTTCAGGTTTAGGTAAAAAGCCATGTTTAATCAAATTCTATACAGCTTCAGTCACTGTGGCTTCTGGGCAATGGCTGGTTGAGTCTAAAGCTGTATCTCATTGCAGGGATAGAGTTTCAGTAACTGCTGCATGGCAAGTAAATGTCACGTCATTACATCCTTACTGCTGTAGACACAGTACGAGAAAGTAATTGAGAACCTGCTCTATCAACTCTTAGTCCAGACTTGGCACTGGGACATTAACTCATGACTGCATCTGCAGCATGCTTTCACATGGAACGTCTTTACTTTGGGAGGCAGAAAGGAATTAGCATTTTTGTTTGATCTGTTTGCAAGTGCCAGCATTAGGTGTATTTTTTTTTTTTTTTTGTTTTGTTTTTTGTTTGACATGTACATTGTAATGAAGGTGAATTTAAGGATTCTGCTTACCTGGAATCAAATACTAAGCTGGCTATAAATAGCGAGGCTGAATAGGCAGGATGGGTTTCCCTTCCGTTTCTGAGAGAAGGCAAAGCCGTCTCCATTTTGAGGAGGTGCATGGAACACAGTGTGCCCACTAAAAACCAGTGAGCTGCTGAGGGAGGAACACGATGTGCAGGTCAAAGCTGGACTACATTTTTGTTGTAGTTGTTCAGGTGAGATCAGGTTCTACATGACTCTGCTCAGCAAGGACTATGTGGCTTTTGTAAGTCATATCTGAGACTCAAGATCTGAGTCCACAGGGAGGCTTTCTCTGAGTTAGCAGAGTTAACTGGAAAGAGCTTCCATTTTTCTTTGCACCTGTTTGATAATAATATGACATTACTCATCCCAAATGTTTACACTGGTTGGCTCTCTACAGATGTCCTTTTATAACAGCTTGTTGGGGTATGTGGCAGAATATTTGGCCTTGTTTTCAGAAAGTGATAGCCTATGAGTTAATACTTGTTTACATGGAATGGAGATTCTGAGTTTTATATATGTGGACAGAAATGGATATGCAGCGTGACTTTTATTTTAAACTTTCCAGGAAACTTCAAATGTGCCTGGAAGCAGATTCCATGCTCTGTTGGGCCTCCAAGGGTTAGCAGCAATCTCAGTCAAAAGCCTTGCTAAGTTCCCCTCTGTGTTTCTGCAATGGCAAGCGGGCATTACAAAGTGCAGTTTATGTTGCCTGATAGGGTAGCTGCTCTTCAGTTTTATATCTTGAACTGCTTAAGAACTTCCTCAAAACCAGTGTGTATCTTAGTGCTCACGTTTACTGCTGCCATAGAAGGTCTGAGTCCTTCAGCTTGGCTTACGTGACACGCTGCTTGAATTTGAGCCTGGCAGGCTGAGCTTCATGGCTCAACAGCTTCTCAATGGCTCCTTGTGTACCTGTTGTAACAGATAAAACGGCATCATAGGTTTTTGGTTCCCTAAATTCCAGAAATCTGATGATAGCATCCTAATGAAATGTGCAATGATTTGTAACACTTCACCTCATGGGCCTCTGTTTCACAGAACTCATTTGGTTTTGAATTCAGACCACTGGGCTGCCTGTGCCCCAGTGTGCTCGATGGGGTTGGGGATGTGTCTTCCCAGTGGATCTCCTTATCCATGCCTACTTACTGTACTTTACTTCCTGCTGTAGAGCATTTTCTGGGCACATGAGTGAGTTTCTTTTGGATGAAACTAAGCTGGAAGATGCCTTCTTGGAGAACCCCTAATGTGTCCCAGGGGATGTTCAGTAGGTGGCAATAAAGTGATGCTGGCCTGGAGTCTGCCAAACACGTGTTGTGGATACTGGGTCCTTGTTTCACTTTACAGAGCTGTTTCTCCTGGAGAGTTAGTCGCTAATATACACTTGGCTGTGGGAAGTCAGATGTTGGAGTTTCTGGATCCTTTGGTGGCAGTGAGTTGCCTTCTCCTTTAGTGAAAGAATCTGTATCTTTGCCTGCACATTTAATTTTGTCCACGGAACTGTTGTTTTCTGTAACTATAGGATAGTTCCCTGTGTCAGATAACTGATATTCAGTAATTGTTTGATTTAAAGAACCCACATCCTTATGCTTTTTGTCCCCCTTTGCTTTACAGAAAATGGACGTTCCTGTGATGCTGAGACACCTGCGGGAGCAGAGAGTGTTTATGATCCAGACCATAGCCCAGTACAAATTTGTCTACCAAGTGCTCATACAATTCCTGCAAAACTCGAGACTTATTTAATCTTTTCAAACATCCCAGACCCACCATTGTGGATCTGACTGAACCTTACTGATGAACAAGGGGAACTGCCTTGACAACACTGTGTGCATATATTGCACTTTTTAAAGTTGTCTTGAAAGTAAGGAATGATGGTTCTTTACTGGTCTCCCGTGGATTATTTTATACAAGACATAATTTATTTTTCTTGGAATAACTTTTGCATTACTTTAATAACTCATAAAACTTATAGTGACCTTCAAAGTGAACCACATTTGACATGACTGGTCTGCATTGTAACGTGTCTATAAGGAAGGCAATCCTTTTTAACAGTAGTTTGCTGGCTTTTATTTTGCTACACAGTGTCCGAAAACTACAGTTATTTGGCAGTGGGCTTTTTCTCACATAAGGACATTCTGGACCCAGTATGTGGCTTCCCTGGTAAAAACAAGACCTGCTAGATGTCAGCTACAGTGGAAGCTGAGGGTGCACAGCACGGAGACCTGAGCTTCTTCACGTGCAGCCAGGCACGTTACAGAGGGCCCAAGCACAGGACATTGTGAGGACAGAGAGTTTTGAGTGCAAAACTGTTCAAATTCCACAAGAATTATGGTTTCAGGTTAGTCCTTGAAAAAATCAATATTGGATCTTTTAAAGGAGGCCTTTTGCTGCTGTGTGCAGCCCTTGAAGGGACTCCTAAGAAGCAATGTAGGATGAAGCACAGTGACCTACAGGAGGCTGAAGTGAGAAAATGAGTCTTTCCAATAACTCTGGTGGACTGAGAGTTGAACAGCAGAGGATTTTCAACCAAGTGTATCTGGAAAAAAAGCCAAATCAAGCACCTTCTCATGAATTACACTGAAAGTATTATTGCCTTGAGGCTTACCTCCTGTAGAAAAGGAATCTCATTTAAATTAGGCATTTCCAGTTGCTTTAGTCTTCACATGCGATCTATCATCGGATGGCTAGAGAATGAATCAGGCTAGAGAGGAGCCTTGGAGGTCTCTGGTCCCAGCCCTGCTCACCCCACTGCTAACTTTAAACTCGGATAGCGTTGTCCATGGTCACATCCAGTTTCAGAATTCTCAAGGGTGAAGATTTCACAGCCTCTCTCAGGGCATGTGATGCAATGCAGTTACTTTGTCGTGGTGAAATCACCTTTTTCAGTATCTCTTCTCCAGATACTTTTAATATTTTAATCCTATTGTTGCTTTTCTGTTGCATCCCCACCTCCAAACCCTGGTCAATGTACAAAGGCCTAAGCCTACAAGCACTCATAATTTCAGCACTAAAGGGACTAAAATCAGTGGGGAGCTTAAGCTAAGGTTCTGTACCAGAATGTTTCTTAAACCTGTTTAAAACAGTACTGTGTTGATTTGGTATTCTGCAATACAGGCCTAACGAGGTAACAAAGATTCTGGTGAAGACTTGTAGCCACCAACAAATGGAGAGGAATTATTTGCTGTAATACCTTGACCATGTTCTTTTTAGGGTTCAGTTGAGTTTTCAGTCAACTTCAGTTTTCCTCTAATTTCTTCAGCCAGTGCCAACATATCTCTTGTTAAATTAGCAGCAACCATTTAGTCTTTTCAGCAGCATCTGCATGATAATTGCAGAGAGATGCTTTATATCTGGGAAAAAAGCCAAGGAATAAACCTTGAAGCAAAGTGTATTAAATTAGTTATCTCGTTATAACTTTTTGAATAATTTCCTAATGATGAATTAAGTTTGAACTCAGAGCTGTCAAGTCCCATTGCTCCACTTGGATGTGAGAAGTAGAAAATCAGGAGGGAAAAGAATCTGTTCCTATGTCTTATTATTCAGCTGCTCTTGGCTGAAATGTGTATTTCTGCTGCTACAGTGAGCACAGGAAAGTTATTGCATAAGAGAGTGTGAAGAGCTCTCTTATGAGAGAAGGGAAGAAAATTAAGCAAATGTTTTTTATGCAAAGATGCATCATAGGTGTCTTAGAAAAACATTAATTAGAAAAAGGCACTAAAAATGCTTTCCAAATTAAGCCAGTGCCTATTAATGAGCCAAATAAGTGGCCATGTAGTAAACAGTCATTTCCAATTAACTCCTAATGTGGCTGGTATGGTAGATAGAGGCCAATGTGAGTCACTTTTCCCCTTTCATTGTCAAAGAATGGTAATTTTAAACTTCTCCTTTCATCTGACTTCAATGTATTTTTCCCTGCTAGATTTTATCTTGACTAGATCTGTTAATATCATAAGTGAATTGGGCTGGTGCATGTCTTCAGAGGTTCTTTTCCACCCCAGCTTACATGCAGCCCTCAGCATGCTGATGTTTTATGGTTGAAATGTGATACAGTTTTGTAAGGGAAAAAATGAACCTTCTCACTTTGAACCTGTTGTAGTTTTATCAGGCCAAAATTGCTTGGGCAGTATTTCCTAACCTTTAGGGAGTGACAGGAAAATGCATTTTGCATCCAATTTTCTTAGTCATAGAGGAATGAGCACATGAGTCTTAAAGCAACAGCGCTGTTTAAGTTTCTGTCCTGCAGGCTCTTAAACAGCAGAACCCTTGAGAAAAGGACAGTTTGGAGTTGCTGTTTGTCATGATGTTTTTTTTTTTAACATCAGAGCATAACAGTCGTTTTAGACCAGTTTCATCCATTTGGAGTAAAGTCTGGATTGAAAATCTCACAATGATTCATCAATGAATGGAATTTTGACACAAGCAGTCTTCTCCCAGGGCACAACCTTGCAGTCTGGCATGGTTAGCCCTGATGCTTACAGAGAGAGAGCTTGCAGTGGATGAGTAAGTCTGGCTTGGGAATCTATCGTGTCTGTTTTCCTTTTTGTGCACTCTTCATCTGTATTTAACACACTTTGCCTTTTGAATTTAAACTCTTACCAACTGTAGTATTGAGGTGCTGGCATCAGAGTTTTGGTTCAAGTTACAGTCTGAACATTTCATGCCTCCCATTGTTTGAGCAGGGGTGGGAGAGATGACAGCTGAGTTGTGACGCTGCTCAGTGCTGTGGGGATCGTTTCTGTCCTCCATCAGTCACACTGGAGGATGGTGGACATCAGCTGCTCAGGTCCTACTTGTTTCAGCTCCTACAAAAGCCTGTTTTGGCACCTCTTCTCCTCAGTTACTTGAGGGCAGATGAAGCTTGTTCCCACAAACGTTTTCCTATATAGGTATACAGGGATCCTAAATGCTCAGCCTTATCAGAAATTCCCCAAATTAATTTTACCTGGGAAGAGACACGTCTCTGAGAACTTAACCTGTTGCCAACACAGTCCTTGAAGTATATTTCTGTTCTACTTATTTAAATCAGCTGCCTCAGCTACAAATATTTGCATGATTTCAAAAGTTGGGGTTTTTTTTTTAATTACTTTCTTGTAAACAAACAGAAATGCAAATGGCAAAACACAGACTTACTCATTCTTTTCCAACCTAAGGGCTTCAATAGCTATTGTCATTGTGAGCCAGGACATTATTTTTTGATCCAATACCTGCTATGTCTTTGTAGTCCACAAGCAAGTCTAAAAGAAACACTGGTGGGCAATCTTGTACTTGGATATAGCACAGAAATCTGTAGGGAAAATTCATCAGTTCCTGATGATGCCACATTTCCAACAGCCGACTTCCTGCTGGTCTCCTGGGAGGAGATGATGACTGAATTAGCTGTTGTCAGCCTTGCTAACAGTTTGTGGTCTGTGTGCTCAGAAAGTGGAATCATTGGGCTGATCTCTGCTGTAGCAGCTCTCATGCATCATCAGAGGGAGGTCTGAGTTAAATTTTGCTGCTTATCGTGGTGGAAAAAAAATGCTAGGCTGGCACTCACTGCAGGACATAAAGGCTGCATCACACTGCAGGAGCAAATTCCTGAGCTGACCATGAAAGGAAGGACTGCATGAAAACCACTCTCCTACAAAAGTGAATATAAAGCTGCTGATGTATACTTCAAGGCATATGGAGTTTGGGATAGGTTTTGATGCCAGTAAGAGAAAGGCTGCATGTCCAGAGCTCCAAAAGCAATTGTCCTCAGCTCACTCTTAGGCTTCTAGAGAGGTTTTTTTGTAGGATCTGGTGCTAAGGGAGCTATAGATGCCATCTAAGTCTTTATAGAGGAGGACATTATACATGCAGGTGCTTGCAGGGAATGGGATTTGAGGAAAGGAGCAGATGGCTGTGGGGCAAACAAGATGGAGTTATTAACCATAAATAAACTATTGTTAGATTGTGAAACAAAACAGTGCACAGTTCAAAAATAGCAGTGTTTATATAAATATTTAAAGTAAACAATTTTAGTCAGTGTTCTTGGAGTAACTTAGATTACAGCTCCATTGGTTTCTCTCAGCTGTTTTTTTTGGCTGGCATTTTTTTTAAGTTTTGTTGCCTGTGCTTTATGTGCACCCTCACTGAGAGTTTCCCACATGCTTTAACAACAGGACTTTGCCTTTGGAGAGTGAACTAGAAATCAGTGATAAATAGCAGCTTCCACTGGAGAATTCCAGCACTATGTAACAGCAAGGGAAGGATTGCCCCTGATTTCACCCAGGTAAGGACTCAGTGGTTGGATAGTCATTTCCAGGTATTTCAGGGGTAGTGTTACTTGATTAGGCAGGGAGGCAGAAAAGAGGAATGCTTCCCACAAACTATTTCCATGTCAGGTTGGGGGGCAACCCCCGATTTAGACAGTGGCCGGTAGTTGAGGAAGAAATAAGGATGTGTATAAGAAAAGGGTTCTCAGCCTCTTCTTTAGGGGCTTCCTGGGGCCAAAGCTGTAATCCACTCACTGTGTGTAACACCTCCTGATGGATCCATCTTCCACAAATCACATGATCTTTTCTTTAGAGGCCATTTATTCCTCTGGCCTTCACAATGCCCTGTGCTGGTGAGTTCCAAAACTTACAGATGTAATGTACAAGAACTTCCTTTTTGTGTATGTTAAATAAAAGTATTTTCTTGCTTCTGGTTGGTCTTCAAAGGAAAGCAAATCTTTAGCACCAGAAACACTGGTAAGAGGACGTTTCTCCTGTTGAGATTGCTCCATATGGAAAACACATGTTCCTCACTAGTAAAGTACCTTTCTTTGGTTATTTTACAAAGGAAAAAGTTTACACATGCAGATGACTGTAATTTTCCCATATGTTATTGTGTGGAATGTGTTAAATGAAATAACATGTTTAAGTTTTATGTCACTGGATTTTACTGTCCTGTATTACTTCAGTATTTTGATGCCTCCTGTTTTATTTGTTCTGTAATTCTGTACCTGACAGTTTAGCACAAAACAGTGATCTGAATCTCACCACCTCATTGTATGTACACATTTTGTAGAGAAATGAGACATCAGTTACATGCCCTTCCTGCCCCCATTCCCTCCTGTTAGGGCTGAATGGCAGAACTATTCTATGCTATTGAAAGCCTTAAAAAAAATCTATGCATGCTATTTTATATTCTAATGTATTATTCATATCAGTACATAAGCTTATGCTTGTCAGTTTTATCTTGTGTATAGAACTGATTACTTTTGACAGTATTTTTGCACTGTTTCTTTTCTTTCTCTTTTTATAATAAAAAGTTCTATCAGCATTAATTGACTGCAATAATTTTTTTACCCCTTTCACTGCCTTTGTGTAAATAGTTTCTTATATGCTTTTGCAAATGTGAGAATGTCTTCAGTCACTAAGGTTTTTTTGGTAAATCTGTCCTTCATATTCACAGTATACAATAAAACATTTTTTTTCAAGGAAAGCAATGTTTGTGTTCTTTTCTGTATCAACTTAAGGGTTTTGTATTTGCACCTACACTGCTTGAGAATGTTTCCCATCTTAAACTGGTAGGCACAGCCTAGGCCACAGTGAGCTTTGAATAACCTTCTGTAAATAGTAATCCAAGTTTCACAGGGGCAAGGCTCCCACTGGTGCCTCATGTTCAGCTAATCCAATTCTTTGGTGTCGAAGTGTGGTCTGGACTCTGGACTGACTTGCTGAAGTAGAAGTATTATATCCCAAGACAAGAGTTTATATGACAAGACAAAGTTAGGATAAAAATAGTCAGCTAGTGCCCCCTTCCTAGGTTTGGCTGTAGTTAAGTGGCCTTGGCTTTCTGGAAGTGTAGATCTGGTGCAGTTTTACGTAGTCCAGCAACAACTGCTGGCTGGAGAGCAATGAAAGATTTCAGCAAAACGAGCTGACAAACCCTTGTTCTAGCAGTTTTATTTTCAGAGCAGTGCTTACAACAAAGAAAATACAATAAAGTTCTTCAGGGTGATGTGTTTTCTTTTGCATCATACTTTATAAACTGTGAAAACAGTAAGGAATGGGCAGGTAATTTTATTGTGCATATTTCAGTGTCGATGCTAGAAGTTTACAGCTACACTCTTGCCCCCATACTTAAAAGCAAACTCCTGCCCTTGATCTAAAGGGAGGGAAAAAAATCTTCGTGTTTTATATATGGGTAGATAAAGCTGAGTCCTGGACTTTTTCCTTGGAAAGTGTTCCTGTTCCTCTCTTAAAAATAATTGCTAACATACTATTACAATAGTTGTTATGCACTGGAGGTGAAGATATGGCTGTAAGGAAATATGAGCTCTCCTCTGCAATAACTCACTTTACCTTGTAAAAGGGGACTAAAAAGCCAGAAGTGGCATAGTTCATGTCTTGTGCAAGCCTTCAAGCTCCAAGATAGGTGTCAGTATTTTCTGTACAAGACAAGTTGAGCTCTAGGTCTTTACTGTGATGAATCCTCATCTGCCAGGAGCAGTGATGGGTCTGCAGCTTAACTGGTTGACAGAACATTGGTGGCTGTGCTGTAAAAGGTACAGAATTCATCACCCCACTTCCTCTCTCTCTCAGTTAAGCCACTGCAAACAAAAATGATGCGACATAAAAAAGAAATGGATGCCAAACCACAAGAGAAAAAGTAGGGCTTTTGCTAATTTATCAGAGTAAGCAAAATTATTTGGGAAAAACTAGGTATCACAGAACTGTTACACCCATTTAAGTGTATGAGTGGAATCAAGAGGGGCCAAGACCACTTTATTTGCTTTACACAAATAAGATCCACATCAACATCCCTCAAGAAAAAAATGGCCATTTTTGCACATGAGCCATCAAAAGGCATGACCTTTAAGAAACCATGGATGCTCCCTTAAAAAAAAAAAAAAAGGCAATTGTAGATGTGTGGAAGCTAGGCCTAAGTGTGTTTGTCATTCCAATTATAGGACAGAACTGTGTTCATACTCTACCGCTTTTCAAAGCGCTCCTGAAGGTTTCCATAACAAGGCTTTTTAAATAAAGGTTTGAAGGATTGCATAGATTCAAAGGCTCAGTGGTCCTCTAATTCCTTTTTGATCTCTGAAATGTATGGATGATCTTTCCCATGTGCTACTTCCATGATAGCAATTGCCTATGAAAAGAAAAAAAAAATATTCACACAATTGATTCATATATAACACCAGGCTATAAATACTCTCTTTAGAGGTTTGAAGCAGTCTGACACCTCTAGCTACTTTTTGTCCCCTTGTAGTCATAAACCCAGTAGGAAATAAAATGAAATTCAAAACTAAGTAATAAAGGTTTTATATTCAGAGAATACATCTTTGATCTTAAAGGAGCCCAAAGCACCTTTCAAAATCATATTCCTGACAAAACTACTTTGAATGCAACCAGCTCCAGGACAGAAAACTCCAAGTGCAGTGGGTAATATTCCAGCAGAGGACTTAGGCAGTATCAGAGCGAGCTCTGCTCCTACCAATTTATCCTTGAGCTGTCAGAGACATGCAGGCCTAGTGCAGGAGTAATGCTGAGGCATTTCAGACTTCAGTCTGTATGCTCCTTCCAGGGACTGCCAGTTTTTCAGGGAGGAAGAAAGGCAAAAGTGAGAGCCCATCAGATTCAGACAGATGCTGTTGTGCCATCTCCCTGGTGCTTCACCTGCAGCCTGCTCCAGGCCTGAGAGGGAACATTGCAGGCAGACTAACCCCCTGACTGGCACATTTCCTGCCTGGCAGAGTATGTGCAAGGGCAAGACTTCCACTTGAGAAAAGATGTGATAAAAGGCAGCATGAGACAGAACCAAGAAGAAAGTTCAATGTAAGTCTGAGAAAGTTTAAAGACCAACAGTGCTAACACAGAGCAAGGAACTGCAGTATCCTGGCCCTCTGAGCATCCAGTCCTTGGGAAACTTTCATGCTCTTGTATTTGTTAGGTCAGTACAATAAGGGCTTTTGGTTCCACCTCAGCAGCAAGAAATGACTCCATACCTCCTCCTGCCCCAAAAAAAAGAAAGGAGGATCTTCTGGATGAGCTGCTCACAAACTGACAGGGAACAATGGGTTTGCTTTTCCACTAAATCCCAGAGGCTGGGATAACTTTGGGCCGTTCCTGTAGACAGCTTTTGGAAGCGAGTCATTAACAAGTGTTTGTGTTAGGAAATAAACTATGCCAACAAATTTACCTCATAGTTCCCTACCCCCCCATCCCATGCTCCTCCTGGCACAATTCCTATTTCTACTCAAGGGTTTAACACCACAGTGAAGGAAAAACTATGTGAATTTCGAGCTAGGTAATCGTCACATTTTAGAGCATATATTCTCATAGCATCTTTCACCATGGTTGGATCACGCTGTTATTTGCTGGCTAAAAACTTGCCAGCATCTAAAAAGCAAGAAGAAATAAATGCATTGTGACATTCCACACTGAGTCATTATATGCTACAGTAGTCACTGATGCTTAAGAACCTAAAATAAATTTCTGTCCAACAACAACAGGGGAAAATAGTCAAGAAACATATAATAGACTAACAAAAAATAGAATAAAAAACTAAAGAATAAGGCACAGACTAATAAAAATGAGTGAAGAAAAACATAAAACCAAAATGCTGTATTTGCCAATTCCAGCATTACCAGATGCATTGAATTCCCTTAAGCTATGTAAAAATCGATTGGTTCCAGAACAAATAACCACCAAAAGCATGTCTAGCTTAAGTTGGATATAGAAATCACAGACTTCAATGAAACACTATGTGCCTTTTATAAGAGCCAAGCATTTTTCCTGTCCTTATCCATCAAACGAGGGGAAGATAGGGTCCTACTTCATTTACGCTAGTGCAACTCTAGCTCAGTGAAGAACTCAGAGAAAATGTTGAAGCACAATTCTTGTTCCAGCTACTGCAGTATGAGCCCACCGTGAAAAGGCACCCACAAGCAGACCTATACTCCCATCTCTAGAAAAATCAAATCTGAGCCAAAAATCCAGTGACCAAATATATTTACATGTGGTGCATTTCCTACCCCGCCAGGCTCACTGACAGAGCAGCACACAGTGTTTCAACGACCTGAACTAGTGTTATTAATTGAGAAACCAGGCAATAAATACCCTCTTCAGGGCTTTAACTCCAGCCGTCCTGTTCTTCAGCGCCATGTACAGCCTCCCCAATTTCAGCCACATGGAGGCAACATTCAGCGAGTAGGAGGGATAATGTTTACTGCAAAACAGAAAGAAATTCAGCTTTATCAGCCTTGGCAGTTTCATAGCATTTTCCCAGCCCCTGTCCCCCTCTCATGGGGCAAGAAGCTGCCTCTCGTTTGCCCCTGCCCATTCAGTGCTCATCCCCTCTGCCGTGACTGCCAAGAGTAAGCGCCAACTGTGTCTGGGATGGGGACGCCTGTCAGCTGGGAATTGAACTGAAACTACCATATGCCTCTGAACAGCTGTCAGATGGCAATGACTTTCTGCCACTAGTTTTAATCTAGCCAGCTACAGAGAGAGCCTGCATTGTTATGAGTTTTTGGAGCCGCCCTGCACCCGCAGCAGTAGCTCCGTGTGTTCCACAATGGTTGGTGGGCTGGAAAGCGAGGGGCCCTCGGCAGCGTGCAGGGCACACATGGCAGTCTGTGCTCGCACACACTGAGCGGGCAGAGCCCGCCTCGGCAGAGCTGACCTGGAATGCCAGGCTCAGAGCCAGAGGAGCTGGGCAAATCCCAGGGAAGATAAATAGTACTGAGTCCTCAGGGGGGGAATGTTGGCTCCCTCTTTGTATCACTGTTCTCTGCCAAGTGATCTGTGACTTTATGTTGGCATCTGTTCCAAAGGGAGAGCTTTTCTTGCGCTCCCCCCAGCTGGCAAGAGTCACGTCTCAAGACGAGAATCTGTTTGGGAGATTCACGGCAGGACCAGACACAGCCAGCGTAACTGGCTGGCTCTAAAGAACGGACTGACTACTGCAAAAACAGAGAATCTTATCAGATACAGTATTCCTATCTCCTGCAGAGGCTGTGTGCTGCCCTGCCCCACACTGGGATTCAGCCTAGGCATTCTCCCATGCCTCCAGCTCTGAGCAGCCCGATCAGGGACATGGGGCACCCCCAGCTCAGGGAGCTTGAGCTGAGCTTGGCTCCAGCTCCCTCTGCTGCTCGGCCCCAGCCCTGGGACAGGGCTCTGCTCTCCTGCAGCCGTGCCCGCTGTGCTGCTGCAGAGAGAAAGGCCTGGGAGACTGCGGGAGGCTGACAGCAACACAGGTTTTGCCTCCATTACCTTGTATAAAATACCGGCTGCAGATGCAGTTTGAAGCCCTTCTTAAGTAAAAAATTACGGTATTTTAGAAATCAGTATTTATCTAGTTATGCAGAATTAGCACAGCACCCAAGGTGGCACAAAATTATTTTGAGAACCCAAAGAAATTATTTCAAAGTCAGTCCTGCTATATATTGCAGACCACATTCTGATAGTAACAAACACTGTCCCAGCATGTAAATATTCCTTTTTGAGTAGTGGTATCATGGGTAGAATGTTTATACAACATATACTGAGAGAAGTGATCTGTGCCCAGACTTGTCTTAATTGTTCAGATTACTGAAATAGAGCACTAAAAAAAAAAAAAAAGAAAAAAGTCTCTCATATTTACCTGTATGGTCTGATAATTTTTTGCCCATAACACAGTGCACCTTCCCAGTCCTGCACGTAGAGACAGACACCCATGGCCTGGTACATCATATGTAACATATAAACATTGCTGTCTTCAAACACTGCACCCATCTTGTCCAGGCTGAGTTCACAGATCTCCAGCAATTCGCTAGGGGGTAGGAAGAAGTCAAGGAACACAATAAATCGATGGCCTCTTGTTATGCAACTACCTGGTAATGCCGTCAGACACTAAGAGGACAGAGAGAAGTTTGATTGCTACTGGTCATAGCATTTCTCCTGCAAGTACTTCTGAAGTCCAGCATGCAAGATTTTTAGGTTATACACCAGTGGAGTCAGGGTAAGACAAAGGATATATTTGTAGTGTTTGGCTCGCCTGAATTCCTCAATCACGTTCCTGGCATATCTGATCATGTCCTTTACTGTCTCTGCTGATGGAGGATCATTCAGCTTGCAGATTTCCAGTTTCTCTTTATCCTGAAGGAAACACAATGGACCTTACAAAGGCAGGTTCCAAGCCCTACAAATAAAAGTGCACCTGCTATACAAAATTACTCTAATAAAAAGACACAGATGTGAACTTAAGCTCTTCAAAGAAAGAAAAAACAAAGGTAGAATGTGCACCTGCAATTTTTCTCTAAAGCCTTGGCTAGAAATCCTAGGATCCCCTGGCCATCCAGTTCATCTGCCCTTCTCTACTTCCCTGAAGTCTCTGTCTTTTGAAAGATCGAAGAGCTTTTCAATTTTGTGTGCAAGCGGTTTTACATACGAAATTTCACTGTTTCAAAGAGATTTGGATTTAAAACAAATTTAGCCTTAGTTTTAAGGCTATAGTAGCTCAAATACCTTAGGTCAACTACCAAGTGATGTCTCTGTGGAAAATTACATGAACTTAAATATAGAAAAGGATCCTTCAGATCTACTGACAAAACCACATTTCCATATATTTTGTTATTTCTGCTGGACAGCTCCACTTACTCTTTATCTAACACACTATTTCATGAAGAGTCAGGTACAATCTAGAAACAATTTTTTGCTGTTTAAGCTTCATATTGTTGCTAGATTTCTTTTTCTTTTATTATTTAATCTGCCAGCTGAGAGAGCTACAGGGACTCTCTCCAGAACTGAAGGAGAATGACTGACAGGTTGACTCCCGGAGTAGAACATTGCTGAAAATCACAGATGAAATCCTGGCTTCATTAAATTCAGTGGCAAAATTATCAGGGTAACCGTGGGGAAAAACACAACTGATATGGTATCAACAGAATGATTTCCAGCAACAATATTGGGTACTATGTGGAAGAAGAAAATTACAAAAGATGACACAATTTAGGGAAAGGAGGTGGTTGTCTGGTCACTTCGGGAAGCAGCTCTTAAAAGGACACCTGGTGAATAAGGGAGGAAAAACGATCTGAAACTTAAGGATTAGATTATGCCAGACACACTGATTTTGTCTGGAATGACAGGTAAGCTACACAGAGCTCAATTCTTGTAGGACCTTCAGTGAAGGATGGCCAAGGGGTTGGTTGCACAGGCACAGCTGTCTCAGTATCTGTTGGGTTTGGGCACCTTTTCCCTTCAAGAAGTGCTTTTCTTTAAAACATCTCACACCTTGTTTTCAGGAATACTATCTGGATCTTCCTTTGTCCATTGAGGGGCACCAGCTCATGTCTAATGAACATAACTCTGGCCTGGTCACAAGGGGCTGTGACCCAGGACCATGCTGTCCCTATGCAGAACAATATGATGCTATTATAGGAAAGGCCATTCCTCAGATTCTGCTGGGTCTCCAAACCACCCAGAGTTGCCACACAATGTCACCTAAATCTGACAGAAATGTCCCAACCAGTAAATGCAGAAGCACTCTATTCCGGAACAGGAGCCCAGAAATGCCCCAAGCAAGATTTACTTGCTGGGAGTTAGTTGAAAGCATGAAATTACAAAAAACAAACAAACAAAAAAAAACACAAAAACAAAAAGAAAGTTCTGAGCTAAATTTTTTTGGCCAGGTAGCCTAGACACAGTATAACTATCTGCTTTTAACAATGTTTTCATCTTTGCTTTGTAGCTCAACTTTAAATAGGCCTCTACCAGGAAATTTCCTGATGTGTCACGTTTACAGTGGAAAAAATGAGTATCAGAAAGTGTTTTGGACAGAAAGACAGAAAAAAACCCCACCTCCCCCCATCCCCATTATGCTGCTTTCCAAAATGTAATTAAGCCAGATAGAAAATTACATCTAAGGACATGGGTAGGTGCCTTGACAGTCAGAAGTCTATTTTACACCAATTGCACTACCTTTTCTTTTGTAATGCACTCCCTGCAATCACAGCTAAAGAAATAGGAGTCTCTTAGCCGGTCATTTCTGTCTTCTGTGGGATAGAGCAGGTCAATGTAGCTGCTAAAAATCTACATGGTAAAAAAAAATAGCAGTTAGTGAAAAGCAGCATCACTAAACATATTTATTACTCTAGTTCTGATATAGGCAGTATGACAACTACATATTCATGCAACTTGTGCACCCCTGAAGCCAAATCACCTGCCTGCTCCCTTGCATTCCAAGCCCCTTGGCGGCATCAGGAGTTGTCACTTGTAAATGCATCCTGACAGAGAATTGTTCCTTTCCTATTTGTTTTGGAATTTCCCTCAAATATTACCCTGGCTTACACCCAGGACAGCAAGATTCAGGTGTGGATAAGGAAACTATCACAGCATAAATCTCAGGCTCCTGTCAGACTACAAAGAGATACCTACTTTTCAGAAGTAAAATAATGATTTCAGGTATCCAGCCTAGGATAAATTACAGTGGCCTGGTTTCTTGGAGGCTGGAATCTCAAATTTTCCTTTCTGAAAAACCTACAAAAATTGGGGCAACAGCAGTCACTAGTAGCTTTAGAAACTTAGGACAAGACCTTTAGATCTCTGAAAAGAAGAGAGGCCCAGTGCTCCAGTTCAAGGAGGATGAATATCAGATTTACTTCAGCAGCAATATTTTAAAGCAAAGAAAATCTGCTTTTGAACATTTTAAAGGCCCTTCATACACACTATTCTTAAGTTTTCCTCTATTTCAATGGTCTTCAGAAAAGAACCCCTGCAACTAGCTTTAATGCTCTGCTTTTTAAATGAGATCTCCCCCAAGAAACACATCCTGTGCATGCTGTAGTTGATCATTCTGCAGACCAAGGAACAGCTTTAGCTCCGTTTCCTCATTTATAGTTATTTGAAATGCCTTGCTCAGTCTTTATACTTAAAGTTTCTCTTTTCTTTAAAAGTAAAATTACATGTAATTTCACACAGTGCACCTTCTTCTTCAGTGTGAGCGTGTCATCTCACACTTTCCCTAGCACTCCTCCCTTGGATATTTTCAAAGCATGTGGAATGCAGGAAACCACATTTACAGCAAAAAAACTTCACGGTGTTGCCCTGCAATGGCTACACAGAGCCTGAAGATGGAGACACAGGCTGGGAGACTGCACAGAGACCACACACAGCCACAGCTCACGGTTAGAAAACTCTGAAGTGTCAGAAAAGCAAATGTGCAAAGTCCGTGAGGTCCTGGAGAGCTGATGCAGCTTCTAAGGCAGAATTCAACATGAAGAGGATGCCAAGCAAGGTGAATTCTCCACATCTCTGCCTCTAATTATACACCTTCCCCCAAAATGCTGAAAATGTCTGGGATTCCACAGCAAAATTCCAAAGCCAGAATCAGTCCTTGTCTGTTACCACAATGCATCTGCAGTGATGCCAACATCACAGACAAATCATCGCTGGCAAATGGCATCAAAAGAAGTTGCTCACCTGAGTCATTCACCTTTGGCTACAGCAACTAAACTCACTTTGTTCTCAATGGGGAACAGCTATAATCCACAAAAATAACCTCTCCACCTTTCTTCCAGGCTGGTACCACACACCTCAGAAAACAGTAGAAGTTATCAAAAATCAAATCTGAGCTTATCAGCATTAACATAGCCCACTAAATTGTCATTTACAAATGAGCCACTGAAACTCTCTGCAAACTCCATTCCCAGAGAGGATGTTCAGTATCTTCATTCCCTGCAGGTATTTGAACATCCTCTTCAGCTCTGTTTAACATCTTTTTTGGTTTTCTTAAAGTGCAGCTCTACTGTTTAAAACTCCCTGCCAAATTCATTATTTGATTGACAAAGTTTCAGAGCCTTACTCAATTTCACAGATTTTTATCCTTCTCTGTTCAGTTTCACTCCACCTAAAAACACACATTTGTTCTTCTGCGCCTTCCCAGCAGATGCCACTGAGGTGATATGACCAAGTCCCATGTTTTGTGGATACTCTGTCCAAACAGAAGTCAGAGGATTTATCTGTACCCATTTACCTTGTTTATTCTGGCTTCAATTTCAACACATTATTATTATACTGGGAACTATTATAGCAGTAATAATTTGCTTTGATCTTGGAATTTCAAAGCACCAGCCAAACATCAGTAAACTCAGCCTCATTTTACAGATGGGCAAACTGAGAGAGAGGCTGGCAGATACACAGTGACTGCTGCAGGTGCCCTTCCCATCCCTTAGCACAAAATAGCATACTGCCTCCAAAAATCCCTCCAACCCTCCAGAGCCACCCTAACTTTTCCAGAGCACCATACTGCACTTCTCTGAGGAACAAGAGATCCTTCCTTCCTATTATTAAATTGCCATCTAATGGAAATGAACCCTGAGAAGCAGGGTTGCATGAGTACAGAGCACATTCAAACACTGTGCATTTACCTCCTCTCCAGGCTCGATCTCTCTAACAGCTCTGACTTCAGCCAAGGTTCCCTTGTAAGTCACGATCACATTTGGGCAACAGCTATGGTTCATCAATGCAACGCTGTAAAAGTAGAAAAGCAAATGTTTTCCCTAACCACCACCACCACAGGCAACAGGCAAAAAGTTAAGCACCAATTCACAAAATAAATAAGTCTGAAAGATTGAGTCAGTCTGTCTCTGTAAGCTCTTTTTATTCTGAGGCTTAACATGAAGGTAACCTTGGGAAAATCTGTTGCACTGTTATTTATTCTAATGATATGGAGAATGGCTGTGCTAATGAATCATTACAATTTTTAAATCCTATTACTGCATTACTAGGCAAGTTATTATTTTCCCCTTCTTACAGTGCAACAGGACAGCTGACAGGTATGTTCATACAGCTTTACTATCAACATGATAGACAGCTGTTTTCCTCAGAGGAGAAAGAAAGAAAAACTTGTTTAACCTAAAAGGAAACGAGCAAATACAGGAAAACAAACGTCTTTGCTGCATTGCAACTTAAGATGGGTGTTAAAATTTTAGCTGGATTCTATTCAAATGTAAATAGCCTCCATGTTTAAAGTGGCAGGGAGGAGATCTCTGTCTGTTAGACAAGTATATGACTTGGACAAAAACCTAGATGGATAGAGAAAAGTAAACCCCCTCAATACCATGCTTGGAGAAGGTGCAGTTCACTGCTTATCTGGGATAAAATTTGTAATTTAATTTCTTTCTCTTCCAATCTAGCATAATAACAACTGTCTCTTCAGTATTTTTAGCTCACAGGCATAACTGTTAAGTAGGAAAGATCTGACTCTAGTATCCTGAGCGTTTACAAAGAAGGGTGTTGGACAGTTAACAGAAGACCCTGGTTTAATACTCTCGTCTTCCCACAATTACTCTGATCCTAGGCCTTTCAAGGCATTAATTTCCAATCTGTAGATGAGGGATATGAACTTCAGACAAACCTGCCTGAAGAAGAAGAATCTGTGAAGGACTAGCTACTACTGCTTGTCTGCAGCACTTGGCAAAATCACATCCAGCTTTAAGTGGGCATCTGTGAGTTTCAGGTTACCCTGACACAGATAAGCTACGAGTAACCCAAGCCTCACCAGGAAATCAAACTAAGCCTCAGTGCTAATACCTTCATACAGGCTGTGCAAAGATCAGGGGCAGAAAATACACTCCTCTGCTACAATATTAAGTGGGAAGGGCAGATTTAAAAATGCAAGAAATGTTTCTTGGCCCTAAAGAAAGCTGTGGTCCCCACTCATGAACTGCAGTTAACACTTAACATCTGCAGTTTATTTGTAAAGCTAAGAAGCTTGTACATATTTTTTTTCCACCGTCATAGCAAGGAGGCTCAAAGAAGTTATGAAAGGGATTTACTATTTGCCAAGGAACAAAGGCAGAAGGAATACTGTTCAGAGAGGACCAGGTGAAGGACTATACCCAGGAAGTTGTGAATAGAGCAAGTCACCTGCAATCCTTTTCATTTGGCTTTGATCATTACTTGATGTCCCTGTCCAGAACCTGCTACCCAAGTAAGTGTTTTCTACCAACCTGAATATAGTTCACAATCTAAGTTTCAAAACAAATTACATGTGCAATTTTACCAAAATTACTGGATTTTTTTTAAAAACTGCTACAAATAATTGGCCACATTTTATTAGCCAACTAAAGATATTTAAAACAAGATAATTTTTGGTAGATATCTGGTTCATCTATTTGCTTTTAAATAAGTTAATTTTATTTTAAAAATATTAAAATCAACCTACTCAGGAAATATGGCTGATCCCAAATGAGAGAGTTCTTCATCTTCAATTGTGAAGCCATTACAGTTAACCTAAGGAAAAAGAGGAAGGTGCTGGATCAGCTTCTGATCAGCTGAGTACTCCACAGGTACTCACACGTCACATTCTCATACATCAAACACAACTGCAGAAATCTGCTTGCAATTTCCCATGCACCTCTCCAGGACTCACAGGGAGCTCCCTGACATCTTGACAAGTGAAGTGAGGGCAAAGTCCCTCTCCAAAGGAAAGCACAGGACACTGAAGAACTGACAGCCCAACCCTTGCACCTGCTCAGGACACATCTACTGGATTGCTGCTTGGAGAGCCAGCCAAGAGAACGAGCACACAAAACTTCACCCCAACATGAGGCAAAGAGTCTTCCTTGGGCCATGACAAGGAAAGGGCCAAAGCAGAACTACACATGCAAGGAGCAATGTGGGAATGAAGGGCAGCAAACTCAGCCGGGCTGGGGCAGTACAGAGCTTTGATGGAGCACATGTCACAGAGACCTGCCACAATGGCACCTGTCATCAAAGGCTGCACATATCAGCTACAGCTAAAGCACACATGAAAACAACAAAAGCACTGAGAAAGACTTGAACCTCATAAAGACATAGAATAAGAGGGGACAGAAAAAGGACAGAGTATGAGAAGAAGTGTATTCCTAATTTAAACAGACAGGATCAAAAGAACTTGTTCACAAAACTCTCTTATAGAATAGATTCAAGCAGGTTTTAAAACCTTCTCACTTTTGTTCTCATTCAAGTCAAAGGAATCTTACAGAAGTTTCAGCTTTTTTCATGTGGTTTGTATGACTTGAAGTGGCCAAAATGCACCTCAGTCAAGTACTTTATTCCACTTCCACTTCAAGTCACACACATACCGACACAAAGAGAACCCTCTCCACATTAACCATTATCTCCCTATAAACATGAAAAAGGCACCAGAGAAGCACTAAAACAACTACTCACTAAAACAACATGGCCAACTCCAGTAAAAGCTCGAAAGGGTGCAGGAATGGTCAATCAAGTATAGTGCAGTATTTGTTCTGGAAAGAGTAAAATGTGACAACAAATGCTACCAACAACAATCACAGAACCATAGAATTGTTTGGATTGGAAGGGACCGTAAAGATTGAGTTCCAACCTCCTGGTTTGTCTCCAGTCCCCAGAGACATCTCCCAGCAGACCAGGTTGCTCACCAAGCAAAGTGATATGCCCCACAAGCTGGCATACAGCCTGGACTGGCTTTTAGAAATACACAAATACTCAAAGCCACTCCTCAGGTATGAACCTTTCAGGATGAGTTCACAATCAAGGAAAGTGTCCTGACTGACTCATCAGTATCTCTGCTATCTTTGATCTTTATCCTGTTATTTTAACAATATACTAGCCACAGGTTCTCTCAAGATGGGTATGCTACTGCACTGGCCAGTGTAAGAGCATACCTGAACCAAAACCAAAATGTAATTGCTGAATGCAAAAACAATAGAAGGGGACGATAATATCAACAGCAAGTAAGAACATAAGGCTGCAAAGGCTGACAAAGAACAGCTTGATGGTTCTGAATCACAGGGAAATATTTAAAAATATGTTGTGAGTTATCATCAACTCCCCTCCACTAAGCCAGAGACAACACACTTCATGAAAGTATCATATTAGAAATGACACAAGACGAGGGATTAGAAGGGATGGGCTACCACTGGTTTCACCAGATGAATGCATAACTAAAAAAAGGCAAAGTGGAGGGAGTGAAGAGAAAACAGCAATAACACTGGGTTGTTTCCCAAAGGTGGAAAAGAGAATGTGCAAAGGGAGGCATTAAATGCAAGGTCTTCAAGGAAAGGGTGAGATGCTGGAACTTGAGACATGAGAAAAATTGTTTGAAGAGTATGACAAGAGTATGAAGAAGAAAAGCTCCAGCCTCAAGAGCTATATTCCATGGGGGCAAAAGAGAGTGGAATGATGCAAAGAGCTGGAGAAGAGAGCAGTGAAAGGCAAGGACTTTGGAAAAAAGACCTCTACTCCACTCAAAAGGGCTACTTACACTTTAGCTGTGTAAGGAAGAGCATCAGGCAAAGCCCACTAAAAGCAATGAGGAAGGAATCAGAGGTATTCAAGTCCTGAAAACCTGGCCTGAACCACAGGGAGAAAGAATGGGCAATGGGGGAGCAAAACAGACCACATGAGGCCAGAGTAAGTGTTAAAGGAAAACAAAGGAGCAGCAGCATATCCATACTACTGGTTTTAGATAGAGTTAAATAATTATTAGGAAACATGTTTGTACATGTTAAGTAGAAGCATACCTCCCTTTCTTCTAGAAAGATTTATCCTAGGGCAAACACCTCAGAAGGCTGCATGCTGTAAAACACTTCTGAGGAACATCCAGATGACTTCTGGAGATTTTAGTTCAAAAAATTCCAATGTCCACAGTGGCAGAGAGTTACCTGATGATCAGGATGAGCTTAAGGTAACACCTACAGATGACATCAGACATCCATAGAGAAGATGGATGGAACATGAGATCTGTGAGTCAGCAGTTCACAGAAGTCAGTTAAAGTACCACAACTTGGTGGAGCTGCTCTTGGACAGGACATGAAACAAGTCATTATAGCCAAAATAATGCAATCTTTGGGGAATTCTGGCTACATTCTAACAAAAATATTCAGAAGTACCACAAGAAACTGGTTGTACTGATGTCTTCAAAGAATCCCTCTAACAAATATAAATTGTAAAGTCTTCAAAAGAGAAAAACCCCGCATGATTGAAAGGAAATCTGTTATTAGAAACAACACAAGGGATGATAAGCAGATGCTAAACATCCTGAAGAATCATTCCCCTACAGAATAAGAGTACCTCTGTGTTAAGGAAATAGTAACTGTGCTTCCTTGTTGGTAGATGCCTAGCTCTACCAAACAGGATATTTCCATCTCAGCTTTCATCACAACAGTCAACGTTTGCCCCCATCTCAAGATATTATTTTACTCAGAAACTTAAGTACCAAACTCGCTTACATTGAAGCAAAAGAAGAAAAAGAAGAAAATGGATCTTTCAGTATTCCACTGGTGTATTATTCCATCCACTACAATACATTCAATTCAGATGCATATGAAAAGTAGGTGAGAAAAAAAGAAGTGACATATCAGAAGTTATCTAACAAGACATCCTGTCTTCCCTTCATCTCTCCAGATGGCCAAACCACCTGACTACATTTAAAAGCCACACACCAGATAAAAGTTTTAGGCTGTGCTTTCTGCTGCTCTTTCTACTTCTCTGAAGTTTACTCCCTGTGAAGGTCAAACACAATGATGACCTGACCAGCAAGGATTTCTACAAGTTTGAAGCCTGAACGAAGGACTTGCCTCTGCAGGGTCCCAGGCCAGCAGCCTTCCATGTTAGTTCAACAACAGCCACACTATGTTTGGCCCACAAGAAACTTAACTTCGACAGGGTTTACTAAAGGCTGTTTCCCCTTTTCTTCAGTGTTTGAGAAGCACCTCATGGAAAGCCTGCAGACAAGAGTCTCTCCCCTCAGGAAGGAAATGGGGCACATCCAGCCACTACTGCTCAACACAGCAGATGTTCTCCATCAAGTATACTCATTTGTCCCTAAGATAAACAGAGAGCTACCCTTTCCACTGCCATTAACATTCTCCCCCTTTCAGAATGGCTAAACTCCTACAGCACCATCCACCTAAGCAGGCCGTGTTCTACCCAACTTACTTGTGCAAAGAGAACTACAAGGGCAGCATTGTCAGGGTAGTCCAAGTGCTTTGAGTAAAAGTGATGAAGAGCAGCAATGTCGTTCTGAATCAGCTCTCTCTTTTCATTGTCTAGTTTGTCAAGGTCTGTGGACAAAGAATACATTCCATTTCAGTAACGGGAAAACCCCCACAGGCAGACTTAGGTTAGAAGAGGCCCAGACTTTAACAGAAACCCCTGAAGGACAAGCCACTTGGAAGTACTGCAAGAAGTGCCTGCTCTCCCACAAACATACTATTGCCTCTGCTAAAGCCACACGTGCACTACGAGAACATGAAGGATTAAAAAGCATTTTTTGACATCTTTAGGTTAGCAGATAATTGGACACAGACTTCACTTTCTTGGGAGAAGGGTTATGGTCTTTACAGTGCATTTGTTAACTCTAGCCAACAGCCCAGCCATCCCTGGCCCTCTGGAAGCCTATCAGCTGTGGAGAGCTGTCCTCAGCTGTCTGACACAACCTTACGAGCGGCACGGTCCCACCTATTGTGGTGTGAACTGACACTCAGCATCACTCACCTGAAAGCCTCCTTTATATAATGAAACTTTCCCATACAGATAAACCAGCCCAAACTGCTGCTAAGGCTGCTTAGCCCTGCTGCTTTTAAAAGATGTGATCTTTCCCAGCACAGGAGCCTGAACTATTTGTGGCCACATGTGACAGGGATCGGGCAACAACAGTGGGGCTAATTACAGGGGCTCCCTTTGCAGCAAAAGGAGGATAACATGAGGGTGCCCAGGAATGCAAACCACCTGAACTATAGCAGATGCCTCTTTCAGGAGGTAGCAAACAGTGCCTGAAAGTGCCCATGTCTTCATGGGCTGAGGAATGACCATCAACAGAGGTGTGCTTAGACTGCAGACATCTACTAATAGGAGACAGCAGGAACATCAGTGGAATTGTCCTGGCACACCTGCCAATTATATTCCATTATTTACCCCTGAGGGTAAATCTCTTCAGAGATTTACCCTCAGGCCCATGACAGGTTCTAGCCAAAGCCATAGCCACTGAACCTTCTCCTGCCTGGTCCATGCAAAGCAAGCTAGATGATCAACCATATACACTGGTGTACTCTCTCTCTCCCCTCAAGAACAGAGTGTTTGGAAGTACTTTTTTGGAAGGATTTTTTTCCTAATCTACTCTCTCACAGTGGCAGTGTTACTAGTTCTCTCCTGCTCTCTTCAACTCAAAACAATAATGGAGAGAAAAGGCTGCACAGCAGTGGAAGAAAGAGGAAATTATTTGTAAGAGCAGATGTGAATGATGGGCGAGACACAAAAAACACTGAGGAAAATGAAATGGGACCATTTGATGAGAATTAAGACAAACCAGAAATAAGAAATTCTGAGCTTCTTACTGCCAGCCAGGTGCCTTTCCCTGTCCTGTGTATGGTGTCATAAAGCATAAGACAACTGATGAACACAGTAAAGGTGTGCTAAGCAGTGAGGTGAGTCAAAAAGGCAGCAGGAACAGGGGTGCTTGCTAACAAAACAAAGGCTTCTAGAGGACAAGTGAGACACTGCAACAGAAAAATAAAAGATTTCAGCCTTTTAGCTCTCAAATTAATAAATTATTGAAGACAAGTTGCAATGCAGAAGAATACACAGAAATTACTTCAGCACTTACCCATTCTCCTCAACCTCAATCCTGCCAACTTACCTGTAAAAACTATCCTTGCCCTAGGCAAAGTTAAATGTTGGTATTTTTCCTCCTTGTTCCCCCAGTTGTCCCAAAAACAATGACAGGAGCTTTTGTTCAGGAAGCAAATAAGACTACTGTGCTTGTTAGTCTGCTACCTCAAATCCTAGCAATGAGTACATTTATTCATCATTTTGTAAAAGGTTTTGGAAGCCATCAGAATAAGAAATGTGAATATACAACCCATTGTCTCTGTGTATATTACGCTCAGCACCAAGAAAGAAAACCACAGACTCGTAAAAACTGTGCCAGGGTGGTTACTAATGGTCAGTTTCTAACTCAGCCTTACTGGATCTGAAGAGCAGCTTTCCAGTTAAAAGTGAGCCACTGCCTTATCTCCTTCTTTGGATTATTTTAGAGCATTTAGGACATGGAATCATATATAACATGTCAGATTTGACTGGCAGTGACAGATACTGAAGCACAGTCCAGAGGGTTCTGCAATTAGCCCCTTAGTCACTGTCACCATCAAGCAACTGTGCTGCCTCTGATTTTATGCCTCCTGGTAACAAATACCAGCTATTTTAATTTTACAACATTACAATTCTCAAAAGACACTACAATACCAGAGAAGCAAGAGATGGATGTATGCTACATAATTAACTCTGTCTAGGTTTTCATCCTTGTTTCACAGCTCCCACAAACAGCCAAGAAAAAAAGAAAAGAAAGAAGAGCACTGCACTTTCAAAAAAATGAGGAACCACAATTCTCTTTGTTTACTCCCTTCCTCCAGCAGGAGCAGGATGTTCTGAAAGGTGTTGACGGAGGGGAGCCATGGGGAAATAAATCATTAATATAGTTAAGTCAAAACCTCTGTTTACCTGCAAACCTTTCTTACTTACGTGATTCAAACTCTTTTACAGCAAGCAGCTTCTCTGATTGTGTTCTTTCAGGGTGAATTTTCTAACAACAAGGGGGGAAAAAAAAAAGAAAATATTTTAATGTTTCACTTTGGCAGTTTTGTGTACTCATTCAGAATTTGGAAACTCCTACCTGTAAGATAAACCCAAATCCACAGCCTATGGAATTTATAAGAGTTGATGAACAGCAATGAGTTAAATTGACTGCCCTAAGTAAAGGCATAGAAATATTCTCTCCACACCAAATTAGGCAGCCAAAGAAGAACTCCTATCAAATTTATATACATAAACTGAACAGTATTTTAAATATGTCATTTGCTTTGTTCTAGACACCCAGAAAGCTGCTAACAATAGCAGGCAGGCAGAAGAGAGGCTTTGCTTTGAGGAAAGTGAATAAACTGACTGTTGACAGAGTTCAAAAGCAATGCTCTACTGTTGGCCTAAGGCCACTTCTTTGTAATCTTGGCCATTAAATATGGCTTTGCAGGTGGCCCAGCAGCTGAGGTTCAGGGACTATGGCTTGCATATTTAGCTTTTATATGACATGTAGGGTTCTCCCCCTCCCTGTAAGCGATAAAAGCAGAAATTTACTCCAACGACTTTTTGTCATTAAACATTCGATTTTGTTTGTGGATCACCACCAAACCACGCTTTAATCAAGTCACACACATGTACATTCACACACACACATCCACACACACAGCAAGGATGCAGCTACCTTCCCAGCAGGCCACCAAAATCCTCCCTACATACAGTATCCAGGTTGCCCTTGTCACATAAGCAGATCTCAATCACAAAAATATGCTTCAAAGAGGATTTGTTTTTGCAGAGAGAGTTTAGAGCTCTACAAAGATACACAGCATGATAACCTTGAAACTCATGAATCCCATCCCCTCCATGTAAGCACTTGTGTTATCCTCAGTATCCATATAGTTAGGGAACACTGAAATGGAGGTTGACATTCCAATCTTCTTTCCCTACTCATAATATTCTTTCTCCAAAGACCAAGGGTCTGAGATTTCTCTCTCAAACTCTGGTTTTCACCAGCTAACTCATAATCATAAATTTTTATACCTGAATACTTCAAAGGTGTTTTTAACTCTCAAATGTACTGGGAGTTATACGCTACATAAGGCTATGCAACTGTAGCTGAAAAATACAACGGGAAACTGCTTCACAAAGATATCAGTGCCTGCAGCCAGATAACACTAAAAGCATTCCTTGGAATTTAGGCCCAAATACCAAATCTTATTCTTCTTTCTCTTCAGCAGCATTGCCTAGGTTCTTGCCTGCACATGTAACAAAGAGCCCAAATTTACCAGAACAGAGGCTGAAACACCAATGTGAAACTATCAGTAAGCATTTCCAGGCTCTGTTCAGCAGCACCTTGGCCACAGGTTACAGCTACACAGCTGAAGACCTCACCAGCAGCCTTTCACTAGCTTCCCACAAAAGTCTTCAGCTGGACTATGGTGGCCCTGACCCTGCTGCAGTGGTGTGATGGTCAGTGCATTCAGCTGCTCGAGCTCTGTGTTACACCTCTCTGTACACAGGAAACGTGTGTGTGTGCTTTGCAGGAACAGTTACTATCGGTCCATTGTCATTTTCCTGCCTTCCCTGGCACCTGGAGCAGGAACAAACCTCCCAAGCCTTGCCTCCTGCTCACCTGTTTGGCAAGGATCCTCGCTGTTAGCCTCACAGTCTCTGAGGGATGCCAGTTCTGCCCAAAAGTGCACATGGAGGCACACTCCAGCTTGTGCATTGGCCAGTCTTCCTTCTGAAAACAGAAAAATATAATTTGAAAAAAAAGAAAAAATAAGTGCCACAGAGAAAAACTTATGAAAAAGGGGATGAAGCAAGTCCTGGTAGATCCTAGAGGTCAAGTGAAATGTGTTTCCTTTAAAAAATAAGATGACGCTCACTAAAACTGAACAAAAGCTTGAGTCACGTATAAGGGGTACAGCTATCCTGCTTTTTTCAAACAAATTCACAAGGGATGAGCTGAGGTCAGAACATCTTCATTTACTCAACGGAAAAAAAGTATTAAATGACGAAGAAGCAAACAGACAACATGATTTATAAATCACCAGTTCTTATTGTTCAGTTCAAGCATGTGAGGACGCAGTAGGTCTGAGCTTGATGGCTTTATTGGGTTCATTTCCATTTAATTCCTTGGCCCCTCATTATGAGGCGACCCTGGTGTAATCAGGAGTAATGTGGCTGAAGTCAATGGATTCGCAATCACTAAGAACTGTTTGACTGTAAGGTCAAACCCAAACATTCTGATGGAACTATCAGATTTTTTCCTTAAGTGTTGAAGAATAAAAGTACAGCTAGACAATGAAAACACACTATTATAGACAAACATTTTAGTTAAATGTATAGAATATAGGTTAGTTAATGTATAGCATATTCCTAGCTCAACATACAGTAACAACATACAGGAGTGATGGCACAAGCCACTGGCTTTTGTCACTCTACAAGCTTCACCCAAAGTCCCAGAATCTTCCAAAGAATAGCACAGAATCACATATTCACAACCTGCACTAGCACAGACTGCATCAAATTTCATTTTATTTCTTCATTCAAACATGGAAATATTCAAGCAATGTACAGTTTTTGCTGTTTATTGTTATTTATTGCTATATTTATTATTCTCACCCCAAAACCACATTTATAGTGCTATGACCTATAGTGTTCTGTCTGCATAGGGAACACCAAATTTTGTTTTCATACCAGATTCAAACTGGTGGAAAACACTAGCAGAGAAAAAAAAAATCACAACAAATCCCACAAATCTGTAAGTGAAAATTTGATAACCTTTTAGCACCCTCCAGAATGTTCCTAAATCCCCTACTGTGAGTCACCTGTGTTGGCCCACTCCCCCCAAATTTTTAAAAATAATTAAAAAACCCCAATGATGCAGCCCATCACAGTGACTGAGTGGCAAAGAAGAAACAATTTCCCTCAGCTGCTTAACCCCTAAAGGCAAGAGCCATTTGAGACACTGGAGAGACACACTGGAGGCTATCTGAAGCATCTACACAGGACTGGTAGATATGATACAGGTCTTCTGGGAGATGGATTCCTTGTGGGAACCACAGCTGTAGGCTACACACAACAACCCAAAGCAGTTAAGCAGCCAGGAGAATCAGGACCCTCAGTGCCTCCTGCCTCGGCTGGTCAACTTATTTACAGGTTTTGCAGACCAAAACAAAAGCAGAGATTACTAATTTCAGAGCTACTACACCAAAAATGCTTCAAAAAATTTGAAAACAGTTATTTTAACTGCCCAGGGCATGGACAGATTTAGGAGGTTATTTTATTAGGAAAAGAAAGGTCAACACCTGCCCCAGCCTTGCATAGGATTTGAAGCAGTGCAACACTGCAAGAGTATTTAACCCCTCACAATGTTGACTTTGCTGTCCTTGAAACTCAGTATGGTACTTCCAAAAAAGCCTACATAGAGGCTGCTTGAAACAAGCTCCAGTGTAAAGAGTCTAAGAGGATGTGGCAATACAGACCAGAACCAAAATAGTATATTACACCGTAATCATGTCATGTGAAATTACACTCTCGACTCTCCTACAGCTGTCACCCTACAAAATGCATCCCCAGAGAGACTCATTTCCTATATATGCCCCAAAATCTTTTCTGAAAATTCCTGACTCTGCTTAGGAATCTACAGGCTAAAGGCTAAAAAGAGACAGAGGGAAATCTTATCTCTCACCTCTTCTTGCTTAGCCAGGACACCCACTAACTTTAGTATGATTGTTCAAAAAGTGAAGGCACCGAACCAGAAGCTTTGCAGGACTCTCATCCACACACAACTGTTAAATAAACAGGAAATATTACCTGATAAAACAAAAAATCAAAATGCAAAATCATGTGCCTGTCTCGACGCAGTTTTTTTTAAAAATCCATTCGTCCCTTTATTCTTTACACATCGTTAATTAAAATCTTTCCCCAGGCAGAATCATACTGAGTTATATGAACTGGTAGGGAGGTTAAAGGGACAAGATATGGCTGAATTGTGCAAAATGAGATAAAAGCCTGAAATACCACAAAAAAAAGAGAGTTCTGATGACTGAGTAATACCTGGGATAGAAACACCATGACAGCAGCTTTCCTTGCGATCACAGCAGGACTGTATTTTGCATTCTTTTCCACGTTTTCCTCCAAGTAGTTTGAATTATAACAAGTAGCATTGTTCTAGCTGAATTCCTAATGCAACATTAATGATATTTTCTTCCTATTTTCATTACATCCACAGTATTTTCCCCTTCATTTAGGAGTTACAACATTTTTGGAAGGGAAGTTCTTTAAAGCCTTTTATATCAAAGCATGGAAACACTATTCTTCACCAAGTCCTTCAAAAAGATTCTGCTGTCCAGTACTACTGGATTGATTCCCAGAACACTGTCTTGCAGCTCACCATAGGAGAAAAATAACAAATAACAAACTATAATATTACAAAAAATAAGAGTCAAGTCCAAACAAATGTCCTCATACCTCTTTTTTCACATGGATTTTTTCAATACTACATAAAAAACTCTGTTCTATCTTGCTCAATTAAAAAGAAACACACACAAATACCAGAATACACACAAATACCAGAAATTATGGGCAAGCCAGTGCAGGGGTTAAGCTCACTTCTGCAAAATCTTTAACTGAATTTTGGTGAAGCAACTTCTGATGTCCGATATTAATCAGTAAAGTTCTCTGGTACAGCCTTTCAACAAGCAGGGAAGGTAGAAGTTTTATATATCCTCATGGCCATCCTTCCCTATCGTCATTTATCAAATGCTGGGCTATACAGGGTATTTGACTTTCATGGGGTAGCATTTAACATGTTCACAGGAGACACTTAGCAAAGAAAAATACACCAGGAGAGTTTTTGTATAGGGGGACGGACACCCAATGCAATCTTGCAGTGTCAAAATCCTTTTGTGCAGAATTGTTAAGCAAAAAATTTTGTGGTTTTTTTCTACAGCTCACCAAAGAGGAGCAGGCAATTTCTACAAGGTCCTGTTTAAAACACACCTACTTAATGCTAATTACAGGTCTGCAACTACATTTTGAGGCTGGTTAAAAATACCTGTTTCACTTACTCCACCAATACTAACTACAGCAGCCTTTAACATGACATGTTAAGAAAAACCCATAAATATTTTGCTCAAAATATATTTCAAATGCTGAAAGTCATGACAAAAACATCTCTTTCTGCACTCTGGCTAGCTGATCTCCAGTCTCTCTGGGGTAAATGACAGCCATGCATAAAAACAGCAAGAGGAGTTCCAGTAGAGGGTTCAAGTTCACCAGTCCCAAAATTGCAAGCACATAACCCTCTTAAAACATTTCTCTTTGGGGTGTTTCAGCAGCTAATTTCTGAGGAGAAAATATGAGCACAGGTCTCCTGCTGCTTGACTAAAATTATTATAATTTAAGAAGTCAAGACCCGAACAGCTGCAGATGGGGGCTGAAAGCCACAACTATAATAACAGGCCTGTGCTCCAAGGAGGTGACACTGGAGAGTGGGATGGTGTGAATCTGCTGGAAATCACAATCCCTTTTAAAAGGAGAACTGGATTAGGGCTTGGGAAAAGAAAGACCCAGCAAACCCAGACTAGATCCCACCCAAAAAACATTAAAAGCAGCAAGGGCAGGCAGAAAAGGCAACTTCCACCCTCATGTGTCCTGCATCCAATGCCGAATCCACTCCTACACAAACATGCAGCTTAATATAGGCCAAACATGTGGTTATCTATCTTAAAAACAAAGTAAGAGACCAAAACAGGAACATTAAGGAGCTGTGCCAAAGCCAGTGTGTGTGCACGTGTATGTGTGTATAGATCCACCTCTCCGCACAACGAGCAAGAATTCCTATGAATTGTGGTATAGGAGGTATTTAAGTAAGAAAAGGGCAAGCTCCAAAGCTTATTACAGCATGCCTCATGTGGTAAACATTTGTCCAACTGATTTACAAAGAGTAACAAGGTATCAACTAACATATGAAATCATACCATGCCCTGGTTGCATACACATAATTTTTAGCAGAGCAAAATACCCATGTATTTACAGGGAAAAATTAACTTACAAAATAAAAATGAAATTAACAATACCATGAGAGTTCTCAAGTACAGCCCTGCCCTTTTATCACTGTCGCACGATGTCTCACATCCATGGAGGCAAAAGGGACACATTTCCTGTACATTCCAGTGTTACAAACTCAGTATTAAGGCACAGATGTCCTTTTTGGCTTTGACAAAGAATTGCTGAACTGCTGAAAAGTGCCTTTGAAGAAGACAGGGATGAAGATGCAGTGCAGACTGTCTGTGTAGCACGTACAGTGGAGAGCGGTTTCTAGAGAATATTGTGCTTGAAGGTAACTTTGAAAGAATGTCAAAGAATTCAATCTCAGCAATGTTCATAAATTTCATTAGACTGACTCAGAAGAGCCCAAAAGATGGAAGACAGTCTTGTATCAACTAGGGAGTCAAAAACTGTATGTATATCACCAGTAAGAGGGATACCTGGTAGCACCTGTGTGTGTCATACTAGACATCAACAAAATCTAAAAAAGGCCTTTATATCTAAAGCATCATACCACACACCAACAGGTAGAAAAGATTCTAATCCACTTACTTATCAGACAGATAGGTTTTGCTGATCATCAGCTTTAGTAGACTTAAGGACACACTCTGTTTGAGCAGTTCAAGTTTTTATTCCAGGAACATGTTCCTCTAGAGAGAGAGAATTCTGACCACCAAAACATAATTAAAAAAAAATAAAATCTAAAAAAAGCAATACATGTACAAAACTTTACCAGGAAAAAAAAAAAAAAGAAAACAAGAAAACAATCTCTCTTTGTTTTTAAATATAAAAGTATAAACTTACTCAAGGCTGGATGTCAGGACACTGAGGGACAGCCACTTGGCAGTGAAAACAAAGGAGATGGATGAGAAGAAATAAGTTCTTCTACTTCCAACATGATACGTACTTGCTATATTTCCCAGCACAAACTACTGAGCTTTCCTACTTCAGAAAATCTTGCTCAGCTGCTTCATAAACCATTGAAAGTTTCATATAGTAAGAGAAGAAACTCATGGTCTCAGATAAAAGCTGCTAAACAGATGCTTTGTTCAAAGATTTCCTTCCCTCATCTAGTTAAAGGTTTATAAGAAATAATGTCATGAGGAAACGTTTCTTAGAAACAAGCATTTCTCATGAATGAATCATGGGTTTTCTCTACACTGTCTTTAAAACTCAGCTGGATTCCTCTCAAAACCCTTAAGGATGCTCATACAGCAAGCTTTTTCTTTGGAAATTCTACGAACTACTTCAAATTTTGTAAAGAACTTATTTCTATCAAGCCTTTTGGGTTCTCCTGGTGCCTAAAAACCAAAAGGCTATTTGATTCACCCAAAATCCCCTAAGATTCTGTGGGAAAGCAGGAAGCTGGGGAGGTAATAGAAGAAAAACTGAGGAGAGGTCAGGCTTCTTTCGAAACTTGTGCTACAAGAGGATAAGATATATCCTTGAAATAAAAGCAACAGCCATGTCCAAAGTGCCTGGGAACTGAACAGCACAAACCACGACATCTCTGTCCAGGTAATGACAACAGAGAGCACTTGGCACGAACCCACAGACCCAACAGCACGTTAACACGTAGGAGAAGGTTGGGATTATTTACAGCTAACACACAGTTGCATGCCAGACCCTGGGTGACTCCAATCCTTCATAAGCATTGTTCCATGCTCTGTGCCCACCACCACAGACCCTGCACAGCTTACGTTATCCAACCTTCCATATCAAGCTGAGGGCCCAAAAAGGCTAGATTCTAATTCTGGCTTTTTTTTTTTTTAAAGGTGCTTATACTAATTTGATTTTAAAAATAGAGTTAAAACTGCATGCAAATGTTTTGGACATCTTGGTACTGCTCTACTTTAGTGTACACTTATATTCTACTTCCAGGGGCCTTTAAAAAACAAAGTATACAAAAAGAATCAAAGTTGCCACAGTGAGTGAGTTAGGGAGAAAGCCTGGTAGGCTTCAAATGATATGACTACCATCGGTTGTGGTAGTCTCAATAATCAAAATATTTGCAAATATTCTAAACAAAAAAAAATCCTAAAAAAAAAAATCTTTAAGATGGCTATTTAGTTATTTGATATTTTCCATTAGACACAGGATCTCTTACCAGTTTAGTGAGCTAATGTTAAATTATCTGGTTTGTCCTTAAAGGAAGAAGTAATACAGACATAATTAGAGGGTTGACAGGCAGCTCTAATCAAAGTCTCAGTGGTACCAAGCCCTGAAGCTACTGATCTTGAAAGACTCATGCAGACCATGTCGAAATCCTGTAATCGTCCAATGCACAACTCCATGGTCAGCATCTGTGGGATGTGGAACTGACTGGACTGCTATTAACCATAGATACAATTAGAGCATATCAATGCCACACAAACAAAAACTGGAGTTCAGCAAACCCCACCCTCCTTCCCTCCCACCCTCACAAATTGCATGACCGTACCTGACATTCCACATTGCAGTAAAAGGCCTGTTTGCATCTTCCACACTTAGACAATCCTTCTTTCCTTAAAAAGAAAAGAAAAGTTATTCTGTTCTAGAGACCTGAATGAAACAAAACTGCATGCTGGATCACTTTTTGCACAGTATTTTGTATTTCACAATGAAAACCATATCTTTTTCAGAGCATTGCAGCTACAGTTTTAACCACATTTTTGAACAGTAGACACTATTTTTATTTGTCTCAAAAGCAAGTTTTTCCAAACAACTCTCATTATGCAAAAGCACTCTGCTTTCTTGATAAATTGCTGGGTTTAGAAACATGTGACTCTATGCTATTTGACAGACAGCATCCTTTTTGCCACTATATGGCAAAAATGTATAATGTATATATAATGAGCTAAATTTTTTGAGTTTTGCAAACTTTAAAACTGCTCTGTGTACTTGTTCACCAGTATTAACCCCTTTGCTTCCACTATGATCATTCTACTGCTTCTCTGGTTATAGGAAGAGATATTTTGTTGTGCCTCCAAAAGCCAAGAAAAAATACTGTGTTATTAAATATACTGTTTGATCTCCTGTCACTTCAGAGTCTCTTACTGTCCCACCCTGTCTGCTCTGATATCTGTGCATTCTGAGCAGACCTAAGGCTCACATTCTCCTTTTTTATATTTGTATATACCCCAAGAGAGGGAACTGCCACAAGGAAGGTCCTTTTCTGCTTTAAAGTGCGCGTGTTGCAGCAGATCCCATCAAAAATAGAACATGTGTTACCCAACAAGTGACATTTTGGTATGACAGCAATAGGGATCTCACAGCAGTACCGAATGCTTTTAAAATGTCTGCACACCCTGCCTGGTTTAAGTAGCAAAAAGGGGAAAAAAAATTGCCTTAAATTGAGGTAAGCTCATTGGAATAAACCAAGGGTGAGGGTCCTCATGTGATGTGATAGTGTACAACATTTTGGTGGTCACTGGCATTCGGAGCCCATAAAAACCAGCAAGTCTGGCATCCTCTGATTGTATTTGCAAAGCCCACAAGGTGCAACATGAGCGAGCCGGGCTAACATCATGACTCCCCTCGCTGACATTACAACCGCGTATTTTAAGTAACAACCACTATCTCATGCAAATACAATGTTACAGCCTCATTTTGCCCATGTTACCACAGAAGGTTCCATGACAATTTCGGAAAGCTTCCCCGAGCCCACAGCCTTCCTGCTAGGGCTCTTTGCGAGTTCAACGAGCGCAGTTCGGAATCTAGTACGTGCTAGCTCAGCGCTAATGCAACAGTCACAGACACAGAGCACATGTCTGAGCCCCGGCAGATCGCCTTACATCACCGGGACATCGCTCCTCTTAGTGGCACTTCATCACCCTGGTGTGAAATAAGTTTCAGGTTACCCCACTAACTGCTGTCCTGCTGCACCCAGTGTGTGCCTTGATCACTGTGCTCCTCCAGAGCTCCTAGGGAGAACCTTGTGTGGATAACAAGCAGCTGCTCCTGAGGAAAACTAAAAGCTATTCCATGAGATAACTATTATCCTTACAGTATTACTTCATATCAATGAAGTATGGTAGTATTCTCATGTCCTTTGGCAGACAAATCTGAACATGATAAAACAAAACCAGACATTTTCTTTGGAACAAGGAAATTTGTGGTTCAGTACAAGAGTTAAAAAAAACCCCCTAAAACCAAAACCAACACCTTAACGCAAATCTTAGAGGCTGGGAAAAACCACTGGTGTAAAGCAGGAGAGGAAAATCAGCTGTACCCTTCTTCAAATCGATGGGACTCTCTTCACTGGCTTCATTAGGAACTATATTAGGTGCTCATATGCAAAGAGAGGGATGAATCAAGTGAACAAGTCATAAGTGGGTAAGGCAATGAGGAAAGAAAAAGGATGTATGGATAAAAATAGCACAATTACAACTGTTGTTTTTCATTACTGAGGCAACTACTAACATTTGCTCTGAGTTCTAACCAGGTAAGCACTTAATTCCTCAGTAAGCTGTCAGAAGCCACGAAAGTACTACACCTTCTAAAAATATGGTGTGGTGTGACATGCCAGAGTGTCAAATCCATGCTGAATTTGCTAACCCTAATAGGCTTTTTTTTTTTTCCTTCCCTGCAGCAGCTCATATTGAAAGGCTTGAGGCAAACACTGGAATACCTCACCCCAGCAAACTCGAGCCCCCTGCATCCCTCCAGCACCAGGAATCCCAAAGCACGCAGGAGCAGGCAGCACTCCAGTCCCAATGTTCCCAGCCATGCGACAAACAACTTCTTGCATTGCCTGCGCTCTGCCCCAGCAAAAGTAATTTGAAGGCTAAGGTTTCAGTAAGGTTTCAGACAGATGTAATACACAGATATTGCCGAATATTTAATTACAGATATATATTTTTTTTCCTTTCATTCATTTCATTCATAGATATTCCATTCCCACTATGAAATGTGAAGTGTGAATTAGGCGATTGTAAACCCTTCCTCCCTTATCAAACCTTCATTAAAAGGAACGCGAAGTTATTACAAAACTAGACGGATCAATGAAACTTCCTGCGAGAGGATGGCTACGCACGTGTCTACGTGACTGCCAGAAGAGCAGAACTTTTTATTCTTTTTTTTTTTTTTTTCCTTTCTCTTTCCGGAGCTGCTGAGCTCGGAAAACCGGCTTTGCGTTTAAACTTCCACGCTGCCACAGCACCACGAGCCGAGGAGGAAGAGGAGGAGGGGGGGAGTTCTGCTGCCGCCCCGCAGCAGCCGCGGCGGCCGGGCGGGCCCTACCTGGCGAAGCAGCCGTCGCAGTGGCTGCCGCGCTCGCTGACGGTCAGCACGGCGGCGTAGGCCGGGCAGCTGAACAGCAGCTCCCCCACAGC
>VZTN01006443.1:164473-184382 GCA_013400515.1 Erpornis zantholeuca
GCCCGGCCCCGAGCGCTGCCCGGCCCGCCGACAGGGCTGGGGCTCGGGCCGGGGCCGGGGAGGGTCTGCCCGCGCGAACCTGTGTGCGGTGGAACCACCCCCGAGGCCCACCGGCATCGCGGGCAGAGAGGGCACTGGGGAAGGGGCTCTCCCGCTGGCCTCACAGCCCTCTGTTAATAGTAGCACCTGCTGCAGTTCCCAGTGAAGTCAGTGAAGCGGGTCCTGTTCGTTTGAAGAAAGGTAAAACGGAGGTGATTTTGCTCTCCTACTTCACAGCAGTGGCTTTTTCCAGCCTCTAAGATTTGCGTTGCACTATTGCTTTTGGTTTTAGGGTTATGTTGTTTTGGTTTTTTTTTTGTTTTTTTGGGGGTTTTTTTTAACTCTTCTGCCTAACCACTAATTTTCTTGTGCGAAAGGAAGTGGCTGGGGTTTTTTTATCACATTCGGAAGAGTTCTGTCTGCCAAAGGACCAAGAAATACTTCCATGCCCTATTGCTATGCATAAGATTGTGAAGATAATAGTTATCTCATGGAATAGCTTTTAGTTTTCCTCAGGAGCAGCTGCTTGTTATCCACACAAGGTTCTCCCTAGGAGCTCTGGAGGAGCACAGTGATCAAGGCACACACTGGGTGCAGCAGGACAGCAGTTAGTGGGGTAACCTGAAACTTATTTCACACCAGGGTGATGAAGTGCCACTAAGAGGAGCAGCAAGGCCTCCCAGATCAAGAGACCTCAGTCGTGAGCAGGTTGCAGGTCAGGTCATGGGGGGCTCAGGTGTTGTGGACTCCTGGATAACCAGGGCAGGGAGAGAACGTGGCAAGCCCAGCCTGCCCCTGCGGGTTCACTGACAGTCCCAGGCACCTTCAGGCGTGAGCCAGGTCCCAGGGGCAGCAGGAGACAAGGTGGGTGGGAGTCCCTAGGGAAGCTGGATAGGAAGATTAAGACCTAGTTGTGCCTTCAGGCCCCTAACAATACACTATTCCATATGACTAATTTACATCCAGTTGCACATCTTTAATTTCTCTGATATTCCCATCCATTGTAACATGATGAAATTATTGTATCCACTGCAAAAATAATGTATCTTTTTGGACCAGCATTATTTGAAGTAGTTAAAACATCACTATTTGGACAAGGAAAGACTGAGCAGATAAAGTAATTCCAGTCCTTGAAAAATATGCTATCACCCTCAACAACTGAGCTAGACGTTGATCATGACCAGCTGTAGGATGGAATCCAGCACGGATGGAATGAGGGTATCCAGTTATTTGACCAAGTATCTCATCTAGTGCATGAGGCCTGCCATTTACATCCCAGTTCAATTTAGATTGAGGATGTCAAGCTCAAAGGTCTGGACTCTTAATTATAGACTATTCTATACCTAAGTATATTTTAAAATAGTGATTGATAATATATTCACTTTAAGAATGAATTAACGTTAAGTGGGAAACTGCCTTTGTGGTCAATCCAGTTTGATTAATTTATAGATACACTATAGTTAGACAAATAGTCACAGATACTAAACCCACCTACTCTGACTTCTTACACTGCACAAGCTATTTGAATTCCTTGCTAATTCCTGCTCAAAGTAGAGCAGAACTTTTAGGAAATAACCAATCTTTAAAATCTCCTTAATAAGTGTGTTTACAAAAATCCCTAGTAAACACATATACTTTGTTTGTAGCCTTTAAAGGCCCAGTTGTCTTTTCAGCTACTGTATCTTGTTATAACATTGTAAACTATTTTGAAACGTTCTCATCTTTTTTTACCCTCTACGTTAGTAAAATGAAATATTTCAGCGTTTTCTTCTGAAATCTGAAAACAGCATGGCATACTCCAGTAGCAAAATCCTGTTCACACTGAAATCAATGACAAATTCCTACATTCTTTCCAGAAGTCAGCATTTAATTTGTGTTTCAAATGACACTGCGTCCAAATAAAAGAAAGCTCATATCTATCAACTCGATGGTCTTGGAGGCCTTTGCCAACCTTAATGATTCTATGACGTTCATTATCAGATCACTTCTAAGCAATAACTTGTGCTTCTCTAAGGTTGTGTGGGTTCACTGACGAGAAGCTTGCAAGAAGAAGTCTTATGGAGGGAACCAGCTGGAATGACGGTGAATGTTATCACACTTTTGTTCCACATTATCACCCTTGTAAAACAGCTGACAATTTGAATATGCCTCGGGTAATGAGGAAAAATTCAAATTTCAGTAGGTCTCTTTTTTAATAAAGAGTCATTTAGTTTTAAAAACAAAAATAATAATTTACTAAATAGGCTTTATTCCACCCTGAAAAATATTGCTTTCCAACAGATAATACATGGATTTATTCACAAGAGTGAAATTCAGCACCGGCCTGCAGTCCCATTCAAACCCTCCAGGAGAAATTCAACCAGCTGCCTGCATAGCTTTTAGCTTCCTTTGGATGTTTTCAAAAATAAAACTGGTTTGATAAGTTATTAATGAAAACAGTTTGGTGGCTACTTTTTTAGAGTATTTATCCCATCCCCTGTTTTCTGTATTTATGCACAACCTGTAAATAAAACATATTCTTTTGGATCTCCCTATTTTATTTGTGTTTTCATACCACGTTCATCAGAAAATCTGAACATGGGTTTTTATGAATCAGTCTGAATGCCTAAATAAATAATGGTTTATTGCAAAACACAGACTTGGTAATCAATTTATGAAGACTCTCAAGGCTTTAGCCATATAAATATGCATGCAAAGGCTGAATGAACAGTCAACACCAGGGAGTTTCCTGCAATCAGAAACAGACTGGAGTGCTCTCACTCCCCACTGCTCACAAGATGAGTGGAGGAGTCTGTGCCTGCAGAACGTGTTGAGGACCTGGCAGGATTGGGTGATAAAGTGCTTTGCTAAATTATACCTTACATCTGCGGAGACTTGTACTTCTCATCTCTTCTGTCTTTTTTTAACTTCCGTTGTGTCTGCTTTAAATATGAAAGATGATGGCTCATGAAAGGATGTGAAGTAGGGTATAGGTTTAAGAAAGTCACAGAACAAAGTGTCGTGCCGTCTCTTTGAATTTCTTAAAATTAAGGAGTCTTTAGAAGCAGAGCTGTTCACCTTCACTCACAACCTTGGAGCTGCTCTATGGAAAACCTTGTGGGTTAGACAGGAAAAGATCCATCCCTGTTAGTCACTTTGAGTTAGGCTTAATCACTTAATCTTCCAGAAACGGTACCGCCGAACCGCAGCCTGCGCTCTCCAGGAACGGCTGCGTGCCCTGTGCCCAGAGCTGTCTTTTTGTGTTACGTGTCACTGCCGACTTTAGCCAGAAAGGTTCTGAACTTGGAAAGGGAGCAGGGAGTCACTCGCTAAGACACAGGGCCCCAAGCAAACTGGAGGGGGAGCTAGGAATAAACAATAAAATCAGCTACAGGGTAGGTAGAAGAAACAATCATAGGCCAGCAGCCTGTGGGGAGAGAAAGGACAAAGGAAACGGTATATAACCTTTTCTATATTTAATGCAATTATTTCCAGAGAGATCTGGTTTACTAACCTTGTCTTTTTTATCCTTTGTTTTTTCTTTTTTAAATTTTTTTTTTCTTTTCTTGAACCTGTTGGTACCATCAGCTGCTTTCAGCTCACCGGTACAGGTACTCACAACAGAGGCAGCTGGAAGCACATCCCGTAGTGCAGTGTAAGTAACAAAAAACTCAGCATAAGCTTGTTTAATAGGTTTTGTGGGTAGGCTTCATGGCTTGTCCTAAACTCTGTCCTGCTATAACTGGGCAGCTGTTTCTGGTATCTTTGCAATTTATGCATAATTTGGGTTCAGATTTACACCTTTTCAGCAGGTGAGGGTAATTCTATATCATTTGTTGTGAACCAGAGATTGTGTGGAGGCAAAATCTCAGCAGGAGCTGGGAAATGCTGCCTTTCGAAGAAAAGTGCAGTTAATCAGTTTTAGGAAATAACCTGGAAAGTAGGAGTTCAGGGATGGCAGTGATTTCAGAATTCAGTGGGGGCTGCAAGGATGGTGTGTCACCGATGCGTCTCTAGGCGGATATGCTCCCAGCCCTGGAGGGGCCTGGCCTTGACATTCAAAATCTGTCCTCATGTTATCTTCTACATCTGTGACACTAATTGTTGACATGTTGACAGTGTTGACATTGCCCAGTACTGAAACACAGACAAAAATACTCCGGAGATGCCATGGTTCTGTTGATAGTCAGAACTTCGTTCCCAGCCAAAGAGAACTGGTGGAAGTGGAGAAGAGGGGCAGCCCCATAGAGATGTCTGATTCTTCTCTTTTGAGACATTGTGACAGTGAAAGACCCAGAGATCTAGAAAGAGGTTCCTAAATTTTTTTTTCATGAAAGGAACAAACTCTTCACTGCCCTCACATATCAGGTGCCCCCTACAGTTTTATCAGCATTAACATCCCTACTGCAAGCACAGACCTAGAAGAAGTAAAGACTCAAGTTTCTGCCTATTTTATGGAAGTGACTTACCTGTGTTAAACATACTGTAATCCACTCATTTGAAGTTTACAAGCATTTTTAGTATGTCATTATAGAAAGCCTGTACACAAATTTCCAAAGACAAAAAGTGACAGCAGCACAAATGTGGTTTCAGGAACGTATCATGATGACAGAGCTGGATGACTGTGGGGAACAGGCAAGGGCAGCAGTTAGGTGTGAATGTGACACTCAGCACTCAGATGCTTGCAGTTCACAATTTGCTTTTATCAGAATCAGCAACCTCACAACTGCCTTTCTGTGTTAACTCCAGCCTGCCCCTGGCAGACCTGCATTAACCTTTGCTTATGGAGCCACGGCAGGACTCAAGCAAATAAAAAAACATATTATGTCAGATTCTCCACTGGTGTAAATCGGCATCTCTCCACTGACTTTGAAGGAGTGGCACCTGCTTGCTCAAGTTGAGGATCTTACCCGGTGCCACTGTAGCATCATTAAGTTGTCATATTCTTCCCCTGCCTCTCCTTTTGTTGTCTAGCTGCAACTTTTCTGAGTTGAAGACTAGAGAAGGGTCTTTGATCCTCTGATAACTCCTTGAGGCTCCCTAGGATAATTGGCCAGGACACTTTCTGAGTTATCCAGGGTCATTTTATCTGCCCTTTTACTTGGAGAGGGATTACAAGCAAGAGAAAAATCTTGGAGCCTTCACAGATGCAGACGACCTACACGAGGGCTGCTGTGTGTAGTAGGTCAGGCACCCCTCCTGACATGAGGGACACCCCATTGCCACCAGGCTGTATTTAACCTATCCTGCTACTGATGTGGAAACAGAAACCCTTCAGGGTGACCTGGGCCCTAAGACTGCCTACCTCTTTTTTCCGAGCACACTGGGGGTGCTGAAAAAGGAAAGTGTGTGAGCTGCTTTTCTGCTCATGGAGGTATTTACTCACTGTAACCAAGCAATCTCTCCCTATTCTCTTAAGTTCCCATAGTAAGGTATTTTCTTCAGTTCTAATAATGAGTTTTGCAGCTATTCTTTAAATCTCTGGGGTTTTTTGCAGCATTGTGATGATTTGATCACTGAAGCTGTGAGGCATTTCAGTAGCCACACCAATGCTGTATAAAGATGTAACATACGTCTATGTACATACTGGTTACTTTTCTATTTGTTTTTGCAAAGATTGCATTAGCAGTACAATCAACAGTAATTTATATTTAACTCTGCTACAAAAATACTCAAATTCCATGCCTAAGACTGACCCTTTCCCAGCCTTGCTAAAAATATCTATATTCAGTGATGACTTCCCAGAGATAAAACATTTTTGAGATTTGCTGCTTAATAAGAGCATTGTTCTGCTAGGGGGTATTTCACTGAGTCTGTACAGTATTCTTTTTTTAAATCAGAATGCTTTGCAAAATTAAATCAAATGCTTTACAAATGTCTCAGTATATCACACTGAGGTAGTTACCTTTTCAACCAAATTTGTAATCTAATCAGGTTTGTCTGACAAGACCTATTTTCCATAAAACCATGCTGACTGGCATTAATTACTTCCTGTCCTTTCATTCTTTATCAGTTGAATCACATATTCTATTATTTTGCTCCCCCCTCACCTCCTCTCCAGTTTGATGTTAGGTTAGCTGGCTTATGTTTACCAAGGTCATCATGTTCGTCCTTGCTGAATACTGGCAAAACATCAGCCTTCTTCCAGTCTTCTGGAATTTCTGTTTTATTTCAAGACCCATTAAAAATTAACATGTGGAAGGAAGAATCTCCTCCACCAACTATTTGAGACTCCTCAGGTGCAAGTTATCTGGGCCTGATGAATTACAGGTTTTTATCACAAATAGATATTTAACATCCTATTTGGTTACTAATGGACTGAAAAAGGCTTTAGCTGCCCGATATGATACTGCTATTATCCTGCTTTTTCCAAATCAAGGAGAGATGTATTTATTGAATATGGCTTTCTTAATTATTAATGATTTTACCACCTTCCTCTAGTTCCTGGTTTTCCTTGCTGGATATACAGATATGTTAATCTTCAATTTCCTGTGCATCATAATTTTCCTTTTTTTCTTCCTTTTTGCTGCAGAGCACTATTTCTCCTTCTAATCTCTTCTCCAACAAAAAGAAGTAATAGCAAGAGGTTGGGAGAACTTAACTAATATTGTTCTTACATTCTTCCCTTACTGTCCTGGTTTAATTTAATGAATGTAAAAAAAAAAAGGCATTTAGTGGATGGATTCTGGAAACCAAAGAGCCTTCTTTAAGTATACCAGCTCCCTCTTACAGGGTGTGATTCCCTGTTGACTGAGGAGCCCATCTTTCAGCAGGCTAATTCATGTCCACATTGTTGGTGTTTTCTCTGTCAACCACCTCGTCTGCTTTCCCTTCTGTGCCTGCTTTTCTACATAGACAGATGCAGAGAATACAGAGATTTTGCTGAGACAAGAGCCACCATCCATCATCAGATGACAGGCACTTCTACTTCTTGAAAGATGAAACCTGGTCTGGCAGAGTACTAAATATTTGTAAGGGACTCTGTGCTGAGAGGTATCACACCAGCAGCAGCTGGAAGGCCTCCAGATGTGTTTACACAGAAATGTGGTGCTCTCCCACCTTTGTATTAGGTACCAGAGAGCATTTGAAAATTAAACCAACTACAGAGTATTTTTATTGCAATCAGTGACTTTGGGAATTCTCATTACTTGCAACATTTTTTTTTTTTGGTGGTCATTTAGCTTGTGTGGCATCCACTAAGCAGATTGGAGAAAAAAAAAAATGTGGTCAAAGCATGGGAGTTTTGCTCTGGGCCTGGGCTAAGGAGCCTTTCGCCCAGGGAGAGCACTCTTAGTTTGTGGTGTTTGCTCAATATATGTGGAATAATTCATCCCTGAAGCTGCAGCTGCTGTGGTGCTGGTTCCATGGAGCAGAGTTCTGTGAGCTCAGGGATGTGGCACAGGGAATACTTGAAGGGTGGATATTGTCACAGAGAGGAAGACAAGAGATAATGTGGTGCAGTCTTGTCCATGTTGCCTTTGGGAGTACTTTCTGGAGGAAACCATCTGTCACACGGCCATTGCACTCTCTTGGGGATGCTCTTGGAATGATCCAGAGCAGAGACAGAATAAGTGTGAACTGATCAGGGATTTCAGGTGTTCAGCACTGTGGAGAATTGCGCTGTGGAAGTATTTTAGATACAGACAAGGACATTATAGATAAATATTCACTTCTCCCTTGTCCATTGTCAGTGCCTATTAGATCTCAGACTTAAGAGAATGGCAAAAACAATAATAATAATAGCAGTGATAAAACTAAGGAAACTTTTATCTTCAAGTGTGACTGCCTTACAGGTTTATCTCACTGAGAAGCATCTCAGTGGGGTGAGAAAGAAAGGCTGTGTGGGACCAGGAGTTGTCAGACTCCACGTAGGCAGCTGGAGCACCTGGACTGCAGAGGGTAAATGAACGTCAAGTCCCAAGCGTGTAGAGGGACCAGTATGGCAGATATGATTGACCAGATGGAAAAACAAATCTTCTTTAAGACAACAATTTGGAAAATAGCAACATGTAAGAGGGAAAATGAGTCCATTCAGCAACTGATCTGGGTGATATAGATGAGTTTAGATCTACCCAAAGGTTTGGTGCAAATATTAAATGAAAGTAAAAAATATATTGTTCTGTTATCATGGAATCATAGAATGGTTTGGGTTGTAAGTGACCTTAAAGACCATCTAGTTCCAAACCTCTGCCATGGACAGAGACACTTCCCACCAGACCAGTTTGCTCAGAGCCCCATCCAGCCTGGATTTGAACACTTCCAGGGATGGGACATCCACTTCTTCTCTGGGCAACTTGTTCCAGTGTCTCGCCACCCTCACAGTAAAGAATTTCTTCCCAATATCCAATCTAAACCTACCCTCATTCAGCTTAAAGCCATTACCCCTTGTCCTGTCTCTACTGGCCCTTGTACAAAGTCAGCTCTCTTGTAGGTGCCTTTAGATCCCTAAGGATTCTGTAAGCTCTTCCTGGAGTCTTCTCTTCCCCAGGACGAACAACCCCAACTCTCTCAGCCTGTGTTCATATAACAGAGATGCTCCAGCCCTGTGATCATTATTGTGGCCTCCTGTGGACTCCTTACAACAGATCAATGTCCTTCCTCTGTTGGGGGCCCTGGAGCTGGACACAACACCCCAGGTGGGTCTCACCAGAGCAGAGTAGTGGGGCACAATCATCTCCCTGGTCCTGCTGCCCACGCTGCTTTGGTGCAGCCCAGTACACAGTTGGTTTTCTGGGCTGCCAGGGTACATTGTCAGGTCATGTTGAGCTTCTCACCCCCAACACCCCCAGGTCCCACTCCGCAGGGCTGCTCTCAATCCATTCATCCCCCTGCCTGTACTTGTGCTTGGGATTGCCCTGGCCCATGTGCAGAATCTTGCTCTTGGCCTCATTGAACTTCATGGATGTATTTGCACGTAATTTTACACTGTTTTAATAAAACAATAAGAAACAAAACCAGGAATTCATGGACAAATACGTCAATCATAAATTCTGTCCCAGAAAACAACTGTTTTAACAAAGTCAGGCTTTTTCAAACACTAGGAAACTAGCAACAGAAATCAGCACTCCCAAAGATTAATATGGCACTTTTCCTCCAGTGCTAGAAGGGAAGCAGGGATTCTCCATACTTCAACAAATATCTTAAGGAACAAAAGAAAGATAGAGAACAGAAGATGCATTAGGATTACAGTATTGAGAGCTGGAAGCTGTGTTCAGCTGGACCATAGCAGGGACTTCTGCAAACATGCTCACAGTGAGAATGAGTGGAGCTCACTCCACTGCTCAGTCAGTCTGGGAAACAGTGTTGAAAACACAGGTCATCAGTTAAAACATCTTCAGAGAAAATCCACAGAGACAAAACTTTCTTAAAGAGGGAAAAGAAAGAAAATGAGTCAATGCAAAGCTGCTTCTCAAGAGAGTTATGTAAAAAATGAAAAGTACTGAAATGTATGCAGGAACTAGATGAATTGAAACAATCATGAAAGCAGTAAGACATCATATTGTCATCTCAGGAATGAAATAAAGATTTGATAATAAAAATAAGTGGATACACAATCCACATTAACACAGGGAATTTTAATTTATCCCTTTTTATGACATCTGATGATGCTTTGGATAGTATTGAATTGTGATTCATGTATTCAGAGACCTTCTTACACCATCAAAGGCATTATTATGAAGAAAATAAGTTATTGATGAGTCAAAACTGACACAAAATTATTGTTTAAAAAATGAAGTTAATCAACTCAAGGAGGATTGCTCTTATTTGTTACTTTCTCTGGGTCCTTTTAGAAGACATTCCCATTTTATCAAACCTTTCTGGGGTCCCTTCTCTTCAAGCCATAAAAACTGGTAAGGGTAATCTTTGTGTCAAGAATCTAAAAGATTCAACTAAAAAGAGTTGTCTCAAATTGATAAGCTAAGGCTTGCCATTTTGCTTTAAGCTTCCATCTCCTGCCTCTCTAAGATCAAAACATGGTTACTCTGTGAAACTTATGGAAGAGAAAAAAATAATAGACCATGTGACTTTCATTGGTTCAATTTACTTTTCAATTAACTATTGCAATTATCTTTCAGTCTTCTATAAATTTCTTAATATACTCAGCATTTTCCTTCATAGATGTGGAATTAATTGTTTTGATCACTAACTCTGTAAATGAAAAAAGTGAGTACTGAAACCTATTTCTTGGACAGCCTTTCTTTAGTCACTGTAGTTTTTGTTGATCATCATAAGGCCATATGGAAATTCCTGTGTTCCTTTTCCCTGAAAACAATGTATGAAAAGACAATTTCATGTCTGGAGCCATGGCCATGAGAACAGGGAGTGGCGAATCCAGTGTTGTTATAACACAGGTAACTAGGTGACCTTTTGAATTAAAAATTCTATTTAAATTACTGTCATTTCTCCAGTCCATTTTGGAATAATTTGGCCTCTAATTATTAGCTCAAATAATGGTCTGAGCTATCTTTCCATACTGGATTATTAGCACCTTCAGATTATAGGTATCAGGTCACCCTTAAGTACCTGCTGTCTTTGTGTCTGCTGACAAATACTAAGCAGCCCAAAATCATGGAAATAACACCCAGGACAACAGCCACTGTATTCCAGAAAGACAGATATGTAAGAATACGTTATCATTTCAGGACTGTGATGTGCCAAACACTTCCTGAATTCTTTTCTGAGGAGCTAAATTAACCTTTGCAGTACTTACTTCACCCTTTAACATAAAGTTCTGAGAGGACATTCACCAAGAAAGGTTTCTATAAGTGTTTATAGTTTAGGCTTTGCTTCAAAATGATAGAAAAAAAAGATTGAAAGCTCATTTTTTCCCCCTCTCCCACAGTAGTGTTATTTCTTTGGCCTAATCAAGATGAGAAGGCAGTTGTAAATTTATATTTCTCTGGCTTTGACAGTTTGCTCACTAATTTACTTAGCTTCCTAGCCAAAAGACAAATAATGCTTTTGCCACGTATGGGAATTGTATATGCCTAAAATCATGGAGTTGTAAGAAACACACCTTGTAATGTATATCTCTATGCACATTTTGTTAAAGGAAAACAGAATGAGAGGGAAAGGGCCTGATATAAGATAGGCCTTTTATGAAAAGTTCTGGGTAACATAATTGGAATAGAAACAAGGGGGTCCTATAGAAATGTAACGGAACACTATAAAATTACTCTAAAACCTATGGAGCATTATATCTTTCATATGAAGTTTTTTGAGCCATTGTATAGAATTTAATAGAAGAGGTATCTGAGCTATAGGATGGTAGGGGGAAAAAAAAAAAAACCCTGTAGAAAGCGTATCATTTTGTGTTAAATTCCACAGGAATTTTCCATAAGGGCTGGGCTGTTTCTGAGGGTATCCTGTGCGTGTTTCTTCTCTCTCTACTCCTGTGGCGAGCTGAACTTTGGTTTTAGTCTGCAGCACATTCTGAATGCACGAGTAGCCTTTTGTGGGGAAAAAAGAAGATAGTTCTCTGTCTCATTAATCTGCAGATTCATGTGGAAGTCTATGCTGTCTTAAACTTTATTGGCAGGTCACCATGCAGCTGCATGAGCCATTGTGTTTGAGTTCTAAATGGGGATGTACAATAGGCACTGTACCTTCTGGTGTAAAACATACACAGGAAATCACATACCACTACCATCAGCAACTGAGGTTTTGTATTATTTCAATGGACTGAGGGCCCTTTTTGAGTGCACCAGGGAGCTAAGAAAGTGTACATAAAGGACAGCATAACAGCATCCTTGCCTGAGTTGGTAGAAATGAGAGAAACTACTTTTTTTTTTTTTTNNNNGAAAAAAAGAGAAAAATTTTTTTTTTTTTTTTTTTTTTTTTTTTGTGGTGTTGATGATATCCGAGGCAGGTTGATTATGTATGAGCCACAAACACAAGATTAGTGGTATTATGTTAAAAATACCACTTTTAGAAAGCCAAACAGGTCAGATATTGAGAGTTCTCAATTGTTCTTACCATAATATTCAAAACAGCATTTGGAAAGATTGCTGCTGAAGCCAATATGACAGGACTTGGAAATGACAAAATGGTCTAAGTTCTTCCAAATTTAGGGAGGAGAAAAAAGTGTCCAAACAGTAATACACTGTCAACAGGTCCATTGACATGAGAAAACCAGGATTTAACAGAAAGGTCTCTGAAACTTCTGAAGAACAGAAGATTGGTAGGAAAGCCTTTTTATGGGAAATAAAATGTGCCTTCCTGTCAGGGAGGAAGGGTGTTGCAGGGTGCTTGAGAAATGGAAAAAAATAGTGCCATTAAACCCTGATATGAATAAAGATCAGGTGAGAGAGGATGTCACCCGGTGGCCTTTGGAACTGTATTCCTGCTGCCTCCTGAAATTATGTTTTCCTGAAACAAAGGAACAGTGTTACGGAAAAGTGGGTGCCAGATACTTTAGGAAAATGAGACACAGTGAAGCGGATAAAAGAGACAAAGACAATAGCAATCATATGCAATAAAGTGAAGGCAGCTGAGGTATGAGACAAAGGTGAATATTCTGAGCCAGCAAGATGACTGAAGCAGGGGAAGGAAGGAGGGAAAGGTGATTCACAATAACATTTGAAAGACATTGGCTTGAATATTTATCAATGTCACAGAAAACTTAGCTTGGCAGCCTTGGTGGCTGACTTTGTTCTTTCAGTGGTTTCCCACCCTTAAGGTGACAAACAAGATTGAGGTTCAAAGTACATCTCTTAATGTGAGCCGAATGCAACAGTTCCTAGGCCCACATGCCAATTACACAGGCACTGTCCTGCCATTTTATAGCTTTTCTGTAGACATAGCTGAGGTTTGTACTCGTACCAGTATCCTGGGTTCAGGAATGCTGCACATTTACAGAGGTGTGGAGGCAACTTACAGTAGGACATGCAGAAAATTCTGGGCAGCTTCTTCGAGTACCTCACTTGCTCTGAGTCTATTCAAATGACAGTGTAGGTCCTATGCCCTGGTCAATGACTCTGCTACATCTTTAGTTTAGAAATAACTAAAATAAGTCTGAAGTGATTAATCTGACTGATTTTTGATGGATACAAAAGTACTCCAGTAATTAATTTTTTTGGCCAACAGCAGAGGTCTAATTTATAGTGCTCTTGCAAGAGTTTCTTCTGCACATACATGATGGTATTCTGAAGTGACTGGCTCCTGAAGGATAAGATGCAGGGACTACTAAATATTATAGAGAAGTGCCCAATCAATAAATTTTGAAGCTCTACTCAATGCTGTATCTCAACTTATTCAAAGTTAAAACTGCAGCCCAACTCTTATCTAAGGGTAAGGACAGAGCAAAGGTCAGGAAAAGGACCATGTCTGCCCTTGGTGGCCTTGGTAAAAGTGGAGTTAACTCCAAATGTCATACGGCTGTAACCAAGGGCAGAATTTGGCTATTTGTTTTGATTTTGTGCTATCAATAAAAGTCTGCCAAAAATAACCAACTGGTAAATATTAATTTAAACAGAAAAATTGGAAGTCAGCTGCACACTGAGTTGCAACATGGGGCCATTCCATGCTGGCAGTAAGAGGATAATGATGTGAAGTGCCAAAAAATACCTGGAAAGCATTACTTCTGTGTGACATCCAATAAAGATGCTGCACACACCCCTACATTTTTCAGCAATTAAATATCTGAAAATGAAAGTGCTCTCTTTCCCCAATTCCCCAACTGCAATGGCCAAACTACAGCCCAGCAATGCTGCAATAGAAGTTTTTCAGGGTGGCCCCTCTGCACAACAGCTGTTTCTCAGTCTGATAGTAGCATCTCCAACCAGCTGCTTCAGTTTGCTTCTGGCTGTCACTGCTATAGGTTAATAGGAACAGAGGCAAGAGAAGGGCCTAGGCCAGCATAAAGCAGAAATAACAAAAATTCCTGCCAAAAGGGAGTGTGGGATAAGAACTTTAATGGGCAAGCAAACAAAGAATCAGACTGAAGCCTGAGGCGCTTCAGTGTGTTGGCAAGAGACACACAGTCCTGGAACAAGTGCAGCCCAGAGTCTAAATTTGAAATGACTGTGGGGCCTCTGTGCCAGTAAAGTTTGGCTCTGTGTATACATGTGTGCATGTATATCTATATCCCCACACCAAATATGTAGTTGTGATAATCACGTAGTAAATTACAGAGCCATATGATGAACTGCATGTGCCTTTGACCACCTCACCTGCCCCCTGCCAGCTAATCCATCTCTATTTGGATTTGCTCTGTCATTACAAACCTAGGCTTTAATCCTGCAAACACTTATGTGTATACTTAACTTTAAGCACTGGAACAGTCCAGCTGAAAACAAGTTTAGCTGGGTGTAATTTCAGCTTCAACTCTACGTGTGATCATAATCCTTCTTTCTACATTCAATGGTAGTAGTTTGGGCTTGTGATTTCTTTTAGCTGGTAGGGCAACACCTCTGGCACTTACTGCTGTTTTGGTGTGTGCTGAGGATAAATCTGTATTATTCCACTGGCTTCAATAGTGTTACACCAATTTACACCACCTAAGAATCTGCCCTGTTGAGAAAGGAAAGTCATGAGGATTACCAGACCTAATCTACAAATCTATACTAGGTATCAGTCCAAGCACAAAACAAGGGCAGGGTGCAAGTAGCAGATTTCTCATCCACACAAGATTGGGGTTGCAGGCTGGTAGTGTTCCTCTACTGTGAAGTCTATCTACCCACCCTCATTTCATGATTGTAAGGAAGGTCTTGCCGGGCTTCTGCCACCTGCTCTCTCATGGCTTCAGATCCAGATTTTCTCTCTGTCCCCTTCCATAAACTGTGCAGAAAACAAAGAGAAAGGCAGCAGAGGAGAAATGTAATTTTATACTGCAAAATAACATTCATAAGTCACACAAACACTAAACCCCACGAATAATGGATCTGTCCTTCAGGGACAGTCCTTTCCATGTCATTGTCTGGTACTTATGTTGTTGTTCATCTAACTAATTACTGCTTTGAAAGGTATAGTCCTGCTGTCATGCCTAGATTAGCAGCAAGTGTTTGGCCAGCTACTTTCTTGTCACAGTTGATAATTATTTAATGAGTTCTGTTCTTCCCTAGGAAAGCAAGATTGGGATAGAATTGGACTTATTTTATCACAGTAGCATTGCTGCGCCTGTTGGCAGGTTTGACAGCAACAGCGCTGGATTTCAGCAAGACAGAAGAAGAAGAATTTCCATAAGTAGTTCCTGAATCAGTTGGAAGCAATGGGGAAATTAATAGTAATGGATGAATCTCAATAGACACTTACTCATTACTGTGTAGCTGCCAGTCCTTTCCTGCAGCTGTAACCATGCTAGAAGCTGGGTGATGCTCTTAGCTAAAAGAAGAGCCACTGTAAGTTAGTACAATATGTTGCTGAAATGGGAAACCTAACTTCAGATCTCCAGATTCCTCCATCTGCAGGGGGCCTGACTGAAGTCGCCTTTTTTTTTTCCAGTGGACATCTATTGATAAATAAAGGAGTGTCATGAAAGGACTACAAGGGCCCTTCCTTCAGATTAGTGGTCTAAAATAACATTTGGAGCAACAAAGGCAAGTAAAGAAACTCTGTGCTGAGATCAGGTTAGAGCAGCACAGTCAAAGCCTTATTGTACATGTAGCTACCTGCTGCAGTGGGATGTATTTTAAAAATTCTGTGGTACCTGTGCCCACTTATTTTCCCTGCCTGACAGGAACTTTTCAGAAATAAATGGAAAACTTTATATCTAAAATGTAACAACCCTTGAAATCTGATTACAAGAAAAATGTAAAAAAATACCTGATCAAATTAAAGATCTTACTTTTTTTTTTAATTTCTGAATATATTTTAATTCAAATATCTTAAAATTTTCAAAGTCAAGGCAAGGTGTTTGGGGTAATTTTAAATTAGTGCTTTACTTAAAGGAAAAATTGGAAAGAAATTTTATTCCACTTCAGAACAGGGAAAATGTCAAAAAGGTAGATTTTCCCAGAAAACAGAAACTTGTTTCTGCTTACCTTTACTGTTTCCCCTTACACTGAGTTGTGTTTTTCTTCCTAAAGCTGTACAAACTTTCTAATTCCTCAAGGCCATAAAGCATAGGGATCTTTTTTTTAAGGTTAGAGATTCATTTTGAATCGAGTCCAGCCCATTCCCTTATCCTCTCTCTCTCCAAAACATGGTTCACCTGGGTACGTGTGAGGTACAAAGATGGGGTGTTTCTGTCACTCGATTTCCTTGGAAATGGCACTGAGTCATCACCTCCCCAGCCCCAGACAATGCCATGATGTCCTACATTGAAGTGCCTTCTATATGGCCACATCTCTCAGGGCAGCAGCGGTAGCCAGACAGGGAGAGGTTGGTTTGTCTGAAATAAATGACCTGAGGACTGCTGGTCTCAGCAAACTGCTCCTATAAACAGCGGGAGCAAGTGAACTCTGAAAACATAAGAATTTCTTGTTAAGCAATCACCCCCAGTAATGATAATAAATAATAATAAAACTTTTTCGAAGCATACAAAATGGATGCTTGCATTAAAAAAAACCCTAATATTTTCAATATTAAAATCAATATTTTAAATATGAAATCTAATATTTTTCCAAGCAAGATGGTTTCTTAACCATCATATTGTCCAAATTTTCCCGTGTCTGTTTTCCATTATCTTTTTTAAACACAGATCTTGTGTTTGAAATGGTCAAATCCTAAAATTACCGAAGCCAGAGAGAAATTCCTATATTGACTCCAGTGGCTTTTGTATCATGTCAGAAGTATGGAAAGCAGTTGCTTGCTCCTCATAGTCTTTGTCACAAGTTCTGTAAAATGTATCCTGAGAAGATAAACAGAAGTTTTTCCAGGAAAGCAAATGCAAATGTAGTAAGTGACAAGCATATACATGCTGAAAGGGGATTAAAATATATGTTTAAGTAGTCTGTGGCAGAAATCATTGTTGGTTTAATTTATGTTCCTGCTAGGAGGTGTGGATTCCTTACCAAGAACTGAAGGCTGTTCTGAGAGTGGCACACTGGATCATTCTCCAAAGAACAACGAGAAGATCACACAATACCTTCATGGCTACAAACAACACCACTGCTGTAGTTCAGTGATCAGCACTTTCAGTTTTTCACAACAGTGTGTCAACTAGTAATGTAGAAGTAATGATTTACTAGCAGTTCTATTACTACATTTACCTCAGGTCTAAGATTTATGTGTATTTTTTTGTTCATGTTAATGGGGATGGCACCCCAACAGGCATTGTTTTCTATTAGCAAGCACATACACCAATTTCTTTGGAGGTAGAATTCTATGCTGGTAGAATAAGTAAATTATGTTCTGTGCTGATTTATTTGCAAGATAATGCACAGATTTGCTGAGAAGAGATTCTATGTCAATGAGGCTTTTGCTTCTGCAGTTAAACACTGGAATTTACCTTTTTCTATACACAAGCTGGTATGCAGGCCTGTGATTTCATTGTGGATGCCAATTATATTGCAGATAACCAGTTACTGAGTTACTCCTGAAAGGTGAGGAAGTTTCAAGTGATTCAATCCTTTCTTTACCTCCTAACTTGATACATTCTGTATTAACATCACTGTCATCCCAAATGAGGACCATGTCATCAGGGAAAGAGGTTTACCTGGTTAGCTTGACATGTCCTAAAATTATACCAAGGATTTGGATAACCTCTAAGTTACTGAAGTAAGGAAGCAAGGGCATTTCTATCTCTGATATATCCTTTACCCTTCCTTCCTGCCTCACTGGCTGAGCTATGCCATGATAATTGCAGAAGGGATATAGCCCCGGAAAGAAGACATCCATGCAAGATAAGGCACTGATCAAATTCTAAATCCCCTCATCTGGAAAGAGTTTAGGGCTGAGTTTGAATTTGATCTTTACAGTCACTTTCAAATGTATGCATATTTTCACTATAAGATACAATTAGATGTGAATGTCCCTATGTCCACAAATGGTGCTAATTCAAGTCCCTCTTGAATTTATTGTCTTCTCCAGAAAATCTATCCCCTCCTTACCTTCTCTCACTTTTGGCATTATGGCAGAAGAGTTTAAGCCTGTTATGGCAGGTCTTGCCAGGCAGTGTCTGAAGGAATTTCACCCACAGTAGATATCATAAAATTAAGGGGCAATTGCAGTTTTATAGGGAAAAGAATCATGAGTGGTTAGAATGAAATCCTTGTCTGCCCTGCACCACTGCAGCATGACTCCCAACAGTATGTTTTATATTCATGGAAATCAAAAGGAGTTCTGTTTGCAGAAGAAATACAGGAAAAAGGGAAGAAATAGCTAATTGCTCTGTGGATTAACTAATTAGCAATGCAAAATGCAAGTGGCAATAATGCCCTTCCATTCAAGATATTCTCATTTTATTTTGAACTCAGCTTGCATCTGGTGAGGTTTTAAAGCACTGCACATTTACTCATTTGACAGGGGTGAATGACACAAAGTCAGCATCTTGTGATCAACAGGAAAGGAAAAGAAAAGAAGAACACCCGTTATTCTGATGTCATCTCCCATTGTTATTGTTGTTGTTCCTCCAAATAATGGAATTCTGGAAGCAAGACCATAAATCTCAAAGCTCAGCATTGTCTCATTTGGAGATCAAGGTCCTCGTTGCTGATTGATTCATGCATTTTTCATTTGGCTAGCTAATATCCTTTAAATGGAACAGACACTTAGGCAGTGAAACCGGAGCTATTTTCCCCTCCCCTCAGAGAATTTGGTCTATAAATTAAGAAATTTCTCAGATTTTATTGGTAGAAAATATAATTTGTGGAAAACATTGAATATTATTTGCCTAAAAAGTCTAACATTAATTTTCTTGGCAATGAGCCTGGTGCTAGTGTGCATTGAGAGCACTCAGCTTTTAAGGTTAGATTGTGATACCTTTTTCAAGTTGCATAATACCTAATTCTTTGAATTATCCCATTGGAATGAAGTATTAAGACATCACTTGACACAGATAAGAGTATCACAATCTAACTCTTAATGAAATTTGTAGAAGCTGAGTGTCCTCTAGAAGAATGAGTCCATAATCCATATTTTTATGGATGTGTTCTGCTTTCATTTGTAATATTTAGACAGATGCATGGTCATGACTCTGACATAGCTGCTTATATTTCACTACAACTTTGATAGTTTTAAAGCTATCTGAGATTGTACAGAGCATAATCATAGAAAATTGCATTTTCTTCTAAGTTTTAAATGTTAATTTTTATATAAACAGGAAGAAGAATATATTTTTTAAAACAGCTGTTCAGGATCACAGAACTCACTATGACATGGGATGAAGAGAGGGTACAGACAGCTTTGCTCTAAGGAGTTATTTATTTTTTCTTCAGACCCTTAGGTAAATTCCAGTTTATCTCAGGCTTATGATATGAATCTCAATGCCTTAATGAGTGTTGATGTCTTTCCTCTTTGATCCTGCTTCAGTTCTGGCCACAGTTCTTTAAAAACTCACCTTCCTGGTAAATGTCAGGATTTCTCAAGCATTCCATTGCGTTGGGATTACAGTTATCAGAAATAGTATTTTTCTTCCTGCTTTAGATTCAAAAGTGTTTGTTGAACTGGTACTACCTCCTAAAACATAGCCAAAAAGATAATTGGATTTCTGCTTAGCACAAGCAAAATCTAAGAGGAGTGTATAGTATAAGGATCAAAATGGCAATGCCTGATGCCTTGTGGAGGCCATCTAAAACACAGAGGCTGGACAAAATAAGAGAATAAAAGGAGGCATTTATTTGAAGGGCCTTCAAAGGTACACCCTGGGCAGTCAAAAGGCTACACCCTAGATGGACCCTGGGTCATGGGTTCTTCACCCCTTTAAAAGTTTGGTCCATTTGCATATCAGGATTAATTCCCCAATTATAACTTCAGTTAATGATGTAGTTACCTCAGGTTTGCACCTTCCCCC
>VZTN01006443.1:184424-252423 GCA_013400515.1 Erpornis zantholeuca
CCCCCTTCTTTAGTGTCTTTAGTTTACACATTTTGGGGCCTGATGTGCTTGAAGAGCAAACCTAGAGAGGGTTGATATGTCTAACCAGCATGAGAGAACAGCAGCTAACAGGCCACAGGAAACTTCAGAGTTACACACTAGGCAGAACAAGGTACCTCCATCCATTTGATAACAACTGCCTGATGGAAGATATGGCTGTATCCAAAGGAGCCCCTTGCCATTCGTTGTTCTGCTGGAGTCCCTCTAGAAGTTGCTTACAGTCACAGAATTCCATGTCTTACGGCACACTGAGTTATTTTCCCACACAAACAGGGAATTTAGATTCGCAAAGGAGCAGTGCTCACCCTTCCTGAACTGAGGTTTGGTCTCAGGATGACTCCAGAGTGGTCAAAAGGAGGTGAGGACAGAAGTGATAATGGGCTTCTGGTAACCCTTGGAAAAATTTGAAGAAACCCTTGGGTGACTCCCTTTCCATGGAAGAAGGGACATTACCTAAATGCTTCCTGAATGCCTGCTTTCCTGGACATAATGGGCTCCTGGGAAATGGGCATTGGCAGCTGAGATGTATCTTTGTTTTGTCTGGAAAAAAAACAGCAGCAGAGAGGAAAAAAAAGATAAAGCAACAGTGAGGAAAACAGCTGAAAGAACTTTCCATCAGAGTTAATTGAGTCATCCAAAGAGAAATCTGACAAGACAAAGAAAGGAACAGTGAGAGGCCTGAATAGTGGGAAGAGGGAATAATAACTTAGAAGGGACTGTATGAAATGCTGAAACCGTGTGACTCCTCCTGGTGGCAAACATCCCACCAAGAAAAATGAAAATGTATGATTCTGGACTAGAGAAATAACTCATAGTTTCAGGTATATCTGTAATTAAAGGAGAAGGAACATGACATTGAAGCTGAGAATCAAATGGATGGAAAGAATATACTGAACATCCAGGATTATCATTCCAGGCATTCATTGGGCTCAGAGCCTAGCTGGTTGAGGTAGATCCATCTCCACATGCTGAAAGGAAAACAGCAATGGGATGGGAAAGTTTTTCACACCTGAGCAGAGTTCTTACAGCAGCATTTTCTCAGAGTGTTCTGAGCAGAAAGAAGGACAAGAGGATCTGACCTTTTTCCTGCTGGACTGCAAAGGTTGTTTCCTGCACTGTCAGAACATTTCATCTGATGTTGCATCTGTGCTGGTGTTTTGAGAAAGATTGTTATTCTGGTGGATACTGGAAAATAGATTAAATTCTTCTGGGAGCCATGGACATTTTCTGTAAAAATGAAGTGCTAGATAAGAGGTTTGAGTTTCTTTTTATTTTCCTTTTTACTTTGCTCTTCCCCGAATTTCCTTCCAGGTAATTTTATGAACTTCATTACTAACTTCTCATGTCATTTGTTGATTCTTTCTTTATGCTGTGCAGAAACTGGGGGTTTCCAGGCCTCAGATCCACAAATCATTTAAGCACACATTTAAACACTTCTCTGTTCAGGCACGGAATAGAAACACCTGCTTCAATCCTGCAAGTACATGTTTAAGTTTACAGCAAATAAGATGGATGGGCCAATAAGGACCTCAAGACTGGGTCTGACCCCGGTTAGAAACCCTGCAGAAAAACTCACACTGGCACCAGTGAACCCCTCAGATTACTGCCTCCCTTGCTGAGGTTTGCAACAAATAGTCCAACATCGTGGGGTATTTTTGTAGGAAGGTGAGAGGGGGAGAGGGTGGGATGATAGGGAGCTGTGTTGTGGGTGTCAGGCCCCTCTGGCCTCCAACACCTGTGTTCACTCCTCCATGGTGCAGCCCTCGGGAGAAACCCTGCGGCCGCAAATGCACCTGTGCAAACACCCTTGGTTTCATGTTTTCTTGGGGTTACTGTAGCAATAACGATGTAGCATGAAAGAAAGCACCAAGCTAAGCTCCGTGGGAACCTTCTCTGCCTGGTTTCAGTGAGGTAAACATTAATGCCTGTGATATCTTTTGGCTTTGGGTGAATTTTTATTAATGCACCATGGGCTTTTGGGAACCTGAAGAATTAGCTGCTGCAATTAATAAGATGTAAGATACCACAAATTGGTCTTTAAACATAATTTTCTTGGTGTCTAACTTTGATTTTATAAATCTTATTCAGCAATGTTTTGATGTCTTTTACTCCTTAAACTATAGATCCTTCTGGAGCTTCTCTAACCTGTGCTTTATACTTTCTGGTCCATCCAAAGGGACTTAAATGCAGTGCAACAGGTATTTCTAGATGATCTCCAGCCCCACCTCCACATTGCCTATTTCCTCTGTATTCCTTCCATATAAGTTTCCAGCAAAACTGGAACTTCCTGAAATCATCTAGAATTTGCACTGATGAATTTCAACATTCTTATTTTCATCCATCTCCTTCATTGGTTTGAGCATAGATGAAGTACTCCCTGCCTGGAGAATTCCCAGGGAGGACCAGGGCAGAAGGGTTTGTTCTTGCTTCACTTTAGCAGCCTATAAATATCAAGGAGCAATTCCTTTGGGGACAGTATTTTCTGTGCTTGGTGACAATTCAGACAGCTGGGACAGAACTGGCAAAGACTTTGGTGTACTCATATTTTTCTGCATAGGTTCCAATCCATTTTCAGGCTCAGATAATTCCAAACCACCTGAAATGGGTTTCAAACCAGGGCCAAAAAATGTGAATTATCCAGCTCAGACAAACACATTCAGTGAATTATGAGGGTTGAACTATGTGAGAAAGATTTTTTTGTGGATAGCTGAGACTTGAAAAGAAAGCCCAATATGAAGAAAAAAGTTAGGCAAAAGGTACAAGGCCAGATGATGCTACTCGAATGTCTTTAAATTCTATTAAAAAGCTTCCTTAACTGCTTTTTAATAAAGTGCTTCTGTCATCTGTTTGCTTTAATCAGATGCCTCCCAGTCTTCCTGTAAAGGCTGGGAATCTGAGTAACAGCTTGATGTGTGGCCCCAGGTGAGAAAAGTATATATTTTTCCAAAGAGCCACAAAGAAGACTTAAACCCAGCAGTGCCTCTTGGTGTGTGCTGATCTGTCTGCTTCCAGGGTTTGGTGGGTCACTCGAAACTTCAGCTGCAGGACATTGATCTCATTCTGCTTTCTTGAAAGCTTCTGGGGTTCAGTGCAAACACAGATTACTCCAAACTTAGCTGTGAGACTTTGCTTCAACCTCCTAGCAAATGGACAGCAATTTTCCACACGCTTTTTTCAACACTCTCATGGCTTCAGTTTCCCTGATGAGGAGATGAGTTGTTCATCAAGAAGTGCACAAAGAATTAGAATTTGCCACCTCACCCTTATTTCTGCTAGGGAGGCCAGGATTGGGGCAGTAGTCAGCAAATAACTGTGAGGCCAGGATTGAGTCAGTAGTCAGCAAATAACTTGCAGGATGTTTTTCTGGAATCCTGCTCACATTTACTGCCTGAAGCACTAAAACCACAGTAAGAACTGAACTACTGTTATATCAAACAGTTGATACGAAGTCCTGATATAAAACTTGCTCCTTACATTAAATAGTGTTTGTGAGAAGTGTCAGCAGATCTATTTGAGGTTATGAAGAGGATCAATACTGAGTTGAACACATTCTATTTCCACTTCTGCCTCTGGCCATACTTCAATCTAAACCTCTACCTGTATAAAAGCATGCCACATAAGCACCATTATATGGGGATTAGTGTGATGCTATTTTGCCACTTGAGGCTATTCTTAAACCTGTACAGTGAGAGTCTTGGGACAGAGCTTTACAGTTTGGTTCTGTTGTTGTTTTGCCTGTTCTCAGCAGTGGCCTGTCCGCAGATCCAGTGACATCCTGGCTATTTGTGTGTGGCAAAACAAGAGGTGCCAGCGAGGGCTTCCCAGCACTGCTTCTTTGGACATTTCGTTTATTAGTGGGGAAGTACCAGCCCTGCTGTCACCCCGGCCCAGGTGACCTGATGCTTCCTTGTCCTGATGGGCAGTACCCCTTCCCCAGCTGGCCTGGGCTCGGCATCACGCTAGTTTCCCTCATTCCAGGACTGTTTTAGGAGGGCATCACGCCAACAGAAAGCAGCTGGAAGGTGGCTGCAGGCGGACACGGCTCCTGCTCTGGACGGCGATGGGTGATGGCTAGATGCCCCGAGGTCGCAGCACAGGTTGGGTGCAGGCAACCCCAAATTCACGCTCCGCTGCCAGGCTCGGGACTGCGTTTTATTATCGCTTGCTGACATCTGCTGGCAGCGCCACGAACTATTTCGGAGGGACACGAGCGTGTCATTGGGAGCAAGCTTCTTGCTCTGAAGCGTGTAAGCAGCTTCTCACACTTCTCTTGGGAGAGCCTGGAAGTGAGCAGGCAGACTGCGGCGCTCGCTTGGCCATGCTGGGCCCGCTTAAGGCTATCCCTTCCCTGTGTTTGAACAGTGAAACTGTAGTGGGCTGCTCTGCTTTGGAAGGAGTCTGTGGCCAGTGCATCCATCCATCCATCCATCCATCCATCCATCCATCCATCCATCCATCCATCCATCCATCCATCCATCCATCAGGAGCTCCTTGCTTCCAACTATTTCACTCAACATTCCAGGAATGTAAATAACATGCTCAAGGCCAATGGCTGAGTTAATGACAGAATAAAACTCCAGTTGTTCTTCAACCATGTGCCTTTAAGGGCCTTCATAAACACCAGCAGATAAAGGCTGGAGTGATCTCTGGCTGTTGTTATGGTTGTCCCCATTGTCTGGATGTGTCAACTGAGATGAAGAATTGCAAATCATAGAATCATAGAATGGCTTGAGTTGGAAGGGACCTTGAAGCCCATCCAGTTCCAACCCCCTTGGCATGGGCAGGGACACCTTCCACTAGACCAGGTTGGTCAGAGCCCCATCCAACCTGGTCTTAACACTCCCAAGGATGGGGCATCCACAGTGGACTCTAAGCTGCCTTATGAAAGGGCCAGGTGTAGGATTTCTACACAGGTGTTCAGGTTATTTTTGAGCAGATCTCTCTGGTGTTTTAAATTAGTGCTGCCTCAAAGTATTTACCTGGAAATGTTTCAAGCAGTTATTTGTCCTTAACATGCCACTTAGGAACAAAGCTGTTTGTGGCCTAAGGGAATAGGAGTAAGCAGGCATTACTTTTAATGTGGACCTTGAGTCCGAGTCCTCAGGGCAGTACTTGGCTGTTGGCTTTTACTGTGCCCTGGAAATCACATGGACACTGCTGGCAGAGTGTTGTGGCCTTCTGCTATCCTGACATAAATGCCCTTTTGGGTGGCTCACGCTCTAGGGTGGCCTGGAATTAAAAGCTGCATTAAAAAAAAAAAAAAAAAAGAAAGAAAAGCAAAACTGTCTCAGGTGGAAAAAAAAAATTGATGCGGAAAAAATACTCATTGAGAATCCAGGGCCTCTTTTACCTTACTGTGCTCTTTTCCACTGAGCTGGAAGAAAATCAAATTAATCACCTTGATGTACATTAATACACAGATGGTAATTGTGTCATTTACTGTATCTTAAATGCTGGAACTGATTAGCTTTTATCAATCCTCTGAGCACTCTAAGAGGACAAGGCACCTAGTAAACAAAGACGAAGTATTCTTTTCTGATACAAGTGATGAAAGGAGAGACTATTTAAAAGGTATAGGAGGGTATTTTTTACTTTATGGTGCAAAATGAACAGCTAGCTTGCTGGCCATGAAAGCCTGTAAAAGCAACTGGAGTTTACTAGCTATCTAAAATCCTCCTATACTTTAGCTCATCTATGGGCACTGGGAATTCTTTCTTTGTTTTTAATGTGTTGATGTGCTGCTAAAAATATCTCTGTCCTATTCAGAGTTTACACACTGCCAAGAAAATAGAAGTCAGCAATACAAATCACCAAAGGAAAAATCCAAAAGTCTGCACCAAAGAGAGGTGTGGCCAAAATATTCCCTGAGTAGCAGACGGTGTGGATTGATATATAAGCACTTCTGGCCATTCCTATCAGAAATGATGCACTGTGTGGGATTCACTGATCCAAGCCAAATGACAAACACAAAGAAGTCACATGAGTTGTGCAAAGGAAGCTTTCAGTGTTCTCAGAGCTCAGGGAGTCATCTTTTCGGCAGGCGCGTCTGAATTGCATTCCCAGAAAGAACACTAAAGCAGGAGCTCTCACCAGCTTCTGATTTGTAACCCCTGAAAATGTTTCTGCTGAATGTTTAGGTACTTGCAAAAGAAAATACAACTATTTGCAGTATATTTTTCTTAGGCATTCCTTAGAAATAACTCACAGATCTCCTAGGGTTTTCAGCTCATGTTAGAAACCCTTGCACTAAAGCCCAAGTATCAGTAAAAAGAATTAAAATCTTTCTTAAAATCAATCTTTCAGATGACAGAGACTTGAAATTCCTGATTTCATGAAGAAATGTTGTAGGAATGTATTCAGAATACTATCTTAAATGCTTCAATAAATATGAAATCAAGGAGAAGAATTGATTAATAATTAAGGGAAGGAATATGCTTCCTTTTGACTCTTAACTGGGAGATGGCACACATGTTTTGGACCAGGTAGATATGTGGACAGCTTAAGTACATGGCAGGAAGAAGTCATAACACTGTGTGCCACAGCTGGGGTCTCTCTGAAAGATAGTAATCCTAGAAATCCTTTGGGACTGGGGTGGTTGTGCCAAGTGGGCTTACTTAGAGCTGCCCTTGCATGCCAAATTTTAAGGATTGTCTCCCAACTGACAGAGAATTGAGATGAGGAGGATATTGTGGCTAACGCCGTGCAGACCTTTTGGCACTGATGGTGAAGAGATGCAGGCTTCTTGGTTTCTGCTAAAATTCTGGCTATTCAGTCTTCTGCTACCACAAACCATGAAAGGGTGAAATGCCAAGTACTAATCCAGAATTTTAAGACATAATTCAGGGATTTCTGTATCAAACGGTCACTGCCTAATGAGAATGGCAGTTTTATTGTGTTCCAAAACAATTGCACAATTGTGTGTTTTATTTTCCACATCAGATAACTACATTGTTTGCAAAACCACCGCTGTAATGCAAAATGGGGACTTCACTTTCACTAAAATAATCTGGAACTACACGATTGAAACTCCCAAAACAACTTTACCCTGCCATGTTACAGCTATATACCTGCTGCTAGACTTGCAAATGGCCCATTTCCAGTAGGGTAGAATACAGAGTGGAAATGTTGCAGATTCTCACATCTGCAATGTTTTGTATCATAGTCAGCAATGATGATGTTGGATATGTTTCCCCATTCACTTCTGTTTCTCAGTAGAATTTGCTTTAAAAGTCAAAGTTCAGTGAAAAGTAGAAATAAATGGCGGAGAGACTGCTGAGGGAAGTTAACTCATTGTCTCTGTTAGAGAAATGATTTGTCATGGGTTTTTTTCCTTGGTTGGTCTTTTTTTTTCCAGGCAACTGTCTGGATAACACAGGAAAAAGCTTCCATTGCAAGAACTGACACTGTTGCACATTACTTTAAATGTGCAGAGGACACACGCAGAAACCCACTTCTAGACCTGCTATCCATTCAAAATGCATTATCCATCCTTCTACTACATCCTCTCAGTATCTTTCTCAGTCACTCCCCATAATTCTGACTCGAATGCTTTCCAAGAGTGTTTCTCACAGCCCAGTGTCACAGTAACCCTCTGCCAGGCAGTGATGAGGAACCCCACAGGCAAATCAAGAGTTAATGCCCCCACCACCACCCCCCTCCCGACCAGCCAGGGGCCCTACAGCTGCTCGGGGCTGCCAAGCAATTAGGCTTGTCAACATCCCTCAAATAAACTCCGGCACTATTATCAAACCCCATTGTTGCCTGATCCCCCAGAGGCTGGGGAGGCTGTTCTATCAGGACTGCAAACTGCAAAGAGCCATGCCTGTTTTCTCTTTTTTTAAAATTCTGAATGACCCATCCTTTACTGGGTGGAACTGAGTCTCAAGAAAGACATATCGTTTGGGAAAGGATTAAACCTCTACTGTAATACAAGTCTGGTGGGAAATCATGGTGTGTTTTACCCAGGAACCACATTCAGCTCTTCCTTGTGGTTTTGCCTCCAAGCAACAGCCTGCTTCAGTGGGCTACCTTAAAAATAATGGGATGCAAGCTGCCATCTTAAGGAGAAAAACGTTGCCAGAAAAGAGTATTTATTGTTCCATCTAGGGTTGCTACCTTGGAATTACAAAACCCAAGTCACTCAGACAAAGGCCTGCTGTGCAGGCCCAGATCAGTCTATGTGTGGGCCAAACTGGGCAGTGTGATTGGAAAGCAGGCAGATAACAATCCTACCTGAAGCCAAGGGTATGTTTGGAGGACTGAGTTCCAGGTTCAGTAGTGTCACAATAAGCCCATGTATTTATTTATGGAGACATGCAAAGATGGCAAACCCACAGTTTTTCCTTGAATACATAATGTTTAGCTTTCATTTTTGTTCAGAGATGGCAAAAATTTGATCTGAATTAAACAACATGGTTTTGTCCACCTGAGTCTACAACCCAGCTAAAACAATTGCCCTAAACTGATTTTATGGTCGCCCCAGTTATTTTGTGTTTTGAAGTCTGTGTCTCTGGGGACAACAGCAAGTAGCACCAGTGGGACAGGCAGGTGGGACTACCATGCCAGCACAGTTTTGTTGGAATGGATAAAGGGCAGCGATGTGGCAAGGACTTAAGAAAAGGCGCAGCACTACCAGGCTTCCCTCAGAGACAGACAGTACCCAGGGACAAAGACTGGCAAGCCTTGTGGCTGGATGAGTGCCAGGCATCTCTTCCAGGAAGGGACTTCAATTATGAGCATTTAAGGTGAAAAATTCTTGGGTATTAGTAAAGCATATTATGTTTTGCTTAGAATGCCTTGGGTTTGGTGCCGTTTTTAAGAGCAAGTAACTATAAATTCTTTCTACAAGGCTGAACAATTGCATGCACAAGTTGGCATACACACAAAAAAGCCTTTCAGCATCAAGTTTCTTTTCACTCAAAATCCAGAATTTCAATGTAAATCTTCATTTGAGTTGAAAAGCATAAGATTTTACTGGCCACAGGCAAAATATAAAGTGAGATGAAAAAACGCCTGGTACAGAGGAAAGATGATCTTGCAAGATGGAAAATACTCAGGGCACAAAACTCTCCTCTCTCCCAATGCCCATATAATGCCCTATGCATTCAGGAGGATAAGCTTTACGTTAGCATGAGCACTGCTACCCCTTTTACAGGGGTATGGAGAGGCTGACCCTTTAATACAGAAGCCATGATTTATTCACTTTCATTGTACCATGATGACTCTCAGTGTTCAAATATGCTTTTTTCCACATATGAGAAATGATATTGTATCAAGGCCAATGCTGAACTGCAAACTGATTTCCCTTCCCTACCCAAACCAGTTTGTGTTATTTGTAAATCTAACAATAACAAAGATTCAAAGGTCTATTACTCAGCCTCTCTTGATTTCCCTGTTTTATTTTGTGTCCCTTATCGATACTCTTCAGAGCTCAGGGCTGAGGCAACATAATGGGAGCCTGGAGACATTGTCTGCATCTCAACTAGGGTCTTGGCATTTGGTAACAGCACCAGGTTGTCTTTTTTTTCTTTTCAGAGCAAAACAGCTGGTGAGTATTTGAGTGTGTGCTGGTGGCAGAGAACTTTCAGTAGAACTGGCTGTGACTCCTGCTGCAGAAGCAGTTTCAAGACACAAGCACCGAGCAGAGAGGCATGACAGATAAATAAGACAAAATGCAAAATATGCTTCTTTTCTGTTGATCAGGAGTTAGAAATTTTTCAAAAGGCTCGGGTTCTTTACAGATGCTTTCTTTCACTTTATGTACACCTCTTACATGACTGAACAAAGTCTTCCCCTTAACCTGCAGCCTTCTTTCATTTAAGTTTTCTGAAACACCTTGCTTTTATAGTGATAGAAGTGATAACTCATCATTATTTAATGATGAATTCACTGACATGTCAATAATGTTTATCTGATTACTTTGGATGGTGAAGAGGGACTATAAGAGCTTGAGGGAAAAGCCCTGTTTGTTTCTAATGCCTCAAGAGGTATCATTTCTGAAAGAAGGACTCTCTGTAGAAAGGATTTTTTTACTGGGCTTGGCAGATACATATTCGTAAATGTGCACATCAAACACACATTAATACATTATTCACTCAGTCACTCAGATGAACTGACACATTTATTTAATCCTAAAAGACATTATAGTCCAGATCGACAGTACCAGTATTAATGGGAGACTGAAAAAATTGAATATTTGCTTTTCTTTCTGTACTTTATACCCTCCTCTAAAGTATTAACTCTTGGCTTTATTATTCACAAACCTTATTCATGCACTGCACAACAAACTGTTCATGCTGCAGCAGGCAGATAAATAAATGCAGAATCTTACTTTAAATGGTAAAATTTAGGCAGAACTCTTTTACCCTGAAATGCATGGACATGCACACCCACATGCAAACCCTGAATATTTATGTTTCTAAAGATTTAGGTTTAATAAATAGCAGGGGAAGCCCAGATTGAAAAAAATTCAATTTTCTTGAATTGACCAGTCTGTCTGATACAAAGCGCAATAATCTAAAAGGACTCTAGAGCAAAAAAACCCAAAACAACTTAATTATAGCAAATTACAGTTTTCACTGTTTGCTATTAATATGTTTAAAAAAAATTAATTATGCACATTGTCTAGAGCTGTACTGGGATATTATTTAAAATAAAATAATATCTGGAATAAAATAAAATCTGGAAAAGCTAAGCAAAGGAGAGCGCAGTGGCTCCAGATGAATGTTAACATTACCAACTGCCCAGTCAAGTCTGAACAACTCCCCAGCACTGATCATTCCAAAGCAATTCTGGGATGCATAAATTTCTCTGTAACAGACAACATATTCCAAAGCATGTGCAAAATTACCTGCACACACATTCATCAAAGTGCACGGTGAACTTTCATAAATCTCCTGTTACTTTTCCTCAGCTCTTTTTTTCTTGGCTGGTAGAAGTCACAGAGGATTTTTTTCCTTTCAACATTTCAGTATTTGATATTACACCAAGGCAGGGTGCTGCCTGCACATTGGGTTAGTTTATGCAATACACTATAAAGTACAGAAATGACATGACAGAAAGGAAAAAAAGAGTTTTCTAATGTCTAACCTGAAAAAGAAAATGTGAGCAGCAAACCCGACCGCAATTTTTATTAGGCAATTAAGCTGATTGCTTTTGTGAAGTGGCCACAAACTTGAGTTACCTGCAGTCAGCTGGTGAGTGCAGGGATTTGGATCCCCACACATCTCAAGTGCAATAGATTCATACACCTCAGCTTTGATGTTTCCCATGGTTCATCTTAAAAAAACCCACACACGGTAAACAACTGTTCTGTCTCAATCATTTATCCCTCAAACACCATTGTCAAGGGGCAGCAAAGCATTGCTGGGGAAAGGTCTATGTAAGAATATTGCCAGATGGATTTGTGCAGAAATGGATAATTAAGTAATGACCAATTAAAATACAATCTGTAAATCTAATAACAGGAAAAATAAATTGTTAAGATAAATCTTAATTAGTTTTCCATTTGAAATTGTTCTCTCCTAATAAAAAACTAGCATATTTTAATCTCAAATCATAGTTTACTCTTTATCTTTTCATCTCTGTTGAAAGCTGTATGTCAATTGACATGCAACCACATATACATTCATATAACTACTTATTGAATAACACTGAAAAAAAATGGGACTTAGTTTCTGCACAAAAACCTATAGGAATGTGTACTGTTCAAAAGGGCAAATCTGCAACAGAAAGATACTGCTAATATAGGAGAAAATGAGACTTAAACTATCCTCAGCAAACATCACTGGTAAAGCTTCATTAGTATGTATTTTCACATAATTCAATTAGCCAAAATACATACAAATGCTGGCAGTGCTGTTCCCTGCTCAGGGAGCGTCGGTGAAGCTTTAAACAGATCTGAAACAAAATTGCATAAATGGCATGTAAAGCCCTGTGCATACAAAGATACCTTCAGGGTTCTAATAAATTCATGAAACTTTTTAAAGTATGATTTCCTAGCAGGCAATCACTTTTAATTAACAGGATCACCTACAGCAACACATGTCCTTCAAAAACTTACATTATTTTTTCTTTTTGAATTTCAAAGTTTCTGTAGTAAAAGTTGAATAGCTGAGTAGCTTAACCTCAAAAGGATTGCAGGCTTTTATGACAGTTATAAACCACTGTGGTGCCTTCTTTATAAGAAGAAAAGATTCTTAACACAACAGAGAAAGAAGGAAATCTCTTTTTAGTCATAGCTAGAAGCAAGCATTTCCTCCAAAGGTCAGAAAACTTTTCCTCAGTTAAAGAATATTTTTAAGGACATTCCAGGCTACTTGTACAAGTAATCTCCATTAATTTGCTCTATGAAATACACATATAATTTCCAATATTTATGATTTTATATATTTTGACATTTTCTTTTATTTCTCTGAGCTCTCAGTATACAGTTTTAGTAAACACAGGGATGAACTGGTGAAACTGGCCTCCATAGTGAGCTTTACATGACACAGGGCAATGGGAAGCTCATTTCTTCATTAAAAAAAAATCATCTTAGTTTACTGAGCACATCTTCTAGGGCTGTGTGTTTGACGTGGTGCTTGCCACTTGCTTAGAAGCACATAGCCATGTTCCAAAGATGGCTAATCTTCTTCCCTGCAGATCTAAAGTCACAAAATATTCCATATTTTGAGTTTGAAAGAAAGTAAGAGGGAAAACATAGAAAAAGTGTTAACAGATTTTAAAGGTAGAATCTCCCCTCCAGCCCTCATTTACATGAATCAAATCATTGATATTGTTACCTGAGAAATTTGAGCAGGATCTACATAAATCAATTTAGGAAGAAGGACTGTCAGGGTATGCTGTGCCTGGTTTGGTCCAGGAGGTTTTACAGGCTGTAAAGGCCTGGTTACTGTGTATTCTCTAACAGAGGCCAATGATAAATATATTTTCTTTCCTTTTTTTGCAGATTCCTTGCAGGTGACCATGCATTTAGAACATGAGGAAGGTGATAGAAGCTGAATTTATGTGTCTTAGCAGAGCAGTCAGCCTCATGTCAGGGATATGCAGGATGTCTTGTGTGAAAGCACTGGCACATTGTTCTCAGATGCATTTTCTGACTTGGAGAAGAACAGGTATGGAAAAACTCTGGAACTGGAGAGGGTTACAAGCACCCTTGGAGCATTTGAAAGTCCTACTCAAGAAATACTTCTAAGGCACAGGTGGGCATCTAAGAGGACCAAAAGAGCAAAAAGCATGCTTATGGATCAAACAGCCTTTCTGGCTAAAAGGAGCATGTCACTTGCAGTGCCCCTGTATTTGAAATGAACATGTAAGGACGAAGTCATGTGCCACAGAGAACTGGCCATGCTCTGAGTGACTGTGCTGTGTACAGAGCTAGGTGCTACAATGCTGAGCATCCTTCAGGTGAATGCATACCCTGTGCTTGCACATGGGGGTGTCTCTGCCATGGTGTGGGTGTCCTTTCATGGCACCCTGGCCAGGGCAGGCTCGGCACATCCTCCTGACTCAGCACAGTTTCTTCTGCTTTTCAGCTCTTCATTGCTCCTCTGCAAATTCCCTCTCTTCCACCAGCCACTCTCATCACTAATTATTCCCAAAGTTTCCTTCCCACCAATGGCTGTCCAATCTCTTGTCCAGGATTAGGCTCATCCTGCTCTCAAGCAGAAGCTTACAGGTGCTGCCATGGCTTGGGCAACTCCCCTCTCTGTGTATTTAACTTCTACATGTCATCTCTTCTGTACCTGTACCTTTGGAGCAGTGGCTCCTTCTTCTTCTGTGGTTGTACAGCACCCAATACAAAGGCTGCTTTTTCTTGGCAGAAGCCTCCCCCTAGTTTTTACAGAAGAGCAAATACAAGAGATTTACTGCTAAGAATAGTGTAAGATTTCTCTGCATGGGGAATGCAAATGCTTTGTTGTTTGGAAAGGCACAGAAAACTTTACTCTGCAGTCATTACACATAGTTGACAATATTTCTAATCAGTTCAATAACTGAATTTTCTCTCTCTTTTTTTTTTTTTTTTTTTAAATGAATGAGGCCATGTATTCATTTATGCTGTCTATGTGTACCTCACAAAGTGTCACCTGTGTCTGGTATACAATGTGGGTGTGCAGTTGTGTGTGTAGTGTTGACATGGATTCCTGTACATTTTACTGTAGCCAGCAGCTGGATTGCAAAGGACAACCGCTGGACAATTAAAAAGCATTCAGAAGGACACAGCCACAGTGCAATCATCAAGATATGCCAAAATAAATTAGCATCATGCAAAGTTAGGCAATGTTTAATTCATAGATCATGCCTATATTTAGCCATCTTATTATTTGCAATATAATCCATTCATTTATTGAAGGTTAATGCCAAGTTTTCCTCCTGGGCATTTGGTAGATGTGTCACAGGGCAGTGAAGCCCTTTTGATTTTTCATTCACTAGTTGGACACAATTTGCTATAAAAATATATGTGCTTGTGGGTAAGTGTGCACAATCAAGCCAGTCTGATGTAACACAGTCAACAAAACAACAAAACCAGGGAGAATTCCCTAACCATTGTTGCGACACCCTCTGTCATTCCATTTTTCCAGGCAAAGGCCACAGGTGAAATACTAATATTGGTTTATGAATGAACAGTTTCACTGCATTCATAAAGAGACTGTAGTTGATATTGCAAAGGTGTGGCTAAAGGATAATTTCTGAAGAGAAGGTAAATCACCAGCCACTTTGGGGGCACGCCGTGAGATGATGGAGAAAAGTCTCACAGGGCACCATGGACAGAGATCCTTTGAAGAGTATATGAAATGTAGGAAGAAGATTGGGGAACAGAAAGAAAAGCTTCAAAACAGCAGTTTGATTGGAGACATTAAAAGGTGAATGTCCTGAGACCATATCTAGGAAATAATGTTTGTTCTGGTGCTGATGTGATCAAAAGTAAAGGTGGCCTAATCGAATAGAGAATATGAATAGCCTAACCAGGTTGTTCTTCTGCAGAGAAACTGGGCTGAATTATGTAGAAATTTAATATATTTTTGACAGGGTCTTGAAGAAATGTGATTTGAAATTAGTGACAAGATTTTGAAGGAGGAATACTTTCATATATATCACACTGTCTAGGGATACGACTGGTGCCAATCATTTTGATAGCTAAGCACAAGAGAGCCTGGTTTTCAAAGGTGCTGAGCACACACACACAGATCTTGTTCACTTCACAGGGAATGATTTTTTTCATGGTCCTCGACACTCTAATATTAGGCCCTTGGTTTCTGACCATTAAGAAAGTACAATGTTAATGTAAATGAGGAAGGACAAATTATAAAATCTTATCTATGGAAAAAAACACTGTCTTCTTGGAAACAAGACCTTTCATACAGAATAAAAAGCATATCACACTTTTGACTCAGAGGAAGACTGTACCCACCTCTTTTGGATGTCTGATTTCCATTTCTCTCCCATCTCTGTTGGCCACATTTTCTATCTTGTCTAATCTTAATGGTACCCACCAGATTCCCAGCTTGGTTGTTCTTTGTGACCTTCCCTCAAGATATTGGAGGGCACTATGTGGTAGGTGACATTCTTGACAGAGTTAACGTTTCTTTCAGATAATGGTCATAGCAGCAAAGGGGATCTCCTGCACAAAGTGATCCTCCATGGTCACCCAATTTCCCTGAAAATAGCTTTCTTCAAGGACAAGGTTTTGCAAAGATAGAAGTGTGCAGAGCCTAGCAGGAGAGAGGAAAGGTTTGGAAGAAGTGTATCTACTCCTAGGTCAGGCTAGAAAATCAAGTGTGGGTTTTTTGTACCACAAAAGTTCCTTCTGGTCTAGACCAGAAGTGTCAGCAAGCTAAGGAAAGGCTGGGAGCAGTCTCTCTGAGTCTGAACTACGCTGGTCAGCCAGGCAATTTTATAGAAAAGAGTGCCTGGTACCTCTGGAGCAGGAAAAGTAGTCATTTGGTATCCTCAGACAGAAAGAATACTGGGAGGGCTGGAGACTAGCAATTGTGGCAGCTGGGCTAGTGAGGATTGTGTGTCACCCTAACACCAGGCAACACCTACCCAGTGAATCCACAACTGCCAGTATCCCCTGGAGCTATGAGTGCTTCCCCTCCCCTTCACAAAAGCACATGCTAATATATTTATTCATTCAGTCTTAGGCTTGCAAGCAGCATGACTTTAACTCTTCCATGAGGGTTCAATAACTGGAGACACCAATGCCTGTAAGCACAAACTGAGTGGAGATAAGTTCTTCTTTACTCTCGGTCTGAGAAGGCTCAAGGTGCTTCACCTCTGCTTGGCTGCTCTGCTGTTGAGAGGGAAAAAGATGTGTAGTCTTCCATGGGAGCTACTACTCTCAGATCTTACTTAGCTCTTATTCTCTTTTTGAGTCAAGAAAACATCAAAGTTCTTTGAGATTATCAACTATAGGTGCCTTATTGTCAGATGGCTGAAGGAGTCTCCACAGATGGCAGAAGAAATGTATCAAACCTCAGATACACTTATGTTCCTACATAACAATGACATAAATGTGCAAAAGGGCTAAAATAAAAATAATAAACTCAAACTCACTTATACTTGCCCATAATTTAAACTGCTTTGGCAACACTGTGAACTACAGCTCAAGTGATGCCAGGATGATTTTTTTTCTTTTCTTTTATACCCCTCTTACATATTCTTTTATAGTTTTATTCTTAGTGTTTTTTGCCTACATACTTGTAACTTTCCAATCCTGATAACTTAGCTGAGACCCACTGCACCATTAAACCAGGAGACCAAACATCCTGGAAGCCCCAGACACCAAGGTCGTCTCCAGAACACATTTTTGTAAACTCAGATAGGCCCATCCAGGGGAGAGGTTCCTCAGAGCAAGAGGTTCACTCGAGCCTCTCATTGGGAATCTTTGATAGATATGCTAATTTGCAAGGCCTATAATTGTGTGTATTTCAGCGTGTGAGGGCAGTGGGTGCATTTCAGGGCATTCCACCTGGACCAAGTGCTGTACCCAAGGATCCTGAAATAAATACCGAGGTAAAAACACCTTTTCCCCATAAACCATGTTTTGGTTTTAATTTTAAGAACAGGGAAAGGCAACACGAGGACTTTTTTTCCCCAGAAAGACCAAGTGAAGGTACCCAATCAAGGGTAACAAATACTGGGGGACTGCCTGGAAAAACTGAGGGATGTCTATGGCCTCTTCTAGTGGGTACTTGGAGAAGGCACAGGTAGAGTTGTATTCTACTCCTAGCTCTGCTATGTAACCTTATTAGGTCACTTCACTTCTATGCTTCTCTTTCCATTGCCACTTTCCATTGCTATATTTTATTTTTATTGCTAGTCCTTTGCAGGAGAGACCATCTATTACCTTGAGTTGATACAGTAGCTAGGAGAACTGGGCCAAAACCCCACTTGCAGCTTCCTCTGTTGCTAAAAACTTTCACAACAACAAATTTCTAAGGCTGGATAAAACCCAGTTTTTCTGACTCAGAGTGGAATTATCCTTAAAACTCAGAAAGGCAAAACAAATTTTTGGGTACTACTTTTGTATTTTCAAATAAGTTTAAATTTAGATGAAAATAGGCTTCCTTTACTCCTGTTGATTTTTGTGAAACTGGAACACAGTGGGTCATATTTATGCTGATTACACTGGTGCAATCCCCATCCATTTCATCTCCACTGATTTTACTCTTTATAGCTTTATGCCTGCAGGTTGCAAGGCATCTATCCTTGAGTTTGGTAGTTAGACACAGGCAAAGCTAGAATTCCCTCTGATTTAGGTCAGGGTCCACCCATCATGAAACAGAGCCTGGCCCAGTGTGTTTAAAGTGAAACAGATGAAGCAAATAGTGCTGGGCCACATCATGGAACATACTCGTTACCTTTTGTGGATGGATTACTTCACTGCCTGTCATGGGTTATGTTGCTTTGAAGCAGCTGCTGGGTTTTGGTTGGCCCCAGGTAGAGAACCTAAAGAAAAGTGGTTCTTTAAGGGAAAAATAATTCTCTTAGGCTTCACCTTACCCTGCTTTCAGATGGACTGCACAACACCTGCCTCAGAGCAGGAATAGAGCAATTAGGAAAATAGATTTCAGTCTGATGGCTGGTGCAGGTAGAGGAAGGGAATAGCAGAACGAAGGTGGGAACCATGTTCCCTTTTACAGATTGCAACACAAAGTAAAATAGGTACTGATAACTGTAGGGCAGGATACATTTCTAATCAGGATTTAAATCCTGAATGAATGGGTGCTAATAATTCATTGCTCTTTTGCTACTAATTAACAGAGTGTTTCATGGCACCCTCTAGAGAGCCCAGCCAGAACACTGTTGTGCTATGCATGCTTTGCACAGTTCTCTGCTATCTCGATTATCTTTTTGTAGGGAGAGGGGCTTTTTCATGCTTCCACATCAAAGTGCTTGGAAACAGCTGAAATTAGTTGTTGCCTTGATAGGCCAGCTGCTTCTGAGGAGACCAGTGCTCAGTCTTAACTTGCAATCATCTTGTTTTTCTGGTTCATCTGAAAGTTACTTTTATGTTTAATTTGCTTGATCTAAAGCTTACAAGAAACAGAGACATGGAAAATATGTGGTAGAGGAGGACTAAGGAATTGAGGACAGGAGTGAGTCAGGAGTGTTTGTAAGTAATAGGCAGCTGCTTCTTTAAAAATGCCTCTCTGCATCAGGGAGCAATACCAAGAAAAGTATTTCGATTTCTACTTGGTTTTGCATGGCTGAGAGCTTGGCTATTTAACTTGGTGTAGGGAAAAAAGGCTGTGGCATGTGTGCAAGTATCAGCCACAATGTAGAGCTCTACAGCTGAGCAGCAGTAGAGCTAGTGCATGAAATAAAGAATATTTAAATGAAAATAAAAGGATCTGCCTGGAGATCAAACGTGGCATTTGTATAGAACCTTATTCAAAATGGATACAAATGCATCAGTTCCTCAGAATTATAGGTGAATCAAAGGAAAATTACATCCAGAAAGATAAAGCAATCAACCAGCAGCCTTACCATGTGAGAGGCAGAGATGCAACTTTGAAGCTTCCCGTGTGGCTTGCCAAAGAGCCAGATGTTGCAGGTGGAACCATGTCCTTTCTGGCTTAGCATCTGGTTCCTGACGTTCTGATCCGCAGAAAAAGGAGGTGAGGAAGGATGTGGTAAAAATAATTTTATAACTTCATTTAAGAAGAGAGTGTTTTCTATTTCTCTTGTAAAAAAATCACATTTGAAATGACCATTTTTCTTCAGAAGTGGTGGCTATCACGAATTAATATGGGATCTTCACCTTTCACTACAGGGGGCTTAATTTTTTTTGGATCTTGAACAACTAATTTCTGGACCAATTAGAGGTTATATAGCCCCAAAAAGTAACATAACCCAGAAAAACCATTGCTCTTCAGATTTGAGGGGAAGTATTATTTATTTGTGAGAGCAAGGGTGTTGGATTTATAGACCCTTGGTTCCATCCTTGACCCTCTCACTCACAGGCACTTTATGTACTCTAGGTTATCCTCAGCTCTTTAAAGATATAATGGTAATCAGCTTTCTTAGGCATGTGGATAAAATAATACCAATCTGTGAAAGGTCTTAATACATACATGAAGATCTTTTTTTAAGACATGAAAAAAGTTCAATTCCTGGCCTCCCACAATTCCTGCCTGGTCTTTACTGGTATTTCAGTTTTCCTTGAAGAAGACATGCCACCCAAATATATCAAAACAGAAAGCCAACCACATCAGTTGCTCTTCCTTCCTTCCTCTCTCATCCTCTCTCTTCCTCTCTGCACACAGTCCATCTCCAACAGGAAGAAAGATGCAGTTGCTACTGCACCAGGGCACTATAAAATCCACTTTGAAGAACTGATTATAACAATTCTTCTTCAATTTACTCTCTTTATGACAAAGCCTCATTGCTATTAATTAAGTTACTTTGGTTGTGTGCTGATCTATATTGATTGGTTAATCTGTGTTCTTCTCTTACTTGAGTACTTTCAACCAACAATGCTGAGTTTGCAGCATGTGAGAAGGATAATATTGCTGGGGAAAAAAAGACCTGTAGATTTAGGATGTAATGTCAGGTTCACCAAGAGGACATTGCTAAGCAGATCACAAGGCAAATGACAGGAAATATGAGTACAAATGAGTTGATCACTCTGCCAGAATCCAATTGTATGTGGCTGCTGGATCCTTGTGATAGTTTACCGTGAAGGACAGAAGGCACATTCCTTTTGGCTTTTTTTTTGTTTTGTTTTCATAGTGCACCATACATCAGGACAGCAGCAAAGTCTCAGTCTGAGGTCAGTTTTTATTATTTTAATTCCAAAAATGTTTTGTGTTACTCTAGAAGTTGTATAAAATAATATTGCTCCAAACATGCCCCACGACCACTGGAAAGGGGCTCATGAAACTCCATATATGCAGGCCTGTAGGCAGTGTCACATAAAATGTGATATGACATGGTAACATAACAGACACTGACAGGTTATCCAAGTGCTTCCAGCAAGCAGGCAAGTATCTTAGCACCACTGGCACATCATTATAGAAATTACCAGTGAGCTATTGTCTACTCTAGGTTTCAGAAGGTGCCTCTGGGGAGAGGAGTGGGGCTTCTGAGAGGAGTCACAAATTCTCTGAGTTTGTGAGAGTAGATCCCACTGCAACCAGGCCATCAAACAGATTAGCAATCAATTAATGAGTAACAGTGAGAAAGCTGGTAGCTTGGAGAATCCACAGCAATGCTTGCACAAAACCTTGAAAGGATTTCCTCTTATTATTTCCACATCATGATCACCAAAATCAGACTGATGCTCCACAAGACGGACTGCTTAATGTTTGTTATAATTTCTGAAAGCAATTATTGCTGTTTACACCTGACCTTTTGGCCTTTGCAGTTAAAAACAGGTGATGTCCAAGGCTTCTGGCAGAGTCTGAGTGCTCTGATTATGTTAGTGCAATCAACTTCCTTGCTTTCTCCTGTGTCTCAAAGGCCAGAGTTTTCTGCTTTGCTTTTTCCACTTATAAAAATATTTGTGACCATGTCCCTCTGTGTTTGTGCCCTATGATTATAAAAATTATTCACAGACTTGGCCTCAGGTTGTGAGATGAGCCTGTCCAGAAATTTCACATCCAAATTTTTTCCTCCAAATTGGTGTATTTGTCTTTTATGTGTAATCTTTTTCTCAGGGAGTGAAAATAAGTCAGAGGCAATGAAGATAGTCAGGCCCTATATTGGTGCATATTACCCCATTTCAAAATCATACAGGACTGTATTTGACACCAATAACTCACAAGTTTCAGCAGTCTGAGAAATTACATACATGTGCCATTTATAACAACATTTGCTCCATTTAAGCCTAAATCAACAATCTCATTCTAGCTGAGTTCTTGTGTGTTTGTGGGCTTTTTTTTCCTGAAAGCAGTTGGTTGATATCATCTTGCCTGATTTTTCAATGTGGCATGTAAAGATTAAATTAAAACTTGGTATGGAATTCTTTCTGGATCATATGCCAGTCTGGCTTAGTAAAGCTTGTTATTTATCAAGAAACTTCCACAAGTGCTAAGATGAAGAGGTGGTGGCAAACTGCAGCTGTGTAATAACACTTTACAGGAAAAAGAGAAGGGCAGTTGTGCCTTTCTGTCCAGGAAGTAATTCTATTTTAGTGTTCAGAGAGTTGCATGTTTTGCTGCCTTCTGGCTCTGCATACTTTCCTTTTCCCACCTGGCAGACACTCGCTCCCTTTGTGCTTCTCTCACCCTTTCCATCCTGCAAGCTGCCTCCCTCCTCCCACCGTGTGCATGCACCCCCTTCCCCACCTTCCCAAGCCTGCATCTCTCCCTTCTCATTATCCCAGGAGCTATGGTAGTTAATAAACTCACAGGTGACCACCCAGTCCCAGGGGGCAGTTTGAACACAGCCACCCTGTCGTGGGGGAAAGCAAAGTGATGGATGTGGGCGCCAGACATTTCATTGCACTTGGCCTCTGAACAGAGGGACATCCAGGGCCTGTTCTGTTTGGTCACACTGATGCAGCTTGTGTGGCCATTTGCCCTCCCTCCCTTCCAGCCCTGCTATGCTATTTTGAAGGCCTCATGTGCCTCTCTCCTATGCTATTTACTTCTGCATTTTCACAAATATCTCTTTTAGGCTGCATTATTAATACTTCTGAGTGCTCAAAAATCATAAGACGCTGCAGCACAGAGAATTATGTCATTGGCTTAAATATTGGAAGATTAAAAATAATACCTTTTAGGCTCCTTTTATTACCTCTGAGGGATTTTTTGGCAGGAGAGGAGAGGTTTTAGGACGTATTCTGGTCATGCTTCCAAGCTTTCCTCTGCATCATTGATGGAAATTACCTTTTTATTATTAAATGAGAGTAGAGATTCTCAGCGAATCATATGATCCCAGGAGTAGGGGCTTTAACACTGATACAGTTGGTAGCAATAATTCAGAGTAGAGGGATATCATTAGCATTATCTCTGATCTTCTAGTTGTCAGAGTTATATGGAGGGGGTCTTGGCCCTAAAGCTAACTTTACCCAGAACTACCAGGAATGCACAACCACAAACACAGGTTTAAGCTATGTGTGCAATGCCATGTAGAGAAACTGCATTTTGGTCAATTAGAGCTAGTTTGGGTATCTTCATGTGGCACTATATTTGTGCACTGGAGATATACTCATTACCTTCTTTCAGCCTCTGCCAGAGTTTTCCTTGTGTGGGATAATGAAGGGGTCCCTTTGTTCCATGTTTGCTGCTGCTGCAGAGGGTAATGGACCGTGCTCAGGCAAGCCTGCTTCACTGACCTCCAGTGCAACTCCCAACATACTTGCAAAATAAATGGCCATTTAAACACCAAAGCATTGATTTGGGAGCTTAAACTTTATGCTCCTGCTTTGAAAATTTAAAACTTTTCTGCAATAGTTAAGAAAAAAAAATGGTTGCATTTGTGCTCTTATTAGTGAACACTGGAATATTTTTCCCATTTGGTTATCATCAGAGGGAATCCACACAACTGATTTCAAAGCTTAGAGGAACAGTTTCTCACCCATGTGATTGGTCCAACCATAAAACTTGGTATTGAAAACAGGAAAGAATTGCTAGATGTTAATCTCCTCAAATATACTCTAGAAAAAAAAAGAAAACTCCTCAGTTAGACCTGTGAAGTTCAACACCTGCTAGCTGGAAAACACCACAAATAAACACATATACAGGCACAAATAAAAGGAAATCAGCAGTAAGCAGGGAATAACACCTTTCTCTCTTCAGATAAATGGTTCCATCTGAGCTATAGCAGCTTAGTGAACCATGAAGTTAGTGAAGCAGGGCACATAATTCATGTTTCAGGCCATTAGAATGAATTGAGTCTCTACAACTTTATAGAAACATCATCTCTTTAGCTCCATTTAAGATATGTGCTCAGCCTCAGTGAATGCAAACATGAGCTCCAGCAAACAGCATTTTCTTAGGAGCAATAAATACTTTCATGGTCATAATTTTAGTGATGGTTTCTTAAATGATGCGTTTTGAGTCTTGGGGGAACGTAAATGGCGTGAAATGCAGTAAGGACAACGCAAAAAGTCAATGAGGGTAGCAAGCAATGGCAGCCTCTTCCAGGGAGCAGGTTAAATCTTCATACCTGCAAAAAGAGTGGGCCCTGACTCCCACCTGTAATTTCCATCCCTTCTTTAGAAACAGAATCATAGCTGTACCAGAAATAGCCAAACATGATCACAGCTGTTCAGGCTCTCAAAAGGACTCTTAAAAAATTGTATAAATTTTCTTGTTCTAGCTCATTTTGGTGGATAAGAGGTTACCCCCAGTGGTGAACTTTGTTAGATGGTGTGCTCCTTCATCCTGACATCAGTTATTTCTTACTTAGATTGTGGTTTTGGCACTTCTGTATATCCACAGACTATAGCCAAAGCCCCTCCTCTTGCACTACAAGCAATACATGTTTTTCACAATGGTTTCTCATTCATGTGACAAGATTTTCCTTACGGTGATCCTTGGTGAGACATTTGGTGAAGAACAGTAATATCAAGATTGGTTTGTTAGGGGTTTTTTTTATTCTCATAAAGGGCTGTGCAATATGCAGGTGGCCCTGAGGAGTGTGCAGAGCCCTCATGGTGTTTGTAGGGTCATTTTAGAGGGGGCAGCCAATACTGAGATAGTGCAGGCTAGTGGCAAGGGCAGCAGAGGCCTTAATTATAATTTTTAAGAGTCTAATTCTGTTTTCTCAAGCACTTGCTGATGTAGGCAAAAATACTTGTGCCCTAGGTGTTGGTTTGCCTGGTGCAAGACTTGCCTTGTGGAATATTGTGAAAATTCAACCTGTTTACAAACCTTTGTGGGATCCTGAGAGGCGGAGATGCTGCAGAAATGTGAGGATTATTTACACCATGCTAGCTGGCTGTGCTTTACAGAAGTGGCATCAGCCCCTAAGAATAAATCATGCAAAGTTACCTTGGAATTACCAAAGAGCAGGGGATATTTGCCACACAATTTCATTAAGAACTGCAAGGGTAACTCAGGTATGTGGGATGATGTAGTGAAATCTTGCATGGTCCACCATGGCATGAGAAATAAATGCCTCAGCCTAAAATTGTGACTTCAGATTAAAGTGTCACATGTAGTTATTTGGTTTCAAAACTTACTCAGAATGAAAACACATTTATTAGAGTAAGTGCAACCTATATCTGATAAATGGGAACACATCTGGTCCATATCCCTGATACAAACCCCTCAGTATTAATTATATTGATGGTTAAAGCTGAGGAGTGAGTTGAACATTATTTATAGTGATCTTTGCTAAGTAAATAATTTTAAAAATGGCTTTCTAAATGTAACGTTTCCCTTTTAAGAAGCCCTACAGAATTAAAGAGGCTTTACAATGGAACATGAAACATATTGCAGAGGGAGAGACAGAAGCTTGCTTGATTAATGCGCACGATTATCAGCGATGCAAATCACTTTCACTTATTAAGTCTTGTTTAATATCCTAATGAAGGCTTCCTGAGCAGATTTGATAATTCCAGAGAAAGTGACTGTGAACTAATGCCCTTTCAACATGTTGAGAATGAGCAGTGCTATAAAGAAAACCTCATTTACTATAATTCCCACCAAATGTGGTATCCTTTTCTAGACTCCTACCTCACAGCAGGAGACAATTAACCTTTTCAGTGCCAGAAGTGATTCCAACATGTTCCAGCTGTGAAGGCCAGCAGGTCAGGCATGAATGAAGTTTACCTTCCTCTTTTGGTCTGAAAAACCACAATTATGCAAACATGTCGAGAAAGCCCTGAGCAGCTCCGAGCTTTCACGTGGGTCCTGCCAGCTCGTGCAAATGTGCTCCTTACCTTGGAGAGGGGTCTGCATCAATCCAACAAAGCAGGGAGCCTCTGGCAGGAGGGAGTGCTGTGCCTTGCTGAGATGATTTTAAAGCAGCTCTTTCTGAATGCACTGCAACAGCCCAGAAGATTCCCTCGCTGGGTATCTGGGTAATTAAACCCTTGTTGCTTCTAAGCCTGTAACAGTCAAGTGGCTGGAACTGTGATGGTCTAATGACAGATAAGAGTCAAGGTGTGTTGTGCGAGGTAATGCCATTTTTCCATACACCCAGCCTCACTTCTAAATTTGGAAGTGGTGGGAAGCGATGGAAAATGGAACATTTTCCCTTTTCCTCCCTTGACCCTGTCCATGCAACATGTGGCTTAATATTACCAGCCTGTTCCAGAGCTGGGGTGGCCACACCTGTGCAGGCAAATGAGCTGTTGATCCAGCGAGTTGGAAAGGGTGGTGGGAGCTGGGAGCCTCCCTGTTCAATTCCAGAGCTGTGAGCTTTGCCTTAAACCATGGCCTTTTCCAGACAGACCTGCAATTCAGTTCTTTGCCGTTTCAGAGCTTTACAGATTCCCCCTTTAATTTAAAAGAACAAAACCAATGTCAAAGATATAAAGAAATGGCTTTGATGAAAAAAAGAGATTTCAACTTGTGCTTATCTGGAGATTTCCTAGGAAAAACAAGACTCGTAGGTAGATTTGTTTTTAAAACAACCAGTCCCTTGGGAAGGAAGCACCTGAGGGGGAGAAATTGAAAGGCAGCTAACCCTTAAGAATTTTGTGAACATTTTTATTAGATCTGTATTAGGGCAAGGATATAGATTGGACTGTGCATTTGTAGACATTGTCAGGAAACAAGTTTTCTAATCCACATGCTCTTACAGGACAGGCTTTTAATATAGATTTATAATAAATGCAGTTTTGTGGTACACATCTCCCACATGACTGAGAGCTGTCACATAAAATGAGACTGTAGGACTGGATTTGTATCTTTATTTCTGTGTATAATGAATTGAGAACAGCATTTCAGATAACTATAGGTGACATGATGGATCTCAAAGGTATAATCACATTTCAGCTGCTATTATAGTAGCAGCAGTGAAAATAAGGATACTTTAAGAACTTGTGTTGTTAATAAAAGGCACCCAGGTTGTATCAGTGTCAAATTGAGGGGGCTTTTACAGTTACCTTCTGAAATTATGTAAAAGGAATTTAATTATTGCAGCCCATCAATGAACATTTCACAAGGAAAGCATTTCAGTATACAGCTATACCAAATGTTTAAACACAGAAAATAGTTGAGACCAAAAAGCCTGCACGTGCTACAGGAGTGAAGAAAATGTACATATGTTGTCAACTATGAGACATCAGCTGAGGTAGATTGTTCAGTCACAAGACTTTTATCCATATGTTTGTTGCTGTATGTGCTGGTGACATCAAAGTCTTCTGCTCACATGAGAGAACTTCGTGGTTTGGAATTCCTCAAGACTTCAGCCAGAACAAATAACACTTTAATAAGTATCTAATGCTAGGACAAAGAGGTGTTGCTCCAAGTCTTCTTGTCATATAGATGAAAATTAGACATTTAAAGTAGAATGAAAAATATGAGATACTTTAGTCAGATTTTCTTCAAAGGGTGAGAAACAGCTGCTCTTTCCTTTTTTCTTTGATAAATAATTGTTTCAAAATAAAGACATGTCAACACTTCTTTTTTTTATGAGAACTGAGAAAAGATGATATCCAAGCCAGTTCTTAGCCCTTGAAAAAGGTTACTATAGAAAAGAAAAAAATGTTATTTCAACAGCCTACCTCTTGAAAACTTTCCAACAGAGCTGTTGCACATGCAATGTTCTCTCACTCCCTCGTTCTCCAGCGAGAATGAGAACAGTCATAGAGACATGCACTACTCAGAGGCTAAAAAGGTGTAACTGGGATAGTAGAGGGAAATCAGAGGGGAAATGAAGCTGAGGAAGGAAGACCACATTTGAGGTCATATCATACCTACTAAGTGTTATTCAGTTCGTAGATAATGGGCACAGGGACATGTGTTGCTAATTCTCATTAGCAGCCAGTCCTGAGGCTGTCACTGCCCCTCTGTGTTATTGACATTTTCTTGTCCTTGTAACCTCTCTGTCACTGTAGTTTAATTGGCTTGAGTAAACCCTTAAAGATCACTGGACAAGCAGTACCAATGCACAAATGTATCCAAAAGAGTCTCTCCTCCTGCCTTAGGACCACCCACGTGCTGGATCCAGCCTCTTTGGAGCTCCTGGGAGCTGAGCTCCCTAAAACTAGCAGCATGTTATTTCAGTTCATGCCTCCTTCCACACGGGTGTGGCCACACCAAGTGGGTTGTAGGGTGCTCCGAAATCCTTTCCATTCTGGTGAAGGTGTTGATTGACAGTGCAGCAATTATCTAGAGGGTGTGGCCGGGTCTGCTTTGGGGACCTGCAGTGTAGCTGGTGTCCTTCATCTAACTCAGTGCTCAGCTCAGCTCTGTTCCAAGTGTGACAGTGGCAGTGGTTGTTTTGTAAACTAGCCATGCATCTTCAAAGAAATGGAGGCATGTGGGAATTCCTATCTGCTGAATTGTTTCTCCACTATCATCATTTAATAACATTCGTAGGCCAACATCTTTTTTTTTTGAGGCACCCCTGTCTAGATGGGCTTTGTCTCTCTTTTCTTTGCTCTTTGCCTTCTTATTGGAGACACACAAGGGCATTTCCCTCTAAGCTGATCTCATTCACATGGCCTGTATAATGAAAATGTCTGCCTGGAAGAGTGCTCCTGAAACATAGGTATCTGTTTCCTAGCCCTAGGCATTTAGCATGTGTAAGCATCACACAAATCCACACCTTTAGTGTCTAACACACTTTTAGTGTGTAAAGACATTTACTGCCCCCTGCCAACAATCATAAGTGAGCAGGTGAAACCCAGTGTTGAAAAAATAGAATAATTTTATGTTCCACAAAGCTACAAAATTATAACCTCCCCTCCCCCTGTTCCCAATGAATTACATGAAATCAGTAAAGAATAATTTCCTTTAAAGGCTGTAAATTGTTTGCAAGGGGTAACAATAAATACCTTTAATAAATAGGTTGCTGAATGACTTAAAGTATCGGTGCCTACCAAAGTGGCCCTGCTGCAGAAATTACTGCTGGAACTGACTTCCATCCCAATCACACAGGAAGAGAGGCCTTGAGCTAAGGGACATGCAGTCCAGCTACCCTTTTAGCTAGAGAGGTGTTTGCTGTCTGCCCAGATTAAGGCACTTGTGGGATGGTGTGGAGAAATCACCAAACATCCTGTACATATTGGGTGAATACGGAGAAGAAAGGAGTCTCCATGGATACCAATCCACCATTTTCTATCAGCCTATCCACACTGCTCTTCTCTGTTTCTTACCTTTATGAATACTGTGTTTCTGCATATTTTCAGTTCAGCAACACTTTATGTTTTAAAGTTCCTGAACAGATGAACCCACTTTGCTGTCCTGCAGAGATTGGCCCTTCTTGGTGGCCTTGTCCCCTCAGAGTATGAAATCATAGAAGTGTGTCCCTCCTGGACAGCACCAGCTTTCAGTAACTATGAATATTTAGGAAAACTTTGCATGAGTCACTAGTACTTACAAACTAAAATCTCATCTAATTCCATGAAGAATGGAATAAACCATTGGTTGGTTTGAAGCAAATGTACCCTTGACTTTGGCCTGCCCAAGATTGTATAAAGGCTGTTTATAAACACTTCTGGTTTTTATTAGTAATCCCAGGCTATTTTCTACAGAGGCTGAAACAAATCAGTGGCAAAGCACTAGATGATAATGATACTTATACACACAGAAAAACTAATTTCCAGAGATTAAAGGAGAGTAAATTTCCTAGATGAACTGCAAATTTCACCCACCTGTGGGGTGTGTAAATATAGATATTGGGTGGGAAGCAGGTTTTATTTTGCTACTGACGTGATGTAGTGATGAACTCTGACATGTTGCTGACTGTGGTTACTTGATAAGTGTAAGATGTGAAAAGCCAGCAATAACACTAGATGGTATCAGATCTCTAAAATAATGTGTGTTTGAAGGTGTTAGGTATAAATATGGCATTACAAAAATAAAAACAGACAAAAGCATAGTTCATTCACAGAGGGAAAGGAACATCAGAGGAAACAGACCTTTCTTTTTCTGTAGATTTTCAACAAGGAAATTGATCTAAAAAACTACTACTAAAAAACAACAACTTTAAAATTGTGTTTAATATTCTGATAAAGCCAAGTGATGTGCTGCCAGAATTTTAACAGGAAAAGCTTCTGAAAAATGCTCCTCCTTAACTGCTGAACCTTGTGATGCCTCCTGAGTAAGACCATTCTCTTCCCATCCTTGCCTCACAGATCAGCAATTACTTGTCCTTGCTTACCCCTCACTGCCTTTGCTGCTTTGCCTATGGTACAGCCACCCTCTGCAATTAAGGCAGAACTGTTCTAAAGAGACAGCAGTGTTGGCCAGGACTCACTCACCTCTCTTGCTTCTGAAGGCCTGTGAAAAGAACTGCAAAAATTTATTAACAAAAAAACCCCCCCAAAAAACCAAAAAAAACACCCCAAAAACCCATCCTCTCTTTTACCTTGAATCGTCAGACTACATGCATCCATCTCTTACTGGTCCAAATCAGTAAAGTCTTATTTGGGCCAAATCCCTCTTGATTAATTGTTGAACCAGGTGTCTAAAGAATGCGTCTTGTGGTCTCAGGTCATTCAGGGCAAGATTAGTGCAGGTATTCATGTGTTCACCTGTCTTCTGCTGTCACCTGGATACGTCGTGAGAGGATTTTCTAGTTCCTTCTGCCTTTGGGTGGACCAGCATGACACCCTGTTTCTTTTTTGCCTTATGCTCCAGAGCTTTTAACTTCTTTCATTTGAGTAAGTCATCATGCTCAGGATTGATTTACTCAAAAAAATCCAGATTTCTTGGATTCTCAAAATGTGTGCAATGACTTGGCACTTCAGAGCCAGAGCAGAAGAAATATATCTGTTCTTCCATCAATAGACCACATTATGCAGGGAAGTGAAACTGGGTCAAATTTCTGGGCACTGTAAGTTTGAGGAACTACTTTGAAGTAAATGGACTTAGACCAATTAACACCAGCTAAGGATCTGCTTTGCTGAATTCCTGGTGAGTGTGAGAGGGCTGCCTAATGAGAATCAGTGGAGAAGGAACTGTCAAGGAAAGGATCTAAATAAATGGCAGACAACCCATCTACTCTGCTTAAAATTGTTCTACCTGATGATAACAGTTGTTAAGATCAAAGACAGGACAACCAGGATAGATCACAAAATCTTCTGGCTTGGGGAATTCTAGGCAAGAACTGTGGGCTTCCCTTCTCCATTGCCCACTGCAGCTGCCTTTGCCCCAGTTATACTTCTGGAAGAACCTCGAATTTCTTACAAGCAATGCCTGTGCTTGCTCCTGTCCTTGCTTTCATTGCTTCAGCTAGAAAGGGGCACAGACATTTCCATCTCTCCCCATCTCCACTGACTTTGCTCTCCCTAATGGCAAAGTCACAGGACTACAAGTACTGTCGGGACTCCAGGGGATCAGGTCAAAGTGTTTGGTGGTAAATATGGATTACAGAGATCTGTTGGATGTCTTAAAAATATCCAGATTATCAGAAAGTTCTTAGTAGTTTCTGGAAAAGGAGTTCCTTTAAAATGTTTCTGCTTAAGCACCCAAGAGCAGAAGGAATTTTGTAAAGGGCTGACCTCCTTATCTTGTGCTGGTGTGAACAACTGCTCCTGGAGCTCAGCTGGGCAGTGTTGGGACGCCCTCCACACAGGAAGCTCAACATAAAGGCAAAGGTGAAACAGGTGAATAATAAAAAAAAAAGGCAAGTCCCCGTGCCTTGCAAATAGCAACACAAGAGGTTATGGCCATTAGCAGAGCTTTTGCCTTGAAGTTACCTCCCCTGAATCAGAGACCTGGTTCAGGATGTCTCTGAACAATTACCCAGAGTATGGACAGGGAAGGGAGTAAAAAAGGGAAAGTTCCCATATCGAATGCCATCTTGTTGCTTTGACCAGTCACCTTTTAAATATTTATGTTTTATTTTTATCTGCGTATTAGTGAGACATTATTTGTGCACAGGCTGTTAAAAACAGTTCTAAGGGAAACACACTTCCAGCTGGTTTCCTCCTGTTTTCCATCTGCTGTGTGTATGTGTCTTTGGAGGCATTTAACTGTTTCTTGTCATGGTAATTGGTATTTTTTCAGTAGTGAAGGTGGGAGGGGTGGAGGAGAGAAACCCTAAGGCATCTGTGTTTGTGCTCAGTTGATCTCAAAGAGATTATCCTGGTTATTTCCTTATAAACATTATATGCTTTAAAAAATATGGGATGGGACAGTGGAGGGGTATCAAACATCAGGTAAATTTTTTTAAGAGTTAACTTCCCTAAATTGTATCTTTGTATTCTTCTATTTATGCATCGTTACTCTTTCCCCATTTAATCTTAAATATGTAAATCCTCAATTTATCTGGAATTACTTAGTGAAAGGCTGATGTGTGAGTGTGGCAGATTATAATATTCCATCGCCACCCCTGATCCTCTTTACCTCTTATTCTTTTCATAGCAGATCAAAAAAAGCTGTATGCGTGCCACAAGAATATATTATTTTAAGAGACTTGGACTTAGAAATTGATTTCCTTGATGAGAAAAGGAAAAGTCTCCTTCTGACCTGAAGGGTCACTTCATAATCCTGTCACTCTACATCAAAAAGCTTTTTTTTTTCTTTTAGTAGAAGATGAGAATATTTCTGAGAAGGAATTAATTTTTCAGATACAGTGAAAAGGATGACTTAAAGAGACTTAGCAGATGATAGAGGGCTGTCCTATTCAGAATACATCTCCTGTGATTAGAACAAGCTCTGAATATATTTTAGGGTCAGGCAGTTTTAGATGGAGATTGGGATTTGTACTTTGGGATGAAACTGATCTTATATTTTTATCGAAGTACTTAAGGTTTAAGCTGTAGTCTTCCCTTTTTTTGCAAAGGGATTTCACTGGGTTTTATAATGGGGATTGGTGCAAGCAGCCAATAATTTCTGTGTATGGACTTTAGTTAATAGGATGTTTGAAATGAAATGACTTTCAACACCAGTAATTAGGCTCAGATACTAATACTTTTCTTCATAGTACTTTTCTTAACAGAAAGCACCTGATACCAGTGTAGACTTTCATAATCTATTTCATTTATGTAATTACTGAATATGTCTTAAGGACATTCCTTTAAACCATATGCTTAAAAAACAGCAGTCCCAAACAGAGCTATGAATTAATAACTTGGTGCTATTGTATGTGTGCCCAATGCACACAGGTGCACGTATGTAGGTGTGATCATGTGTGGAGACAAGTGAAATACAGGTACATGCAAAAAAAACCCTGAGATATACAATAGATGACACATCATTTAAGGTTACAACATAATGTATAAAACATAATATACAGTATATAATCTAATATTTAATAACAATATTTTAATGTATATGTTATTTGTGTATCTGTTAATTACACATTGTATATTTTATATATGCAACCACTTGATAGCTGTATAACAGGAGTACTCAAAAGCTATGAACAAGAGGCTCAAAACATTTTAAACAGCTTGAAAGCCTTTGTGCAGGTGCACTAATAAAACAAAAGGTCACTGCTCTGAAGACCGTAGAATAGCGATTTGTTTATGTAGTGATAATTATTGTATGATACTGTGTATGTTTAACATAAGGTATATAAAGAGAAATGCAAATTCCCTTTCTGAAGATAAATTGGCTATTGTCTGACCTGTCTGTTAGTTGTTCTAATTGCTGGACTGAAGGCAGCAGCAAAATATTGCCCACTGGTAAAACTGTTCTTCTGATGATGGCATGAAGCCCTAAAGCAAAAACAATTACTGAATAAGAAAAGCAGTTTTTTAATTTAAGAAGTATTCTACTAGTAGATTTTTTTCTGTTTTTTTCTAGGCTTTTAAAAACTGGTAATTTATGAATATTTAGTGACGGTTTCTCGCTCATATTACTGGCTGCATTTGGAGATCGACAGAGAGCTGTATCACATGTAGGAGCTGCAAAACCAAGGTAAATCCGCGGTGTGAGCTCTTGCTGGTGATTCCTGTATGAATCTGGCCTCTAAATGCTGATGATTGCTCCAAATTGTAACCAGAGGATCCCAACTGCTAACTTGGGCTGAACTGAAAAGCAGGGGTTTAGTCTAATAATCTAGTTTAGATCTGATACTCCCACAGGAGTCTGGCGAGAAGAGATCACACTTTTAATCACATTCACCGTGTTCAAGGTAGTGGACGTCTGTGAGGATTTTGGAAATGTAGTAGAAACCCTAATCTGAATCTAAGGGCTGGGTCTATATCAAAAGAATGTAATACAGCCTTTACTAACAAAGAGTATTTGTATAAATTGGATTTTATGAACCTTACAAATATAGCCCTAAATCGTAGAGTGGTAAGTACGACTAAAATGCAGGGAAGTGGTGAGTTCCTCCAGGGCAAAACAGGAAAAACGATACTTTCGCCCAGGGAAACACCGAAGCTTGATGTGCCCCAGGTACCTTGCCGGGGGAGGGAAGAATTCAAAACGGAGAGTCCAGGGGCAGATTTCTACTCCCAGCCACGTCCTACAGAGGTTTTCAAAAGGCAGAGCTGTGTCTGCTTGGTGAACGAGAGAAGAGGAAAATCCCAGGGTGAAAACTGTTTCGTCCTGTACCCCGGGATGATGCAGCGAGTTCGGGGCTGCTTACTTCTGTACATTGGCTTGCGGTTGTTTTTCATTTCCCGGGCGCTGGGTGCAGTCTGGCTCGCAGGACTGGTGTGCGGTGGGACACGGCCCGTGTGCCCCGGCTGGATCCCGGCACGGCGGGGATGCTTTATGCGGGAAGCGGGAGCGCACCCATCACCATGGCGCTCACGTGCCCCCGCGGCGCGCCGAGCAGCGCCGGCAGCATCTGGCGGGGCCGGCCGTCCTTTCTTCCGCAGCCACCCCTGAACTCCAGCCACCCTGCCCTCTGCCTGACCTCTCCCCAAAGCCTCTCGCTCCTCGCTGCCCGGGAGCCCTGGCTCAGCTCCGCTTTTCAAACTCTCGCCCTTGGAAGTGCCTCCCCACCCTCCGCATTGGCTGCAAGACGGAGCCGGCGAGGAGCGATCTTGCCACGTGAACTTCCCTTTGTTTTTCCGTGCGCCCAAGATAGACCGTCTCCCTAGTAACTTTTGTGGCACCACATGTGAAGGAGCTCATTATGTAAAACATACATTTTCCTCCCTGCGAAAACTCCACGGAGCGCTCCAGCGGCTGCACGTTATGTGGGAATACGAAGCACGCCGCAGCTCTCTATTTATCAGCTCGTACATCGGCGCGGAGCGGCTCCAAGGATTGCTGAAACACAAACTTGCTGCATTTGATCCCAGCGGAAGCTGGATGCGGCTGCTCTCCGAGCCACTTCTCAGAGCCCAGCCTTCAGAGCTCCTGTACCTATATTTGATCGGGGAGTCTAAACCCACAAGTATAATGCATAAATATTGAAATGTAGCATGAAAATAAAACCCCTCCACCTCTCAGGACTGAGAAGCCTTATGGAAGCGGTAGGGTGGTGCAGGATTTTCCTATTGTCTCAGCAGAGGGGAAAAAGTTAACTTCAAGAATGATTTGCAAATACCAGTTCTCTGAAAAGAAAAATGTGGGGCCAGTTCCATAGTTTCCGAATGAAATCTAACCTTCAGCCAAAAATTGAGCTGTCCGGGTTGACAACATTTGGGAAACTGTGCTTTTCTGGAGAGATGACTGCAGTGGCAAAGATAAACCGGCAGGAAGGTTTCTTTGGAATGATATGAATTTAATGAATCATATCCACATAAAAAAATTCCCAGCTGGTCTTAAATTTCAGGGAGATTTAAGTGATAAAAGATATTTTCCCTGTCCCTTTAGATGTGTATTAGAGATGAGAGGCCTTAGATAAGACCTCCTGGGAATCAAGCATTCCTTTTTCTTTAATTTGTTTTAAAGAAAGAAAAGAGCCAGGCATGCTTCCGAGTCTCAGACGGGTATAATCAGTTATTTGCTGTTACAGGACTTTTAAAATTGTCTATTCCCACTCTTTTTATATTAAATAATTTTCTGTTTTTAAAAAAGCCCTAATGCCACTCTATATGCCCCTTCCCTCTCTCCTCCAAAAAAAAAAAAAACAAACCACCAAACCAAAAAGAAAGAGAATAGCTGTACTCATTTGCTTTCCCCCCTTCACCATCCTTGTGCATCCTTTCCCCTATTAACATATTGATTTATTTAAATTAAAAATAATGATCTCCTTTCCCCTCACCTCCTCCTCCCAGCAGCAGAGTCTGTCTCTGATCCTTATTAACAAATTGATTGCAGTATTGGTGTCAGTATGGCTCATTTAGTAGCTCTTTTGCCTAAGGTCCAGAAGGTTGGAGGAGGGAACAGCTTCCACACGTAGCTGCTGGCCTGGCTCCAAGGCTGACACTGCTCGGGTAGAAGGGACAGCTGCTAGAGACAACACCAACACAATTAGTGGGGCCCCCTTTGGGTGGTGAGGATCTGGCTGGAAGTTGGAAACCCCACAGCAGGTTTATAAGGCTGGTGTGAGGAAGCATCTCCACCCTGCCCCATGTGTCTCCTCCTGACCTCCTGCACAGACGAGGAGCCTCGCTGGTCCCAGCCCTCCAGTGCCCCGGCCCTCGCTGGATACGATGGCAGCAGTGGGACACCTGCCTTGCCAGTGCCAAGAACAAAGAGCTTGAGGAGGTTGCAAGCCCTAAAACTGCCATGCAAACCTTGGCTGCCTTCTCTCTGTTGAAAACAAAGCTTCAAAATGTGTCTCGGTCTTCTTTGGCCCCATGCTCATTGCCCAGTTTTAGGGACAACTCCGGTTCAAGTCCAGGGAAATGTGTGAAGTGCTCCCGGACAGGTCCTCGTCAGCATGGTGCAGGCATTCCCACTAATGAACAGAAGCTGTGGGGCTGGAAAGGTCAGCAGCTGGGGATGAAAAGTTGCAGCAGGAGCTGCTTGCCTCCCAGCCTTTTTGTCTCTGGCATTTAGCTGCTCTCTCCAGACCAGCAGCAGATCCTGCTGAAGGGTGAGATGTACCTACTCTGCAGCCCCACATGTGGTGTCTGAGAACACTCTCAACAATGTCAGCTCTGTCTTAATGACTTTGGGGGACTTGTGTCAACCTTTGTCAACTGCTGGCCTTCCTAATTCCACTTAGTGCTTGAGGGCTAATATTGCAGGGACATAGACCCAGAGCTGGCCCCGTGAGCCTTGCTGGTTGTAAGGGAAAGGAGGAACAGAAATGAGGCCGTGCTGCCCCATTCTGCAGCTGAGAAGTGGCGGTGAAGAAAGATGGAGAGACTTACTCAAGGCCACAAAACAAGACACTGGCTTCTCCTGCTAAGTGTCCCTGCTTTGGGCCAGGACCTCCTGTTTCCAGCATTGTGTCGCTAGCTTTGGAGCATCTGCCTGATTCCACCTTGGTTTCAGTTAAGCCCTCAGGCTCCTGAAGTAGCAGTGAAAACTGCGCTGTGGCCAGGACTTGTTTTATGATTTCCCCTTCCTCCGCACCTCTGAAGGGCAGCTGCTCCACAGCAAAAGCCCAACGTGGAGGCCCAAGCCCAGAAGGAGGGAGATGGCTATTCTTGACATGTGCTTAGTCACCTAAAGCAGATGGTGTTGTTTCAGGTTCCTGATGGGATGACTTTCAGCTCCCAAAAGCCTTTCAAGTTTGACCATGCAGACATGCTTGGAAGAATGTCAGATGAGTACACATCTGTCCAAGACCTTTTACCAGGCAGCAACATGAGTACAATTAAATTAACAAAAGGAGGGTTCACAATTAAAACTGGAGCAAATGCATGGCTTGCTTTCAAAGAATGGCTGGGAAAATATTCTCATACAAGGCACACAGGCCAGAGCAGTTTCCTCACATTTCATTCCATGAAGTCTTACGTTCTTTCTGTTGCATTTTGAAATACACTGAAATAAGCAGAAATGCAAACTTTACAAAAACTAGTTATTGATCTTCTACATCCTTTGCCATCTGCTTAGTTCTAGTGTCTAAAAATATTCAGTCCTTGCTCTCGCTCTCACATGATTGTTGAGAAAATGCTAGAGCTGGTAAATCAGAAAAGCACATTGTGTATTGGGGGGAGGGGAGTTCCATCAGGAAAATATGCTGTCTGAAGGGAAAAATACAGAAAAAAACAACACCAGTCCTGTACTTAAAGAGGCAAAAATTAAAGGAAAAAATCAATCCGTTTTTCAAACTCTATGGAGAAAAAATAGAACATATCTTTCTTTTGAAAGTGATCTACACAAACTTGTGACCTATACCATACTACAAAACTGTATATTTGTTACATGCTTCAAAGAGTTGGGGAATATAAGTTTCTTATTATACATTTTTGAAAATTGAATCCAACTGAACAATTTATGAGTTAAAAATATAACAACTGGAGAAGATGCATCCACCTTCAGGATATAACAGAACAAGTATTGTCTAAAAAAGTGTATCTTGGGAAATTGCTGTAGACAATTAGGAAAGAGATTATCCTAATTTTGATTGAGAAACAAACATGCAGTATAGAGGTTTCTGTCTGACTTCTAAGATCACCTAGATTCTGAGGGCATCCATTTATTTCAGTGGGAACAGTATTAGTAAATTCCCAGCTCAGCTTTAAAAATCTCAGTTTCTCTCAGGGTTTGTGTATGGTGCCCACAACTACAAAACCTAAACATGGCTCAGAATAAATTTCATCACCATATGGAGGTCCCTAGTGAAATCAGCTAGATCATTCTCTGTTAGTTTGTGAATTGCTGATTGGAGTTTGAATGTGAACCCTCTGTCGTGGGCTTTATGTGAATCTCAGGGATGAGGAATTTGGTATTGTTAGAACAGATAAAAAGAAAAGTAGGGTATGCTGCCACATACTATTTAATGAATGTTATTTACCAATTTATCTAAGCGGCCCTTTTGAGGCCTAGTGACATCTGTCACCCAAGGTGACTTCAAGAGGAGAAAACGGAAAAAATAAAACGAATAAAAGGATGGAACTGAAAAACGAAGATTTAAACCAAAACTTTCTGAAGGTGATCTGTGTGGAGGAAGAAAATTGGCTATGTCCTTCCTTCAGTGATTCATGAAGTGCAGCATTGCCTGATAGATTCTGCATGTTTTCAGGGTCCTTTATTTTTGAGTTTAATATGTAGCAAATATGAATTGCCAATACCAAAGCAGTTTGTTTATTTATTATGATCTGTGTTTGATGCTGATCAGAAGGAAGGTCACAAAGCCGGCATAGTTTGCCTACACAGAAGTCCTTTTCCTCATCTGCAGACCTGGTTATCCCGTGTCCCACCATGAAGAAGCTAATTGTACACCCAAACCTCCAGATCTCCCCTTGGTTCATCAGAGTTCACCCCTGAAGCTCTGAGGGTATCAGAGCCAGACAGGAATCCACAGGTAGAAGAAATCTTTGTCAGAAAAAGCCAAATTGTTGGAACCAGAACAGGTTTGGGGCCCTGCCGGCAGAAGGCAGGCAAAGGTTCCCGTGAAAGCCTGCCTGCCTGCCAGTACCCTTTCCCTCGCTTCACCTGGTGGGCTCCAGGGGCTACAGATCCAGGGCTTCTCCATCCCTTGGACCACTCTGGAGCTGGATCCCTCCTGACCCTCAGCCCCAAGGATGCTTGCTTCAGGTGCAACAGCCCTACAGGCTCCTCCTCACAAGGCTGGGTGCTGCAAAAGCCAGGTGGGGGTGAGGAGGATGGGTATCCTGGGAAAGGGGAAAGCCAGAACCTTTCTAGTCAGGTCCATTAAACCAAATGCCATGATTTCCCTCTCCAAACTTCCTTCTAAGGCAAATTTTGAAATGACTGTTCTGAAACAGAGAAATGGCAGCCCCCACCCAGTTCCCTAAAGTAATGTTATTCCTGTTGTTTTGAACCTGCGACCTTGGGTGTGATTGTACACAGAAGCTTACAACAAATCTCAGATTTGGTGCTACTGGGATGCAATATTTGGCTTTTGGCCTAAGTAAGGACTGTCATAAAAAGTAAGTAAAATACTAAACGTCTGGGTCAGGGCTAGGCTTAATTAGGACTGCAGATTGTATCCAAGTGCTCAAGTACTTGAGCTTCTGAGTGCCCCTTCCCCAAAGGGAAGTGATGGGGTAACCAACCACCCAAGTTTTCTGGCCAGGCAGGTGAAAAAAAATGACTCTTAGAAGTTCAGTAGCTGAACTAATTACCCGCAAATGATTGCCTGGGGTTGGACCATTTATTATCTCATCAGCATTCAGTGCCACTTCCATAGGATGAAGGAGAAGGAAGAAGAAAAAAAAAAGCCCAGAAACATGAGAAGGAGAGCAGATGAAAGGACAGCAGTTAGAAGGAGAAAAAATGCTTCTTAACTCTACTCTGTACTTTTTCTCTCTAATAGATCCCCCTCCCAATCCACCCTAAGTAGAGCAACTGGCATGTAATGAGTTCTGCAGGGATGGAGTATCAGCAGCATGCTCTGAGATTTCTCACTAGATCCCCAAAAATTCTGGGAGCAGAGGGAGCAAAGGGAGCATCAAGTGGAGGCAATATTTTTTTATTTCTATATATATGTTAAAAACCCACATACATACATATAAACACAGAATGACAGTTTTCAGCTCGCCAGCATTTCTCAGGACTTTGTTGTATCCATTGGCTTGAAGAAAGGTTTGAATTGACATGAAGTTTCCATCTAGACACTAAGCAAGATGTGCTTTGGACACTGGTTTTGCTAACACAGAGGTCTGCTTCTTGGAACTGAAGATGCCTCCTGGAACCACACCTGGGACATTTGGAAACTTGGATTTGCCTGGGGGTAGTTGCAGCTGAAATCTCAACTCTGCTACCGAATGAGGTATTAAATATCTTCTCTCCTTGCAGTGTGTCTTTTACCTTGGAGATGGTCTTCCCCAGATAAAATAGGATGCTGACTCAGTGGAGATTGATGGGAAAAGGCTGCAGCCACCAGTGTGCTCCCTCTCCTTGCAGCTGCTGTGGGTGTGCTTGCCTGCCCGGTAGCACTTTTCTCATCTCTCTTTGCATGCTGTGGCGTTCCAGCAACTTCTGCCCTTTCCTTTTGGTGAGGATTTCTTTCTCTACATGCAGCAAGCCAAGGAAGCGATGGCTTGCAGGGAAGGTGCTAGCAAACCTGGCTCTTGCTCCCAGTACATTTTTAAAAAATGAGAACATCCTTCCAGTAATCCATGTTTGCATTAGATGAAAATGTTTTGGCTTTCCTCCTGTCCTTGAAAGCCCAGTGGTGTGATAGGAATTTGGGAAATGCAGGCTCTCAAAAGTAATGTAAAGAACAGATCCACCTATTCAAATGCAAATTGCTAAAGAAGGAAACAAGGGAATTATTTTCTCCACAAAAACAAAACAAAACCCCAACAAAAAAATTCATTCTTATAAATTTAGGACTGCATCCCACATTTTTTAGATTATTTTTCTGTCAAAATTTCTAGATTGCACTGTCTCCAGATTGTCTTGTCCTGCTGGGACACTTATTGAAGAGAGACTGAAGGAATTTTCTGTCAAAAGATTAGTGTCACACATGGGGCTGTCACTCCAGATCTTGTGGGAGGAACAAACCTCCTCCCTGGATGATCGCAAAAGTTGACAGTAACATCTGAAGAGAAGCCAGAAAACCCAGGCAAGGAAATCAAATGCACACCATGGCCAGTGCATGTTTCTGCAGTCTTTTGGGCTGCCTTGGGCCAGCCCAGCCCTGTTCTAAGACACTTTCCACCTCCAGCTGCTAAGGGGAGATCTCCATTTACTCTAAGGATACTCCAGTGCGTGCTGTGAAGTGCCCAGCAGCTGCTGGGTGCTCAGCATGTGGACAACCGAAGAGATGTAAATGGCCACAGACCTGTTGCTAGTCAGGATTATACAACTGGTTTTTAAACCAGAAACCCACACTGCTAGTGTTTGTGTTATAGACACAAACTGCAGGGGAAATGAGAACTGCATCTTTTCAACAAAACACTCCCAAGCCTCAAATGAGGTAGGAATTTCCTCCTTGTACTGCTCCAGTAAAAGAATACATTTTTTCAGAATTTGGAGGTGAGAAACAGGAGTTTGTGTGGTGAGACTGATTTTTCACTTTCCATTTAATGTTCATCAAGCAATCAGAAACTCTGGTGCTGAGCATGGCAAGAATCCTGATGTCAAAAGAAGCACAGCTTTCTTGTTGCTGCTATGAACTACATGGACTGTGTAAAGAGGGTTTGTTAATCTTGGACATAAGCACAGTTTCAGCCATCTTTCCACTGGAGATGCCTTTTGTCTTTGCTGGAAATGTACCAACAAGTTCTTGGTTGGGCATGCACACCTGCAGCTCCAGGAGTCTGCTGCCTTTATTTTTTTTTTTTTTTTAAACAACTAGCGTTGAGACAGACACAATCCTTCAACCATGAACCTCCCAAGAGTCAGAGGATGTTCAGTGGAGCAGCTCAGGTATTGGACAGTAAAGGCAGAGGCCAGTTTATGTGGGCTTCTTTTAAGGCACTGCATACCTGTCTTCTGTGACTGCTTCCACTGTTCTATGGGTGATTGCTTTGCCTCATTTTAATAATATTCATAGAGATGGAGGTCGAATATTTTGTTTATTTTTAAGTATTTTTTTCTTTTCTTAGTCTCTGCCTCCTGTGGTTTTTTTTTACCTCTAGTTCCAATTCCTACTCCTGTTTTTTTCTCAGATGATCAGTAGCTGTTTCCCTGAAATACCTTAGCCCTCCTCACCACGGGCACACCCTCCCAGGTGATTAGACGCACCACAGCTCTGCACCTCTAGGGTATATTCTTCTGGTGCGTGGGTGACTGGTATTTGTGTGAATGAAGAAGGTAGCTGAACACTTTTTTAAAATAAAGACTTCAGGAAAAAAAAAAAAGTGCTGCAGTGTGGAGTGTGTGTGATTTTCCTTGTTGAGCATGAAAGGAGGATTAATTTTTACTGTCGGATTTGGAAAGCTGGGAGGTACCGGAGCCGGGAGACGAAAGGCTCCAGCGCCTTTCAAGAGCCGGTCACCTTGCGGTGGCAGCGGGAGTACTAAGCGAAGAGTGGAGGTCGCTGAGATGAGGCGAAAAGGCTTTCCCGGACCCGCAGGGCATCGCTGCTCTCTGCCGGGCCACCCCGCTTGCCCGCCCGCGGCTCTCTCTGCGGGCCGGGGGCGCTGCGCTCTCCGCCGCAGCCGCTGGGTGTCAGTGAGCCTCTGGTTTAGCGCCCGGCCCGCACTGCCTGCCCGCCCCAGCGCTTTCAAAGCCGCCACTGTCATTTAGAAAGTTATTTCTCTCTCCCCCTCCTTCTCCTTCTTCTTTTTCCCTCCGTTGGAAAATACTGCGATTAGATTTACACTTGAGACGGTAACTTTGCAGCGACGGCAAGGTTTTGAGCTTAAAAGAGAACCAAACGGACCGAAATACGTGCAAACAGACTCAGAAATAGTGATTGTAGTATTTAAAATGTTGGTTTGAAATGTAATTTAACTCCGGTCTGGTCAGATCCAGAGGCTGATACTCTAATCCCAAGTGAAGCTTCTCGTTGATTTAAGAAGCTTCTGTTGGACTGTTTTCTGGCATAGAAGAAAAAAACAGAAAGTGGATAGCTTTTTCTTTCAAGAGTTGAAAGCAACACTCGTTTGAGGTTTTAAGAAGATTTAGAGAACGGGGATTGATCTGCTAACATCAGAGAAGAAATCTCGTGGCAAATATCAAAACTTCATAGAATATCTTACCACTGACAGATATTATTGACTATCACCTTTCTGGGCTAACAAACCCACTCATTCCTTATTCACAATTTTTAGTTGCACAGAAAGTAACCTCCAAGTTTGACCATGAGAGGCATAGAATTAGGAATAAAATTCCACCTGCCTCTTTAAAAATCTTACTGAGAAAAAGCTTAGACAAGTAAAGGAGCTGCTTCATCATAACCCTTCAAAATGTGCTGAGCCACAGCTACCCGTAATACTACCTGATAATTACATGCAAAGACCTGGGTATCAAACACCTGACCCGACCTTGTTGTCACCTGGTAAACATCAGCACATAAAAGAATTTCCTTAGAGAAGTCTCGGGGAATTTTCATCACAAGGCCAGGTAAGGGAAGAGAAGCAGAGGAAAGAATCACTGTCAATGAAGGAAAGTCTTTGGGTGTTGTTTCTCCCACTGGAGTCTCTTTGAGGAAACAGACGTGAAGCTCCAAAGCTTTTGAAGGAGTTATTTGGAGGGAAAAGCACTTCCAGCTGTCAGATTATATGAAGGTGAAGCACTGTATCTAACTCTGCAGGTGTGTTCAAATTGTGGTTTTTGTGGGAAGCGGTAAGACAGAGAAATCGATGGCAAAAAGCAGAGATTTTTCTTATTGCCATCTTTGAGTCACATAATTGTTATTTGAATTTTAGTACCATATTAAAAGCAGTGCTTCATTCATATGTCATCTCAAAGGATCTCAAGCAATTTATTGTAGACTTTACATCTATAGGAAGTGATTTGCCCTCTGTGGAAATGTAGTTACCTTTGGAGTGAAAAGCAGCAACTGTTTGAGATCACACGGTTCAGTACAGTACAGCCACAGTACCTGATAATTTAGCCTTGGACATTTGAATGTCATGTGGAAATCATAGAGGGGAATTCAGAGAAGTGGGAAGTCATTTCCTAACTGAGGAGGAATGTGGCAGGTAACACCCTTGCCCCAAGAAGTGAAAGAGCCTATAAAAGCCATAAGTTACAACACTCTGCAAACACTACAAACTCCTACTGAATTGCAAAAATCTGTAGCATTTGTATTTTCCTTAGTGGATTTTTGTCCAAGTTCCGGCCAAAGTCATCTTTTGTAACTTGTGAGAGCTGTCAAGATCAGAGCCCCAGGTGGTACAGCTGCAGGCCATGTTTAATAGTTAATGCTGAACAATGTCATATTTGTATCCTGTTACTCACACACTATTGGAAATTTGTGAATTTTAAAAAAATACAGTGTCAAAGACTGGACGAAACCTCAAGAAAGAGCTTCTGATGCTTAGCCTACATTTTGCAGCTCTGGAGAATATTTGTGTATAATCTTGAATGCATGAAGCAAATGTTGTTCAGTTAGTCAGCTCTACTTAATGGGATTATGATTGGAAAGTGTGTTCTAACTTTTGTCTTGCTCAGAAATATATATCTTGGCTGCAGAGCGCACACCATGGATGCAAGACTGGCTTTCCACTTGGGTTTACCTCTGTGATTTCTCTTGATTCAGCTGAAGCTGATAATGCATCTGAGACCACCAGAGCTCAGAACTTTAGCTGTGGTGTCACTGACCACAAAATTCTTCCTCTTTGGCCTTCAGTTCGGCCTTCCAAGATATTAAGGGACCAGTTTAGAGCTCTCTTTTTGGAGCAAATCATTCTTGCTGGGCTGAAAATGCCATGAAGAGCGTTTGAAAACTTCCTTTTCTGTTCATCCTATTGTGTCAGTAAAGAAGATTAGAAATAGGTAGCTGAGCCAGGGACATGCCAGGTAAGCACTGCTAAACTAAGCAGAAGAAGAACAAATGGGCAGTCCTATCACTGAAGCAAAGGACTACTGGGAAAAACACCTGTTGTATTACAGTGGTGTCTGATGCCTTTGCTGGTGAATCTGGGCAAGTGTCAGTGCAGAGGCAATGCAGAAAGTCAAACTCTGATAGTGATAGAAGTCTGAAGAGAACATGGGCACGGACTGAAGCAACGTGCTTAGAAGGAAACATACAACAGGAAACCTACTTTGGGCTCGGAAGGACTCCATTTTCTGCTGACAGAATCGTAGGGTCTGGGAAGACATGTGATGAGAAGATCCTCTCCTTTCACGTGCATCAGTTCAATTGGCCACTTGGCAATTTATAACCTCTATAGCAACATCCATTTTTTCCCTCCCCTTTCTAGAAGCCAGGCCCTGCTTTCCAAGAAGTGGCTCAGCACTGGAAAATGTGGATAGCCCAGGTGCTATGCTAATCAGATAGATGTTATTTTGGGGTGGGTGGGTAGGTACAATCTGCCATTCAAAGGAACATGTGTATATGGATGGCAGGAACTGGCTGGCCATGAGTAGTTGCACCTGCATGTCTGGGAGATCAATATGATTGTAAATGCTCCTCTAGTCCCATGTAACAAGAGTCCCTGTCTCTCTCCCTTAATAACCACACAAGTGCACATCCACAGTAAGAAATATCCCATACCTAGAGAAATAGAACCAATAGCTTGGGGGGGGGAAAGAAGGTGCCATTACATTTATTTTACAAAAAAATGAGCAGAAGATCAGAAAAATGTCTGCCTGTGGAGAGTCAAGATGAAATCACAGATCTTGAGATTCCCTTCTTCTCTGAGCTGTATTTATGGTTTTTTTTACAGACTCCAGTATCTCTGATTTATCATGAACACTAGCTTTAACTCATGGTTTTTCCCACTTTCTTTTCTTTTTTTCCCTTTTCACCATTTATTTATTTTTGTCCTGATGGCTATTTTTTTGAAGTAGACCCAGGTAAGTCCATGTTGGTAGCAGACTTGGAAATAAATTTTAAAAATGACTTCCCATTCATATCCCACATCAGTTTATTTATTTATTCATTTTTTAGACTTATTTTTTACCAGTTAAGAACTGTGTAAATAGCCCTAATGAGCCTTGAGGGCTCTCATTTGCTTAGAGAGATTAAAACAGGCTGGGAAGTCTCCAAGCACATGGGGCAGGAGGCACAAAAGATACTTTGACTAGAACTGGTCAAATAATTCATCCCAGATTGTGTATGAGACCTGTTGTGCCTTTTTGTTGTGGTGTGGCCTTTATTCTTGTATTTAAGTATTATTTTTTGTAAGCAGACCTGGGTCTGCTACTTGTTCAAAAGCTGGTCATTTTTGAGTATCTGCAATTCCTCAGCTCTTTTGTGGGATTGATTACCTAAATCATGTTGTGTTGAGGTTTTGTTCATGGAAGCAATTTTTGCCTGTTTGCATATAGCCCACAAATATTCTTAATTCTATGACAAATAAATCTCATTTCAATGTGAATGATAAAAAAAACCCCTCTGTTACTGGGATTTCCACCCAAATTCACCTAAGATGGCATTCATGGTGTTTTTTACTGCTTGCACAAAAAGGCTAGGTCTTGCCCAACTCTTTACCACTAAGGAAAGAAAGGGGATGTATCTGTCAGGAAAGCAAATTCATGAATGTTGCAGCACACACTGCACATGTTTTAGAAGTTCTTTGTTTTGCATTTCATTAAAAAATAAAATTTTTCTCTCTCATTGTCCAGTTTACTGTGCAGTGCACACAAATTGTTTCTAATGACACCATGATCTGCTAGTCCACACAGTTGCTTCATGGATCAAATACTTTCTGAGTGTACGAGGTGGGATTATTTAATATAAAAGCATATAGGGAAAACACCCTTGAGCCACTTTTTCTGAACAAGATCTCTGTCTCTCTCTCACAGAGAATGACTCTCTGTTCCACTTCCCCTGTATTATCTTACCTACACAGCTCCTTGGGAACTGCATGGCTGAGCAAGGATGCTTTGCTGCTCGAACAAAGCCTGGCATTGTCCAAGGGGCAGACGCACAAATCTGGACCTCGCCCCTGGAAGAGAGCAGAGTGACCCTGAACCCGAGCTCCCCCAAAAGCAAAATGCAGCAGCCACTTCTCTGACCTAGGGTTTGTTCCATGGCCCCTTCCCAGAGATGTTAACCTCCAGCCAGTACCACCACACGTGAAAACAGAGGCTGAACAAAAATGTCAGAGCAAAGCTCCTGTGGGTTTCGTGGAAAAAAAATGGGAATTAGATTGGTTTGTACATTTTAACTTTTGGAAAACCTCAGCCCATGGGTGCTGAAGCAATTCTTTCTGTGTAGCCCTGGCTGACTGTGCTCAGCATAACCCTGAAATCTAACAAATGCTGACCTTGCTCGTAAAAGCAATACATTGTTTTTAAACATTAGTTTCCTATTCCTGACAGATAAGTTGAAAAGTTAACAATGCACTAAGGCTGTAAAATGTTGGCTAGAGTTTAGATTTCACCTCTGTTTAACTTTTTGTCAACAGATTGGCATTTTCCTCCCCATTCAGAACAGTTGGGTTTTGCTTTCAGCACTGAGTAATAGCTCTTAGATGCTCTCTCACGCAGAGATTCGAGTTCAATATTAAAACATTGATAACACTCTTATTATCAGAAAGACGTGGCCTATGGGCTCAGAGGGAATCTAAAACAGCTCTTTCAGCGCAATAAAAGAATAGTTCTACATTATGTGACATGAAGTTCCCAGATACATTACTTAACCAGATCACGGCATGCTAGCAGATTCAGGCCCATGCAGGCCTGCTAAGGCTTTCTGAAATGACTTCCTTTCAAGAAAACAGTGCCCCAGTGCAAGATATCTTTGCTAACACACTGGGTATAAATGACTGCTCCTGCAAGTTAAACTGCACAGCCAATACTCCCTGGGAGAGGTCGTGTTGGTTCAGCAGGGTGACAGAATTGAGCCTCTGGGACTTAAAGAGTTAACGATGTTAGCTGGGGGCTATGTTTCAGTCGCTGTACTTTGTGCTGTGCTGGGTTTAAACGCTGTTGAAACTAAGTTAAGGGCAGTGCTGAATATCAGTATATCTGCTGATCCAAGGAGATCCATTTATTTTTAATTGAATTAAATTGCTCACAAAATGAAAGTAGCATACTTTCATTAATATTTCATTACTTACAGTGTTAAACAATGATCACAAAGAAAACTTTGCCGGTGTCTCTTCTGTCTCTGAATTTTTTTGTTACTTTATTCCATGAGATGGTCCCGTTGGCCTTCCTGTGGTCTGCATGTTAAATGCTACTAAGGCTGAGTGCTACTGCTGGTTTTTGCAGGCTGAGGAACAAACTTGAACTTTGGTGCTGGAGCTGCTGTGGAACTACAGCCGAGGAAGGAAGAATGGGAGATTTGCAGCCAGACCAGAGAGAATGGCTCTTTCTTCATAAAAAAAGGGGTTCACCTTAGCACTAGGCAGAAAGTCATCCACAAAAACATCAGTGTCTCATCTGGAGCAGGCAAATGCTGTCATGGCTACCGTGGTTACTCTTTATTATTTCAGTGAGCTCTCTGGTGGGTGAGGGTAAAAGAAAAAGATGTGGCATTTTCCTTCCAATTCAAAACCAGAAGTTAAGCATGATTTAGACATCTATGAAATTAAAACCAGGCTCTGCTTGCACATTTCCAAGGAACTGAGTTGCTGAGGGAGTCAGTTATGCCTAAAATTTGCAATGCAACTCTTAATTTCATGCTATGAATGTGGCCCATTGTTTTCCTCAGTGAGGTGCACTAGATGTTTATATATATTCTTCCACCTACTTGTATTGAGCCCAGCCAAGTATTTATGCAAAAAGGCGAGGTATTGTGATCACAGCAGAAATCACCATGGATGGTGCAGACCTGGCCAAATTGGCAAATTCCTCTGTATGTTTCTTGTCTTTCACAGCAAGCAAATAGGAAAAAGTTACTAGAGGCACTGAAGGTTCACAACTTTTTTTTTTGTGTGTGTGTGTATAATGTTCTATTTAACATAATCTAGTTCAGACAGAAATGAACCAAGTCCCAAGACTTGAGCTCCAGAGTTATGAATGGTCTAGTTGCTTGTAGTGATGCCAGGCTGGCTTATCTCAACATGGCTTTCAGCAGTATTGGATGGGTTGAACTGAAGCTATAACTTTGAGGATTAAGTATGTATTTGATATGCTTTCAGTCAAGACTAACCACTCTGTTTTTCACAGCATAGCCTTATATCATTCATAGAAAAGGTAATCCTATTAAAACAGAGCAAGGAACTATAGAAAGCATCTTCTAAATGAAGATGATGTGGTGTTTTCTCCTTAAATATCATCTGTATCTTGAACGTTGCTAAAGAAATTACTCTGCTCCTCACTGCCATGCTGACTATGTCTTTTTGATTCAGAAAACACTCTTATGGTAGGAAATGACAGACCTGCTGTTTCAAAGCCACTTTCAGATTGTGAATGTGGGCAGTGAATCTTCCATTAAGGTTTAGGTCCATCTTCTCTCAGGCTCCCTTTCCACGTTGCTTTGGGTGCTCAGATCTTTCAAAGGTATAATCTTTCCCTGTCTTGGAGGAAGGAAAGGGTAATTTCTTTGGGCTCCCACTGGAAACTGAAGAAATCATCAAGAGAAGGGAAAAATGTCAGTAAGACACTTCAAGTAGCACATTTCCAGGCAATCATGCTACTTTTAGTGTGTTAAAGTCAGTTGGCCTTTGGACAAATGCCTCGTCATAACACCACCCGAGGTGTGTGATAATCGCCAAGAAATGCTCTACCTGTCATGTCTTATTGCTTAAATATTTATGCTTATGACATTTGATTCCTACACTCTATATGTCATCAGAATGTTTCACTCACAGTAGATATGTCATCACCCACCAGGAACAGCTGACACTAAGGATTAGAACACTTTCAAATTAAAAATCCCTAAACAAAGAAATGACATGCTAGTAATTGTCTGGGGTAGTATAAATCAAATATATGGTGATATGAACTAATAGATTTATTACATTAAGCTGACCCAGCCATTTAATTTGATGATTCCTGTGCCTCGCTCAACTCTGTGAGGAACGCATAGAAAGAATAGGACTTGTATTAAAGGTACTTCTTATTTTGATGAAGGTCACGGTGTATTTCCTCTCTGTACCTCCCTGAGGTATCAACAGGGCAGAGTACAAATTCTGTGGCAGAAATTTCTAGAGAGAACTAGGTGTGCAAGATGAAATCCTCCTGCCAAGTAGTTTCTGTCTTGAAAGATCATTTAAAAATGTTCCCAGTGCTTCCAGCACAATATTGGGTGACCCTCCATAGGAGATCGGCTTCAAAGAGACAACAGATTTCCAGCTACTTCATACAGGGCAAACCCCAAACTTCTGGGTCACTGGTGCTCCTACCTCTAGCCCATATTTCCCTGCTGTAAGCCTGGTGGAAGAGATGCCTACCCTCTGAGCCTCCAGCTGGGCCCAGGGCAGCACTCCTGCCTCCAGGGGATGTCTAGAAACCCTTAGCTGGGCAGGGATGCAGCAGAGGTGCTCAGCCTTCAGCACTGCTCTAGCATCTGCTCTTGGTCTTTGCTACGGGAGCCACGGGTGCAGCCATTCCACAACTTAGGTATGGAGCCATGGGCTGCCAGCTGGATCACCCTAGTGCCAGATGTTTTTAATTGGATAAAAAAGCTGAAATGCTGATGTTTTCTAATGAGCCACTGTATATGAAGGCTGCTGCCCTTCACTGAATAGAAGCAAAGCTGGTCAGTTATGTGTTTGAAGGCAGGGCTCCTGCTGGCATCAGGAGCCTCCCTTTAGACCAAACACTCATGAAAGGTAAGGTCTCACCTCTCTCATTAGTCACCAGGGTGTGCACTGTAATCACAGCAACTAATCCTCTGGTTGTATCCAGACATGCTTATTTAGGGTCTTTTTCTCTCTAGCATCCACCAGTATTGAATCTAAACAAGGACATGGCCACATGCAGGACAAGAGTGTAAGTTCATGCTACACATGAAATACACAGAAATTGAAATAGCTATATGACTGAGATGGACAGAAGGTGCATAATTTTCATCTTAACTGTTCCTCTGTCATTTCAAATCCAATTAAAATAAACACTATTCATCAAAACATTAATTGTTATTAAAAGGCAAAACCAAATAAATCTAATATTTTGATGCTTGAAGAATGTTATCAGCTAATGGCTATAGACCCATTTCTAGTATTCTTCAAGCAAAATTCCCCCCTCAGAGCTGTGTGGCAGAACGTGCCCTGAGTCAATGTTCTCTGACTACATATGTATAACGCCCTTTGATATTAATGGGGGAATCCAGAACACTGGATTTGCTCTATGGCCCCAAGTGAAGGATTCTTCCTTTTGTGTCAGAGTCGCATGTATCAGCGCTTTCCCTCATGGATTCTGTACATCTCCCTCAAACCAGCCCAAATAAAGCCGGCACCACGTGATCTGTCCTGGCACTGGCTCAGCGGGGTGGCACTGAACAGCTATATATATCTGGCACAATGTGGCTTGCACACTGCGTGTGGATTTGAACGCACAGCTCACCCCGAGAGGCCCGGCTCACCCACACAACACGGGCGGGCAGTCGCCCTCAGCCAGTGGCCACAGCAGGAGCCACTGCCTTCTGTACCTGCTGCTGTGCACGTGCCCCTCCCGCTTATAAAGTTATCAAATGGGATGCCCTTCTCTCTAATAAAGGGGTTATCTGAGGGGAGGGAGGGGACGTTGTTTTGGCTGGAATTTCACAAGGCACAGGTGGTACAACCAGCTGCAAGATCTTTAGTTCTTGTTGGCTGTACACCAGCTCTTGGTCTTTTCATAGTTCTTTCACTGGTAGTGAAGGAGGAGGAGTGGCAGGAAGGGACAGTGGGCCCTTGATGATGTTGTTCAGCATCAGCAGCTGTCTCAGGTTGGCATTAGGCTCTGGAACAGTTCCTCAGGAGGTGTTTATGCTGAACCGTTCCCTGGTGACACTGGACGAGATAGCAGAAATGGAAATGCAGTGAAATGCTTATTGAAAAGGATCCATGCAAATTTCTGCCCCATCTCTGAATTTCCCAGTGCAAAACCATCTTTTACTTTGTAAGCTGCTTGGGTGGTATGAGAAACAAAAGATATTTCTCCACAGAAAATCATAAATTCTTCCACTGTTACTTCCCCTGAGTGATACAGCATAAAGTGTGGAAATGGACACAGCCCCCAAGCATATGCCTCTAATTAACCAGTTATTTCTGAGGCTGCTGAGAGTGGAAATTACTGGAGATAAGGAGCCAGATTTTGGGTTTACACAAGATGGCATGTTCCTGAGAGAATAGAGACAAAACCCAAATAATATGAGGATGTGGAATTAGAAAGAATGCAAGCTCACAAGAAAGGAAAACAGTTTAAAGAAAAGAAATGGTTTAGGGAAGAGCTAGGAGGAAGCTGGCAGTTGCTTCTGCAGTAAGCTGGGTGTTTCCCAAGTGGTGCAAGAATTTTATAGGGAGATAATACTAAAAACTTAAGTGTAAACAATACAGGGACTATTTTTCTCAGACTTTTATATGTTCTACTCTTCTTCATCTCTCAAATGCCTGTGGAGATCACAGGAGCTTAACTTTGATGGCAAACTATCTTGAGAAGCTGTTTGTATTGGAAGCCCTGTTTGATTTCTCCCTCTGTTAGTGTGTATATCTGTATGCTCTCAGAGGGCTCCTAGGAAAAGGCTCCTTCTTTTGAACTTTCATAACACTTTTTACCCACAGAAGTATGAAATGTAAGGAACCTCTGGAGGTCATCTTGTTCAGCCTCCGGCTCAGTGCACAGCTATTACTAACTGGCCAGATAATGTCACATCTGTTTTTTGGGTTTTTTTCTTGATGAGTCTTGAAAGCCTCCATGGACAGAGATACCAGCTCCCTGCACTAGGAACTTACTCCCCTAGTGAGTAAGTATTGTCTATTCTGAATCTTCTGAGCCATAGCTCGTGGTTATGCTGCTTGGAATCTATAGGAAAACTTTCCAAACAATATTAAAGTGGTGATATAAACTTTAATGAAAAGCTTTCAGGTGAAAAATATATAGCTATGCCCACATGTGGCATTAGATTATCACCATTCTATAAGTTTATTTAATTTTATAAGTTTAATTAATTAGGACATCCAACAAGTACATCCAATAGGAGACCAATTGTCCTGGGAACTCTCCTTGGATCTGCCCTCTTGGAGACACTCCAAGGGGTTCTTCGCCCTATATTTTGTTATGTCTCCCAAGTGCTGGTGTAAAACAAGATGTCCTTGTTAGAAATTCTTTCCTTGGAAATAAAGACTAAATAGAATTTCAAGAATGTGACATAATGTGTTAGAAAGGGTAATCTACTATTCTAAAGTGTAAGTAAATGCTAGAAACTATGCATCTATACATTAAAAATCTACAAAACTACAAAGATATAAGTATATATATACACAAAGAAAAAATCCTTAACCATCAGTTATTGCTCCTTGTTTTACTGTCTGTCACTACCAAGAAGAGCAGCTTGGTTGTCTTTGTGACTACCCTTCAAACACTGACTTTGTGACTACCCTTCAAATATTGACTAGAGACCTTCCTTTTCAGCCTCCTCTTCTCCTTCCTAAATAAGACCAGCTGCTTCAATCTTTCCTCAACATTCATGTGCTGATGATCCTGGTCTCCTTCTGCTGGGACCTTCCTAGTTTCTAAATATGCTCTTTGACTTCCAGAGTTTCAAGAGTTGGTATTCCAGATGGAACAGAATGGGGGGAGTAAAAACTTCCTTTTGGTCTGCTGGTTGTGCTCTTAACATAGCATGGTATGGGCTTTGCTTTATACTTCCCTGGAAGAGGGTAACTCCTAAAAGTAAAGTGTTTAAACCAGTGATATTTGGCCTTCTTGTCATGGCCACGCGGGAGAAGACTTCCAGCAGTGAGACACAGAACTAACAAAGAACAGATTTGGGGAAGGCAGTTTAGACTATTTTACACCAATTTTCTGAAATGGGGACGTGCTTGTGTACCAAGAGCAAGCGAAATGCAAGTGACTGCTAACAAAGTGAAACCTGCTGAAGCCACCTCAATACTTCAGAAAATGGGGCCCCAGGTTCGCCTCAGTCAGCTTTCTTTTTTCTGCTCTCGTGTGCACAGTGTATTGTGGAAAGCCAGATAAGAGCATTTATTCAAATCCAGCAAAAATAAAGCTCCTCTTTCTCTGCTAAAACAGGTTTAGATTTGTATCCTGCAAACTGATACAAAAAGCCTTGCTTCTCCACACAAGAAAAGCCCATATCTGGGAACACTGAATATACAGAATGTGTGAATAAAAAGAGGGTATGTAACATTTGTGAGATGCTTGTGACAGCCACTCGGCAAATGAAACACATGTATTATGACAAAATCACAAATTGCTGGCTTGGCAGATTCCCTGGGAACGGGCAGGGAAGGTGATAGCTGCTCGAAAGTCAGAGAAAGGATCAATATTGAATAAATCAAAACAAATATGTGATAGGTTCTGAGAATGATATCAAAATTAAATACCAGTGAATTTGAGGCACGAAAATATCCAATTACTGGGCTAGTGCTACAATCACTGTCATACTGATAAAAGGGGAAGGGCAGAATGAAATTACTGAGGGGGTAATAACTGGAAGTATTTTTGATGTTTACACACAGAGCCCCTCTCAATACACTTAGCAGCATAGGAAGATATTTTCTACTGCTTGTATTTTATGGATGGAGAAGTCGAGGCACAGGCCACAGTTCTCTTATTCCTCCTGGTGGTCCACTGGAGTCCACTGCCTGTTCCCTTTCCTCTGCTATCCATGCCTCTCCCAGCATTTCATCGTGCTTTGTTAAAACCTGGATTTGCCCAGCAAAGGAAATGGTCACTTAGTCATAGAGGGACCAACTTCTCTGTGGAGAGAATCTTCAAACCTAACACAGTGCAGGAGGAGAAAGGCCTCTCATACTGGTGGAAGATTGGGATTTTCCTGCTTAGAAGCACTTTCCATTTACAAAACTCCTCTTTACTGGGCATTTTTCTCCCAAATCTGCCTGCTTGAATTATTTTGTGCTTTCTCAGGTTTTGTCCTGGTCTTTTAAATTTTGCTTGCCTTTCACTTTACATTAAAGCACTGAAATAGAAGCCATTACCACAAGCTTAGTGCTATATGGGCTTTGTGCTGGCTATCCACATGGAGGGAATTTCACTCCAGGAAGTTTTCCACCGGAGGCAGGCTAAGATTCTAGGGCTGGAGAAAACAGCATCTTCTTTCGTTTTCTGAAGTCAATTCAAGACCCTGAATACAATACCTGTGTCAGTATTTGTTAGTACTTCTCATTTGTCTCATAACTGTGTTTAGTGAGCTAGTTGCCCTATAACCCTAGATGAAGAGAGCCCTGCTGTTCTGGGGAGTTTCAAATTGCAGCCCCATGCCTACATCTCCTGCCACCTTTCAATGCTGTGATTTGCTCACATGTGAAATATGTGTTCATAAGACTGTGATTTTAGAAAGTATTAACTGTTATAAAGATACAAACCCCATGTCTTTCCAAACTTTCTTCACTGATATTTTTCTTTCTCTTCATTTTATGTCTCAGAAACCCGACATGCTGAGTGGTGCACGTTGATTTATGTTCCTTTAATGCAAGAATATCAGTGAACCCAGCAGAATGTATGGATTTTCTTTTATCCTTAACTGAGCACATAATATGTTAGCAAAATGAATATATACCATTCTCTAACCTACTGAATTTCCCTCATATTTTTCACATAACTTTACCTTGCTCTTTCTGTATTTCACTGAAGTGACAGCTTGCCTTAGTTTATTTGTAAGGCCATCCACGCTATCATATTACTGCAGATTCTACAGATAAAGATGAGAAGAAAGTGGAGGAATTGAAGGAATGGATGCAAGAATAATGTTTATGAAGCACACTGAGATAACTTTCAGTGGAAGATGCTGTAAAAGTGCAAAGCTCTATTATTATTGCTATTATTACTTTATTATAGGTGGTTACCACACAGATCTCTGCCTGGATGAATTAAACTCAAATAAAAGCAAGGACTGATTTCAGTTATTCCTTACTTAATCCTATAAACAGTCAATTGATATCTTAATATATATTGCTGCTGCTCCTGGCCAGGAAGTCATGGGAGGAGATAAGGTATTATTGGTTTTATCTGCTGTATGCCTTACATAGAGGGCAAATGCAGTTTTTCTTTTGTGTGTAAATATCTTGACATTTATCTGGGGTCCTCTGATCTGGAAGCTTGAATTTTATGTTGGAACACATCAATGTGTGGAAATTTGGGGCTTGGATAGAATAAAAGTGGCATTCTAACTTAGCACTAAATAGGCAGGGAATTGCCCTTTGTTTTCAAGTGGAATCTACCTAAGAATTTTTCCAGGTGGGGAAAACAATGTGTGACTAATATGGACCTTGTTTTCATAGCTGAAGTGGTGTATGGGGTAGCTCTGATTAGTGCAGATCCTGGAGGAGGTGCTTGAGCAATGGCTTATAAAGATAACCTGCTGCTGCTGTACACAGACTGAAACCTCACCCAACGTAAGCTGATGTAACACTACTGTCAAAGCCTCTTTTTCTGACCTTGGTCTCTCAGTCCAGAGCACCAAAAATATCACAAACCCTACCCCAACCCACCCAACAAGATAAACCACCCCAAGTGACAGCTCTGTGAGCCACGCTGGCTGATTTAAAATACTACCAGATTTGTGGGTATCTTCCAAGACACATGAACCTGTGCTCTAATTTGTCTTTCTTCGGGCAGCTGGCATGGGGAATTACCCCTTTTTAGCCTCCCTCGAGGTGGTAACAACTGCTCAGCCAGGGACTCCCCATTTCTTTACTTGCAGAAAGCATCTAGATTTGTAAACATTTACAAGTGCACTCCTCGTCTATGCGAGCCTTTGACCTTAGGACTGTTTCTCCACTTACTCTTACAATACACTCCTGCACTGGTGTAAATCTGATTTTAATCTGGATTCACATGCCCATGCCTCACAGGGATGGAGGGCTACGCCCACAGAGGAAAGCAGCCAAGGGCATCTCAGTACAGCCTTCTCCAGTATAACAAGACCAATCAGGTGTTAAATAGCAAAAGACTCAATCAATAAGAGGACAAATATTCTTCAGAATTCTTTTTTTTAAGTTGGAAAATTAATTTTAGTTAATTAAAATTGGAGGAAGCACTCCTCTGCTCCATTGCCAAGCAGAGAACATTTGGGGCTGCCCAAAGTCCTGTGCTCTCTGTGCCCATTGTGGGATCATATAGGTTTTGGGGATGTTGAAGAAGGAGGATTGGGCCATTCTTCATGGTTCTGTTAGAGGTATTTATAAGGTCCTGCAGGGACCCCAAAAGTTAGCCCCAAAGGCTGGGAGGAGGTGACCAGGATTTGCTTCTGTGCTCCGTAGACGTTGCTCCAGCTGAGTAAACTAATTTTGTGTTTTCTTGCAGGACTCAGCTGCTTAATGGACTTTTATTAGCATGTTAAGACCTTTATAATGCAGAACCCAAGCTTGGGATGGGGTCAGCAGGTGTATTCCTGGATACCAAGTGCCTGGCTTGGAGTAAGCTGTACCAGATCAGAATGCTGCTCTCTTCTCTCCCTGAGCCCTCTATGTGTCACTTATTTTTTGGAATTTGCAAAAAAATATCCTTTCACATCCCTTTCAAAACAAACCCATTTGAATCAGACCATTGCAGCAACAAAATCCCAACTAGGAGCAACAGGAAAAAAAAAAAAAAGCACACAAGCCACCACCATCCCCCCATTTCCAACCATCATCTTTTGCCATGAACTAAAAACCAGCAGCTTCACTTGATTTCATTTTTGGTAATAACAACAACAGAAATTTGCATCTGGGCTGACAATGTGGGTAGTGAGTGTTAGCCCAGTGCGATTTGAAATTGGCAAGTTATAACAACCCTCTGGAAAACCAGGATTTACAAGGGAAATGCTGACAAACACTTAACTACAGTGGCACTTGCTCTATACTATATAACACATAAAACAGTGAAATGGAACATAAGTCTCTCCTAATTATTGAAAATATTTTGGGGCTGCCTTGTGCTAAAATACTCATTTCATCTTGCCTTTCCGATAATTTTTTTTCTCTCCCAAAACAAATTTTGTTCTATGCCACCTATCTTTAAAAAAATTGCTGCTAATCACCATTAAAAGAGCAGCATTCTGCATGTGATTTTTGGAAGGCTGTGTATAATAAGAAGAATTTCAAGGCTGTGTGGACTTGCATGACACCATATTATTGCATGAGCAAAAAAACCAATACTGAATGGTAATAACCATTTGTCAGAGGCGGCACTGAGGATTATATTATAACCCTTTGTGTGTGTGTGTGTGTGTCTATCCCATATAAAGCAATCAGACACCTTCCAATTTCCAAACACCTGATAATGCTAAAGTTTATTTTATTACAGCCAAGGTTATATTTTCTTTCACTTTATAGTGACCCTAGGAAGAAGAGGAATAATGGATCGGGAACCTATTATAGCTATTCTGTGTTAAACAGCCAAGTAAAGGGCAAATATAGTTCTGTAGTGGAATCAATCACTGAACCCATCAGTGAGAATGACCCTCCTGGCCCCCACCTTCTTCCCCATGCCTAAGAATTTGCCATATTCAATCTTTAGGCTCTGAACCCAAATGCCCTTTGAAAGTGAATTTATGATCACTTCATCACACTGTCTATTAGCTCACTTGCTAACAAATAGGATTGAGAAATATATGGCAGGAACTGCAACGGCACATTTCCAACTAATGGTTAAAATGTCAGGGCGATAATGTACAAGTGCATCTGCCCTCAAACACAAAATCAAACGCAGCTTTACAAGGGCTGTCGCCATTCCACTTTAGTTAAAGACTTGCAAGCTTCCTTCTTCCCTTTTGCAGGGCTGCAGTTTGGAAGCTGCTGCATCTCATCAGGGCTCAGTTTGCCAGTGCTGTACTGTACTTCATTAGGCAGCTCTATTTAATGGTTTCAACAAAAGCCATCATTTTAGCCCAACTGCCTTGACTAAATTAAAATTTCCAATCTCTGTTTTAGTGTTCTGCAACTGATGTATACATAAGCAAAACTGGTCAACATCTGCCAGGGGGTTGGCCAAAAGTTCTGTAAAGATGTACTTCACATTTCTGAAGCATGTGCAAAGTAACAACGTACTTATCCTCCTGAGGGCTCTCATGATTTTACTTCACCATTTGTTCAGACACACTTTAGCAGCATATAAGCCATACAGTTGATTCTCCCCTTGGTTGCAGTTTTATCTGTAGTGTCATTTTGAGTAATTGGGGTATGGTAGCTGATCAACTTTCAGGTTTCTCATTGGCAGAAAGGGACTGTATTGGCACCAAGAAAGAATATGATGGGTCCTCTCGGTGCCTGAGCAAGTGTCCCTCTTTTGCACTTGGCTACCCAAGGCCATTAGAAAATAAGCTTAATAAAGCAACTCAGTGTATACATCTTAACTATTCCCAGCCAAGGGGATGCAGCTATAGAAGAAATATTTTAAACCAATATGAAAGATGGTAAATGTACATATTTAGTCAGTGATCTGTGAAAGTTTTTGAATTAGTTTTTAAAGCTTTGTTAAGACCAGAACGCACAGATGTTGAAAACAAGTTCAGATGTAGCGACAGATGGTATTTGATTATGAAGCAGACTGTTCATATAATACAAAGATGCTGCTTCTGCCATACACAAGTAACTGCAGAGAGTGCAGTAGAAATTTTGGAAGGCAGAACAGTTCAAGAGGTTCTTTGTGCGGCAATAACTTTCACGTTTTTCCAGCAGTGCTAGAATTGGGATAATTTTCTTTCTTTTACAGTCAATACCCCCACCCCCCTTTCCCCACTTGCCATTTTCTCCCCTGTTGTACAGCTCTCTTGCACTTTTTTGATCCTCTTTTCAGGTCATTTGAAATCAGATTAAGGATAACTACTCTTGATTTGTATTTATGGAATAACAAAGTTCCTTAAGGTTAATAATAACAATAACAATTATTACATATTTCTGATATTATCTATACAAAAAGAGTACCATTTTTGGACAAATCCTGAATTTTGCAAGTGATGTAACACTATATTCAGAATCACTGGACTGCTGTACATGTCTTTTGCTGGGAACAACATACCAGCCTATTTGCTGGGGCTGCTGCCACGTTCACCTTGTCACAACCACAGTCACCCCCCGTTCAGTTCCCTCCTCCAAAGAGATGTGAGAAGGATACTGAAATTTGGAAATAGAGGGATGGAGCTGCATGAAGGGCAGGGGTGCCTGGCACCGGGCACCAGCTTCACCCCACTGCTGGGTGGGGGGGTCCGGGCCTTTCCTGACACTGCTGTCCTCCAGCACCCCCTGGGTCCCCTTTGGCCACTGGTTTGGAGCCCTTTGCCCTGAGCAAGGAGCAGCTCAGGTGGCCTCAGGCAGCACCCATCTGCGCAGCCTTTGCACAGGGTCATTCTCTGGCAGAGCCGGGTTTCCCCCTTGCCCCACCGCAGCACACCTTGACCTGCTCTTTCCCTGCCATGGCCGGGTCAGCCACCCCGCGCCGCCGCCAGCAGCCGGCCGTGGCCTCGGTTAAAGGCTGCCGAACGCCCTGGAAATTTCTGGAAGGGCAGAAACACCGTTTAAGCAGCAGGCTCTTCCTGATGGGAGGGAGAAACCTGACCCACGGGCAGGGGGGGAAGCCCTCTCCGCGGATGGGCTTTTCCCATTCCTCCGCGGTTCCTCATAGCTTCTGGGAAAGCAAATGGCCGGGTAAACAGTATTTTAAAATATTGGCTCCGGCCACTCGCGAGGATGCAAAAGGATGCCAGGAAGCAAGGTTTCGGCTAGGCGATAAAGCTGGCAGGGCAGCAGTGTGTGGATTGTGCGGCGTAACCCGGGGGCTGCGGGAGGGCCGCGCAGGACCCCCGCGCTGGGGCTGTTAACGAGTAACCGGGCGTTAATGAGTAACGCAGGCCGGCAGCGCCCAGGCCCGGCCCGCCGGAGCTGCTCCTGGCTCTGCACCGGGCAGGTGGGGGGCCCGCGGAGACCGTGCCACCACCCCGCAGCTCCATTTCACTCCCTGTAAAATGAGGATGCACAGCAGGAACAGATTTGAGCCTTTTGAAAGTGCTCGAGATTTTTCCCTGTGGCGCTCAGTGAGTGGTGGAGCTCCCCCCGTCTGACTTCTAGGTTTCTCCCAAAGCTGGGAAGTCATAATGCATATGTTCGTGTAAGAAAGCAGCGAATATCATTTTATATTATACCGCTTCCAAACACACACGTTTTATTAGGAAAGATTTGAAGTACACCCCTTGACCTGAGTGTCCTTATGCTTCCAGACTGTTTGCAGTGTAAGACAAGCTCAGGGTGCCTGGTTTTCAGATAAGCCTTTGAAGCAGTTCAAACCTCCGCCTCGTGTGCCGTTCAAGATCCAACCCTGACTGTCCTGTGGCTTTCTTAAATATGCCAGCAACTACTGCCATGCATGAGGGGCAGGTAAGCCCCCAGTCTGAATGGCCAGAGTTCAGCTCGAGTCAGGCAGCCATGCAGTGCCTGGGGTGGGGGTGTTGTCAGAGCCTCGTGTGGATCACTGAGAAATTGTAAAAATAACATTAAAAAAAAATCTGAAGTGCCTCCACTTCGGAGAAATCTGGCCTTATGGTTTTGACTGGAGCATCATCTCTTCCTTTAAAAGCTCTGACCAAATTATTGAGCTGATAAACGATTTCCCTTGGTTTTACATGTGCTGGCATGAATTATCCTTGAGTGCTGCATATTAGGGTTGTTTTGTACTAAAAGGTGTTAAACACTTGTAATAAATATTTTTCCTTATTTCCCCTAGGACACTGTTCCATCTCTGGTTGGTGAAGCATAAAAAAGAGCTGTCATGCCCAGTTTTAATAGGCAATAGGATTTCAAGCCCCCAGAGTTGTTTCACAGTCTGGCAGTGGCCATAATGAAACTGGCCACTGTTGCCACAAGACTTTTTCCTCTCATGCGTTCTCCCCTGTTACCTCCCACAGCTGCTTGACTGGCAGGTCTCTTGCAAACCGCAAACATATTTACATTGGAGCCAGTAGTATTTCTTTAGATATCTGTGCCATCTTTCTTGTTTTTTATTTTCCTTTGCCTAGACAGAGACTCACCCTTAAGCCTAATTTTAAAGAATAAAATTAAACCGTGCATGCAATTAACTGCATTTGGGTACAAACAGCAGTTCATTTTCATGTGTTTTGTTGTGAAGCAAATAGCTTGTTTGTTTGTTTGTTTGTTTTTTCACACTGATTCCCAAATAAATGGGAAAGTACCACTATTCACTTGCCCAGGATTTATTCATGAAAATGCAATCACAGCCTCCCAGACTCTGGGCAGAGAGAGGTGGGGGGGTCCTTTCTCTGAAGGAGAGTCAGTGTCTCACTCTGCTGTGCAGCTCTGGAAAGAGTCAGGCTAAGCTAAGCCAACAAGCATTCATTTGGGTGTCAAGAAAATTTTAATATTTAAATAAAAGATACCTCTTTCATCTCTTTGAGGTACAGGTATGGTAGTGGTGCTAATAAGCCGTACACAAAAATGGGCTTTGTAGCAATGGATGGATTTTCTGCACCCACCAATCTATCAAGCTTTAGCAGGCAGGTTCTCCAAGTGCCCCTGCCCACTGAAAAGCTGGGAGAACAGGCAGGCCTTGAAATGTGCCCAGAGGGTCAAACACTTGGACCAGGCAGGGAAACAACCCTCCTAGCCCCCAGCCCTTTTTATCTAGCAGCTCTGCCTTCACCCTGGGAGCCTTCCATCCCAAATCAACAACAGAATTTCAGTGAAGATTTAATTTTGCATGTTGTGTTCTTAAAAAAAAACGCTGTGCCATATTTTAAAAGTCACTAAGATGAGTTGGGGAAGCACTGTGATCCCTCGCAAAGAGCGAGGGACGTATTTGCCATTATTTCCCAGATGCAGTCAGTCGTATGCTGCAACTCTCCCTTTCCCTCCTAACAAAGAGGGAAGACTGGATCAGAAGGGATCATCTCCATAGAAATTGTGTTGGCACAACCTAGACTGGGCATAAATAAGGGTACAGACCAAGAAAACAAGAGCAATTAACCCTTTCAGGCTCTCAAATGACAAAACGCAGTATTCCACATGCAGTTTCTCAGTAATGTGATGTGAAAAAGACCCCAGTTGCTAGTGATAGTCTCAGTGACATAAAATTATTCTATTTGCCTTGCTCAGGGATAATTAATCTCTTCCTTACGATTTTTAAGCTAGAACATAGTATCTTTCTTATTGTAAAAATTCCAGGTATTAGGGGAACTGAGGATTTCCAAGCACAGATGGCCAGATCTGCAGAACTTGGATCATTTCGGGGTGCTTGAAGCCTGGGAAAGTTGATTTGGCCCTCTGCAATGACAGGGACTACTTGCCAAGTTCCAGTCTAGCTCTGAACTCCTGCAGTATTTGAGATGCCAATAACTAGGATTTCTTATTTAGAGATCTGTGTGCTTTTCACTGCGGGGTAAAATGGCAAATAGTGTCCTGCATTTCACAGAACTAGTATATTTGAGAGAAAAACTGATAGGGGCACAGAGTGAGCTGGCAATTACCCACGCAGCTCGTATCGTTTGGTCCATTGACTGGGTACCTGAGGATGATCTCCCTCTACCTCATCTAGTTAAGTCTTGACAACACAAAAATTATTTAAGCATGTTGGTTTGGTAATGTGGACAGACATGAACTAGGAGAGACAATTTGTTTGCAGTAAAACCGGAGAAGATCTCACATTTAAATGGGTATTAGTTATGTAGATGTAACTTCACGACCTTCCACAGAGGTCCTTCACAAGTGGTGTTGCTGTGGCCCAACAAATGAACTCCAGTTGTACATAAATACCTGGAGTTTTAACTGCTTTGCAGATATGAAGTGTTTATTTGGTTGTTACAGTGAAGCTAAAGCTGGATTCAGGCTCCAGCACAGCTCTACAGTGTCCTGAGGCTGAATCTGGGAAGATTCTGAAAATAAATGACCTCGCATCAAAAAATATTTTTAACATGCTTCTCCTTCAAAACCAGAAAAGTCTTGCAGGATTTTGTGATCTAAATAAGCTGCAGTCTTACTGCCATCTGCACCAATTCTAAGCCAAAAAGAGACCTTCCACATCTGAAACACAAACAATCATGTTAATCAGGGGTCCACTCAACCCCAAAATTTTAAGATACATATGAAACAGCAGACACGGCAAGGAGCAAAAGAAAAACCATGAACAGATAAGTTTTGAGGAACTGTGTAGGATCAGAGTAGTTATATACAACGCTGATGAATACACAGCTTGAAACAGAAGTGTTCCGTAAGTGATGGATTGTAACAAAAAAGAAAGGTATGTGGTCAACAAGGCCAAACTGGTAAGAGTAACAAATGTGAACCAAATGTGAAGCACCACAGCTCAACAAGCACTACCCTTGCATTCCCCCAGCCGAGGAACTCCCTGTTGCAGGACACCAGCAGGGCAGGTATACCCAGGAAATGATTAAACAGTATAAACAAAAGTACTTTCTAGCTCACTTTGGCTACATTTAATTTAAAGGACTGTCTATGCATCAGACATAGCAGGTCTCTTCCAGGGAGTTATTCCTTGTCAGATAGACTATTGCAAAATAACATTCATTATCTTAACCGGCACTGTGCTGGAGGTAGGACACCGAGGCCATAAATCATTATATCCATTTTGCAAGAGGGCTGGTAGTTTCATTAATAAATAATTTGAACTAAGGGGAAAAGAAAACCTTCAGAGGACTACAGTGTTAGGCACAGCCTGGCCACAGCCGAGCAGTTCAGGAGTTCACCTCTTGATGTGGGGCAACACAAACTCTTGGAAATAAATGTAAACAATGGCAATGAGCTTGTAATTTATATTTTATTTTGCACAAGCTTGCATATATACTGCACATACATTCAGTTTAGAGAAGATGGAAGGCACACAAGGCAATTGAACTACTGTATCCTTTAAGTGGTACAAAGCAAAAAGGTAAAAGTCTGGAGAGTATACAAAAGCTTTAAACACACAAAATAAAATCCCCCCCCCAACATTTTTCCTGTGTTTATCTTAAATTTAGTAGCTGCCAAGCTAGAATTGTAACTTTTTTTCAATCAATTGTCTACTGCACCTTTTTTTTCCAAACGGACAGGGGAGTCTTATTGTTTTATCTTGTCATCAATTAATATTACAGTACATCCTTGGTAATACAAAATTGTACACCTTCATCAAATAAATTAGGATAAATTAAACCAATAAATTATGCAAAGTCTTCAGAACAATAGACGACAACAAAAAAATCCACAGTTGAAATTGCCTCTAGCTAAAAAATAAAATAAAAAAAATCAAAAATTGACTTTATCAGTTCAGTTATTGTACTATCTTCAAATTAAAGGGTCTTTATTACAAAAAAAAGAGCTTAATAATGCTATTTACAACATATTGCTAAATAATATAAAGGCAGTGTTTTGTCACTTTTGTAACTATATACAAATGAGTAATGGCTGGGACAATATCAGTTTAAACCTTAACCTTTGACTCTTCTGGGCAGCATTAAAACCAACCTAAAGAGGCTTTTTTTTTCCTTCTTTTTTAGTTTCTGACTCTTACACGTTATATGGTAATGAGATGGTTATTGTGTTTGTTTACTATCTCACTCAAGTGGTACAATTAATGCAGAAGGTATGGATTTTAGAGAAAAATGTAAGCTCACTGTTTCTTCTAGATTTGTTTCTACATATCCCAGTATTTGTGCATTTGGAAGGTGGCTGCTTTGGGAGAGAGGTGACTGTGGCTCAGATGAAAAGACTGAATAAAGTCATAGTGCCACCACCTTTCATACACTAAAAAGGATATTCCTAAGAAGATACAAAGGTTAAATACCAGTTTTCATCCCAGCTCTAAATATGAGCATTTTTAGCTTCAGTTTATAGATGGTTTACAACCAACAGTTCTACAGAAAACAAAATTGCATTTCCTTCAACAGAACATTTAAGTGCAATACAGTAACTGCTTACTCATATAAACCAGTTACATTCCTTAAGGGGAGCTTTTTGAAAACAATGCGTATTGGAATTTTCAAACACAGAGTTGGTACCAGAAGGAAACATTTGCACTATTAACACCAATGATTGCTATATAATACACATGGCAAATATAGTTTTTGCTTTCACTTCTCATGTACAGTGCTCATTTTGGGGGTTTTGNGCTGCTGGTGAAACTCCTATCTTTAAAGCCACAAAATCTTCCCCTTTATTTCTTAATTAATATTAACCTGTGGAAAAAAAACATTTTTCTATTAACTGACTTCATATACATAGAAAAAAATTCTGCAATTTTACAGAAACTGTATTACCCTTTCCCTTGACATCTGATGAAAGAGACTTAACTTTTAAAAGTAGAGAGCTGGATTTTCAAGAATGCTTTCAACTATCTACACAGTTACTGTAGTGTTTCTTATAAATTCAACAGATGTTTTCAGAATGTAGTTATTAAAATCTTATGTCTTTATGCAAGAACAGCCGTAAGGTTGAATATTTACATTGCTTTATAAAAGTTCCCCTCGATTTTCAATGTTCACCCACATACCTGGTACAGTAACAAAGATTCTGCAAACTTAAAACACTTTAAATAATACTCAGAGGCACAAAGCAAACCTCAGGAATACATGGGTGAACACTTCCTTAAATAATTACTACATTCTAACATCTTCCACGTGTTTACCATTAAATGTGAAACGTTCCCATTAAACAACCAGAGATACAGTAAGAATTAAATGTTTCGTAGTTTCAAATAGAACATTCTTTTCACAAAACATAACAAATGTCTAAAATAGGTTCTTAATCTAGATAGGAAAAAGGTAAGCTTTTCACTTCATACGCATCTCTTGTGTGTGTGTGTGTGTTTTTGTGTAAATATACATACATATGCCCACACATGTTGTCCTGTGTGTGTGACCACGTACGTATCTGTATATGCACATATGTCACGTATGAAATATTGCTTCTATACTACTTTTCATCAGGCTAAGAAAACACAAGATTTGCACCACAGTTACAAAAAATTGGCTTCTACAAGAATTTTCAAAACTCGAATGCTGCTCAAACAATTGAGAAAAAATAATTTGCGTTATCAAACTGTTCTAAAAATTCTCTTCTTCAAAAACGTATTCTCCTGCTTTGTTTTTTTTATTTTTTAAATTTTTAAAAAGACACAAAATATGCATAGCTATCAACATTATGTCAAACAGCCGGAAAAAAAAAAAAAAAGTCAGTGTTTATTGCAGCTGTAGTAATTGAAAAACAAAGTTTAAAAGATGAAAATTGTAAGCCACAGAAGGCACAAGAACAATTGTACTTGTGGGGGAAAAACTGGTATTTTGAAGGATTTTTTTTATCCTTCCGCTGGTGCATTTAAGGTCTAGGCACAGACTATAACCTCAAGTTTATATGCAGAAATAAATCTGAATTAGCAGTAAATGAATGGTAAGATGGGGTTTCTACATGGATCTTGAAATTCTTTTCCTATGTAAACTTTTCATTACAATAAAAGTAGCCTCCTGCCTTTTAGCCATTTTTAGTGAAATAGTATTGAGATCATTTAAAAGAAACTGGATTGGATTCTACTTAGAATTTAGTACATGCCATGTATTTGTAATTTTAGGTGAATTGGGAGGCACAAAGGCAATATGGCTATAAAATGCAGAAAAATCACATAACTGAAATGATCAGATTATCATTTATTCCTTTTTCAGACCAAGGAGGTTTTTATTTTGCTTTTAAGATGAAATTTCTATTCCTAATTCCTATGCCTCATTTACTATTGAGATTATACTACCCATAAATAAATAAATAAATGCAACAACATCAAGTGTTGAGTACACAATTTCACTTATTTGGATTATGTGAATCCCATTGCAGCCAAATAATAAT